>OY757914.1:57850696-57968808 GCA_963585895.1 Sepioteuthis lessoniana | reverse complement strand
GTGGTTACCTTGGCTATAAATGCTAGAAATTTTCTCAGCTGTTTCTGTAGCATTTTTATTATTCTTAAACTCCTTCAACATTATATGTCAAATATGCACTTTCAGTTCTACCATTTTAGGGTGTGTGAGATCATAGATTAAATTGTGATGTGTATACTATTTCACTACTGAAATAAAAATGAACAATGAAGGCACTCTTTCATTTAAAAGATTGGAAGTTTGAAATGTATAGTTACAACTGTAACATATTGACCCCTGACCCAGCCGAGCTGTCAAATAAGAAATGCACCTGTGTAAATAACAGGTGCATCCGGTTGAAGATATCAGGGGATAACCTTGACTGTGAACGGGTCGAGCTGAGTGCAGATGTGACGCTCACTGAAGCAGGTGGGCGTCAAACAATTATATAACGCGGTGCTACAGGAAGTTCAAGTATTTGAGTAGCCCCACAGGATGAGAAAGAAGTGCTGCTATGGCCAGAAGAGCTGGGGGTCAATATGTCGCAGTCTTTGTTCAGTCTCCAACTCATCTCTCACACATAAACCTTTCGTAACCCTTTTGTACCATTTTGAATAAAGTGTGAGAGGTATATTTTTCTAAAGAACAGTCTCCATTCATCATTATTGTGTTGACTATGCTTCCGCATGCATATGTATATATTACATATTCATATTTGGTGCTGTGACCAGGATCTGGAACCAGAGTATGGTCCTTTTAGGATTTTAAGATTCTTCAAGGAATTACAGAGAGCCCTGTTGTGTTTGGGAGGATAAAAGATGCATCTGTATTGTACCTTGATGCACACATGTTAAGATAGTCAACTGTGCAAAGAGAGTAAAACATGTTTAGATGATAATTAGCTGGGCAAGTGTTACATAGGGAGAAGGTCGCCTTCTAAGTAAGATTTTGTTTTGCTGTGGATCAAGTGATTTCTTTTTGTGTTTTTTTTTCAGTATTGTTGTCCTGGAGAATTATTTGTAAAATGTGTGTGTGAGGGGGATGGAGACGAATGTGAAGAAAAATCTCAAATGTGAAATTTTGAAAAATAATTAAGGGATGATTGTAACATAGTGACCTCCGACCCAGCCGAGCTGTCAAATAAGGAATGCACCTGTGTAAATAACAGGAGCATCTGGTCGAAGATATCAGGGGATAACCTTGACTGTGGACAGGTTGAGTTGAGTGCAGATGTGACGCTCACTGAAGCAGGTGGGCATCAGAGAATAATATAACCTGGTGCTACAGGAAGTTCGAGTTAGTTGGAGATCAGAGTTTGGAGTCAGTTGTCGCAGTTCGAGAAGTGAGAACCAGGTCCCAGCAGAGTGCTGGGCCCTCAGGGCCCCCAGTTGAGCAGCCCCGCAGGATGAGAAAGAAGTGCTGCTGTGGCCAGAAGAGCTGGGGGTCAATATGTCGCAGTCTTTGTTCAGTCTCCAACTCACCTCTCACACATAAACCTTTCGTACCATTTCGAATAAAGTGTGAGAGGTATATTTTTCTAAAGAACGGTGTCCGTTTGTCATTATTGTGTTGACTATGCTTCCGCATGCATATGTTACACAACTTGCTTTTAAAAAATGGAAATTATTTATGACTCAATAGGAAATGAACTGTTACATTTTTCTTCTTTTCCTAGTTAAAATGAAGGATTTGATTCTGAAAACTCTACAGTATCTAACTGTCCTGATTTCTACTGAAAATCCCTCAACCTTTCTACCTGATTCACCCATAGAGTAAGAATCAATCATCTTTTCATTCCCATTAGTTCATTTCTACTCAACACCTGAATGAATTCAGTTCAATTCAGTCTGTTTTTCAATAAAACAATGGGAATAAATTTAAGCAAAATCTTAATATATATAGTTCATAGTATACTATCTATACTAGTTATTGGCTAATGTTGTATTATCAATTTCAACACTACCTGCAAGAGCATGATTTTTTTGTCTTTGGTTTAATTCAAAAGGTTTGTTTCCAGTTAATCTAAAGATTAATGATAGTAATGATTACTAGAGAATGACAATAGTAATGATACATTGTACTCATGAAAAATATTAGACATCAAGTGTTATATATGGACACATAATCCTAAGCATTAATTTATAATGATTGCATATATGAGACACATTCAATGTGAAAAAAATTGCAGAATTAACCAAGATAGTATTTAATTTTTAATTATACCTACCCAAGTATTGCTGTAATTGATCATATTTTGGACCATGTTTGTATCTGATCAATTTTAGAATTACTGTTTGTTCAGTTTGCTGTAAGAGTTTAACTGCATCATGATTAGAGAAACCATGAAGAGATTTTCCATCAACCTTAAGAAAATAGAAAGTACAATGAATAAATTGCCACAATCATTTAAAAAGGAAATATTTAATTTATAGTTTTTATTGATTTCAGATTTTTGTCCCAACTCAGTTGGGTTTTTTTTCAAACAAAAGTTAAAACAAATTAGGTGAATGATACAAATAAGAAAAATAAAATAGCTTTAAAAAATGACTTACTTCAATGATCTGATCATTAACTTGGATGTTTCCATCAGTATGGGCAGCACTACCTTCAGCAATACTTTGGACATAAATCCCAGATAATTCATCTAAAAACAAAATGACCATACTAAATACATAATTCAAAAGATTAAAAAAATAGTAAGAAAATACTTACAAAGACTATTTTGGAAATTTCAAATTAAAAACTACACTTTCATGTGGCAGTTGAAAGAGAATTATGTGTAGTTTTTAATGATTAATACAAATCATATTTTAATTCATATATAAAATTTCTATGCATTCTGTGCAGCTGGATGATACTGACAAATATTCAACTGGGATAAGATGTAACAAATAAAATTTTATCATTCATTTAAATAGTGAAGTACATCTTTTTAAAAATTAGTTTCAGTCTAATACAAATCATTATATTGTTTCACTTTTTAAACACTAGAACCAGGTCAAGACCATATAAATAGTTAACTACTAAGCTAGCTAGCTAGTAGTATGGGGCACCCAATTAGAAACACTAACAATGGTCTGTTAAATCTAGCTTTCTAACCATTACACAACATGAGGTCTCTATAGATTTGTTATATGCACAGGTTTTTGCAGGAACCCTGTAAATATAGTATTCTAAAGCATATTCCTAAAGGTACTATGTAATCACCATACTCAATGCATATGTCCAAAATAGGATCTAAAATTTACCATATTACAAAAGATGGAGTTAGTGGGGTGATGGCATTTACCCCGTTTCCTCCCTCATGGACTATATACCCATAATTCCTAAAACCCATTTCCATGACTAAAAGTCAAGTTATGATTAAAATTTTAATCATAATTTTTTTTTCATTCTGCCATCAATTATTTAAGTTTTGTTTTTTGAAGAAAGATTAAATATAAGAACAATAAAAATCCATAACTGACAGAAATGTCAAAACTAAATATTTCAGAAAAAAAGGAATTTTTAATTACTCAAATCATTTTCTTAAAAACTTATTTTGTATGAACTGTAAATTATTTTGAGGGGGAAAATATCTGAGACTTTGAAAATTTCTATTTATATTCTTTTTAATAAATCTAGATAAATCAATAAAAATTACAATTAGAAAAGAATTTCGAAGAAAAAATTAATACTTACTATCATTTAGAGTGAGGCTTTAGGTGGAACAATAAAAAAAACAAAAAACACTTTGATAACATTAATATTGATGAAGGTGAAAGTTCAAATAACAAGCCTATGGAAAAGTGAAAAATGAAGTTACTGAATTTGAAAATCATTGATACTCAAGCTTCATGCTAGATTCAACAGTTGAGTGTTTTCAGCATACCTCTTCAGAGTTTGATATTGGATTGTGGGTTCATCAAAGAAATTAACTGATGATATAAGGAACAAACTTCTTTTGTAGTGTTACCTCCAACAAATTATGATTTCAAAAAGGATGCAAAAGGGCCATACAGTTTCTGTCATGTATGGTTAAACCAGTATTTATCATGGTTTAATCGTTCTTCAGACTTGAAAAAAGCATTCTGCAAGTATTACACAATTTTCCATGACATGTTCACAAGATACTTTTATTTTTACACCTCTTACAAAGTAACAAAACTTTCATGACTGGGCAAAGAATTATATATCAAGTAAATAGCACAGAGATGCTCAAATGAATATGGTAAACATTATGACCATCAGAAACAAACTGTAGTGAAATTGAAAGGGGTTGTCCTTGTGGTGTAATGGTTAAAGTGATGGACTGCAGAATCATAGTAAGCGAGTTCGAACTCCAGTCGCGCTATTATGTTCACTTTCGGACAAATACCCTTGGGAAAGGTATGACCCCCCCTTATCCTCCCAGCTATGGGTTAAATAGTACCACTACTGTTCTTCTAGGAGAATGGCTTTGGCATTAAATAACCTACAAAGAGTTGATATGCCATTAAACAAAGAAACCAAACCAAACCAAACCGAAATTGAAACGTAGAACCCGCAGACTGCTGCTTCTGATGAGCCAACCAGGGCTCGTTGTTCAAAGAGTCAACGAGTGTTGAGTGTTGCGTTGTGTAAGCAGGCAGAACAGCTAACGTTTATGTGAATCCAGCAACCATCCCTGGCTGGATAAAAAACAGGTGGTAAGCTGAATGAACAAGAGAAATGAAATGTGACAACAAAGCTGCGTAAATTGAATTCCTTTCATAGCAACACCAAAAGAAAGAAAGAAGCAAGAAGTAACAAGTGAAATGGCCTACTTCAAAGTTTGAAATAAGTTCGAATGTGTCTTATGTGTGGAATGCTGGAAGTATAGAAAAAAACAGAAGCATGAGCGACCTTGGGAGTGCAATTTGTAGGTCACACATCTCGTCTCTGGTGGGACGGGGTTTGTGACATATGCAAATTTCTGCCAACCAGAACTGGTATAAAAGAAGTAATCTCAGCATTGTTGTTCCATTTGTTGCTTCACAGTAGGATAGTGTGAACCAGTGTACTGACTTGGTAAGTAAGAGAGAAAGAAAGAGAGAGACAGGACTGGTAGCAAGTAGTTAAAAGGTTTCACAAACCAGAAAAGAACATTATGTATCAGCTTGATAATTTTATGAAAAAGAGGAAAATTTTTAAAAAAATTATTTCCAATCAATCATTTTATTGCTTTGGTTCTGAATCCAAATGTTAAAGGATGGCAGCAACAGTTAAGGGAATTTTTTTAAAAACCTCAACAGTAGCTGCTGTCTATTCTTCAAGAAAAAAAAATGCTACTTTTGTAGTCAGTCATTTTATGTGCTGCTTCATGAAACAATTTTATCTATGTTGTAGAGTGGCTAAAAACCCTTCAGCACTCTACTAAATAGCCAATGATTAAAAACTTCAAGGGTTGATTTAATAAGCTGATTAATAGTTGAATTGATCTTACTTAGTTGGTTTGAACCGAGCCATTGGCCTAATGAGTAGGGTGTTTGCCAATGGTTTCAGGAGACCAGGGTTCAATCCTAGGTTGAGTCATACCAAAGACTCAAAAAATGGTACTTGATGCCGCCTTGCTTAACACTCAGCATTATAAGATAAGTATGATATTAAGTATGGGTTAGTGGAACGTTGAGTATAACGAGGAAGGCACTAGATAGGTTCTTACTGGTATTTTTATTAAGTGACGAATAATGATACAGGTTTAATGCAAAGGAGGCAACTCTTATACGTTAAAGAGCTCTACCTTGTCACATCTCTCGTCAAATAAAGCTTGTTCTTTTTTTATTTTTTATGTTTATTTATACATTTATTTTATTTTTTTATTCATATATAATGAAGTCCTTATATTTTGCTGGGGGGTTTCTTGTTCTCACAGGCCGGTTTGTTGGTGTTGGTGGTTGTTCTTGTATTTTGTCGGGTTGTGTCTGCTGTTGTATGGGCTGGGAGTGTTGTGTTATTGTATTGGTGTTATCTATTTCTGTGGATTCATTGCTCTGTTGGGATGGTGATGTTGGTTCATCCCCACTAGTCCTCTGGGCTGGTAGATTGAAGGTTACTCTTCTCAGTGGACTAAATATCTCCTGTAAGTGTCTTCTGTTGCGTCTGAAGAGTTTTCCATCGCTGTGCCTTTTGACAATGTAGCTACGCAGTTCAGTACATTTGTCTACCACCGTCGCTGTCTGCCACGTGTCATTTTCCTGAAGGACAGACACTTTGCTACCTATCATCAATTCGGGAAGGTCTTTTGCATTTCTGTTGAAATATTGTTGTTGCTTCCTACTTTTGGTGCTCATCCGTTCACGGATTTGGTTGTCTCTTACTGTGTTTTGATCCAACAAGGTTGGGATCATTGTTCTTATTTTCCTGTTGTATAGGATCTTGGCTGGTGATGGCAAGTGATTATCAAGCGGAGTTGTTCTTAGGCATAGGAGAGCCATTTGGTAATCCATTTTTGACTGTTTCGCCTTTTTTAATGTATTTTTTATTGTTTGGACCATTCGTTCAATGAATCCATTTGACTGTGGGTACCTCAGGCTTGATGGGATATGTGTGAATTCCCATTCCATCGCGAAATTATGGAATTGGTTTGATACGAAGTACTTGACATTATCTGTATGCAGATGCTCTGGTATACCATGTACAGTGAAGATTGCTTTCAAGTATTCGATACAGCTTGTACTCGTGACACTCTTCATTGTCTTTACGAATGGCATTTTCCTGTATTGATCAGCAACAAGTAAAATTTGTTGGCCATTATATTCAAAGATGTTGGCTGCAATATTCTGAAATGGCCTGGTTGAGTGTTCTTTAATAATCATCGTCTCTTTAGTATTCTTTATTTGGTGTTCCCTGCATATTTCACATGACCTTACCATCATTTCTATGTCTTTGTTTATTCCTCTCCAATAAATGCTATTTCTTGCTTTTAGCTGACATTTTTCTATCCCTTGGTGTGCATCATGAATTCTTTTAAGGACTGTGTTTTGCATACTTTTTGGTATGACTATACATTCACCTTTAGTCACTAATCCATTTTGTACTGATAAACAATCTTTCACTGACCAGTAATTTCTTATAAGTTTAGGTGTATCTTTTACATCCTCTGGCCATCCATTTACTATTACTTGTTTTAGTATTTTCAATTCTTCATCTTCTTCTGTAGCTTCTTGTAGTTCTATTTGTTTCTGTATTGTTAGGTCAAGTTCAATTTCTTCACCTTGTGTTGGCTGTGTTCTCGACAAATAATCTGGTATTCTCATCTCTTTATCTGGTTTGTATAAGATCTGAGCATCATATGGTTGTAATCTTAATAGCATTCTTTGCAGTCTTGGGGGTGCTTGTGCAATGTTTTTATTTTGTATCTTTTCTAGTGGTTTGTGATCTGATTCTATTTGGAATTCTTTTCCATATACATATGTATGAAATCTTTCACAACCAAATACCACTGCTAGTAGCTCTCTTTCAATATTTGCATATCGTGATTCAGTGTCAGTCAATCTTTTACAGGCGAACGCAACAATTTTGTTATCATTGATTAACGTTGCACCTGGTCCTGACATGCTTGCATCTACCTGCATTGTTGTTTTTGCATTTGGCTTGATGTAGGCTAGACATATATTTTCATGGATATGGTCTTTCAAATTTAGGAAAGCTATATTTAAGGTCTCGTTCCATTGGTATTCAGTGTCCTTCTTGAGTAATGACCTCAGTGGGGCTGTTTTGGAACTGAGTTTTGGTATGAAAGGGCTTAGGTATTGGATCATACCTAAGAATTATTGTAGTTCTTCTCGATTGGCGGGTGTCGGCTTTGATTTAATTTTGTCGCATTTCATTTTTGTGAGGCAGTAGTTTTCAAAATGATGTAGTCCATGGCATCTTTTACATTCTTTGTTGAAGGCATAACAGTCTTTTCTTTTTCTGTGATTTCTTCCACATCTTGTGCACAGTTTGGTCCTTCTCATTTCTATCTCGTGGTATACTCCCGCTTTCATTTCGCTTGCGTCCTTATAGTGCATATTATTTTTGGTTGTAGCTTCGTATGCTCTTATGTTTTTGATAGTGATATATCCTGAGGTGGCAATAATATAAGGATAATCAAGAGATAGTATTCCATGAAAGGAAATAAAGGAAATAATATGTACTATAGGTTTGAATAAAGAAAGAAAGGCTTATTGTAATATTTACAGAGAGAAAATGTGTAGTTCTTAGTGTATTCAGTTCAGGGTGTCTCTCCGTGTTTCTCTATCTGGTGACCGGTGACATGGTCCCTTTTATAAACTGTTCCAGTGGTGATTACATATCTCACCATAACACCTCCCATTAAGCCAAATTTTCTCTGAAGAATTTGGCTTAATACCATTTGTTTTTAGGTCTGGGGCATAGCCGGTTAACTTTTCTTTTTACCCTTGTACTTTTTCTCCTCAACATCGTTTGAGGAGGTGGTTGGTTTGGTTTGTTTGGTTTTATGGCATATCAACCTTTGTAGGTTATTTAACGCCAAATCCATTTTTATGTAAATAATCTGTTCTATTGAAAACAGTTCAGTTTAGCATAGGTACACAGTTTAATTGTCAAAAACATTTCCATTTCAAACTATTCAAGCAGTTATATGTAATAATTCAGTTAAGTGTAAATACAGTTTTAATGTCGAAAAACAGTTCTATTTCAAATAATTCAGTTAAGTATAAGCACACAGTTTAAGTGTAAGTACGGTTTAATTGTCAAAAACGTTTCTATTTCAAGCTATTTAGTTTACTCAATTCAGTTTAGCATAAGTATGCTGTTAGTTCTATTTAACCCATAGATAGAGCCATATCAGGTGCTACCACCCCGGGCCAGAGTGGACCTGGGAGCGATGGCAATGAAGGGGTACTCCGCATTCCCCAAAGCTCCAGCACTGCTGGAACCTCACCATCAGATTGTTTAGTGTCATATCTAGGACACTCGTTAGGGGGGGGTCTTACCCCTCTGCAGAGGTGCAGTCAGTTTATTCTACAGCCCCAGCTGACTGGGCAATTGAGGAGGTGGAATTGGTGATGAAACTGGTACTCTCGGACCTGGAGTAGGAGATACCACTCTTGGAGTAGGTTGTGTTATGGGTAGAGGAACATTAAAAGAGTCATATAATACCTCCAAGGGCAGTTCATTATCTTCTGCCTGTTTGTAGTCATCAGTGTGTCAAGGTCTTAGCTAATCTATATGCCTGCGACAGTCAAATTTACTACTTCTTACAGAATATAGCACGTGTCCAATTCTTTTCATAATAATCCCCTCTTCCCAAAAGCTTTTCCCAGTCCTATAGCTCAAGAAGAGTATTTTGTCACCAGGTTTGTAGAACCTTGTCGAAAGATTTTCTCTTGTTGCTGTTGTCTTGGTTGTATTTGGTAAAATCCTGTCAAATACCGATCTGATTTTTTGTGCGAACATTAGTTCAGCTGGTGACAAACTGGCATTAGTGTTCAGGTTAGGAGTGATCCTGTACACAGAAAATTTTCAAGACTCTTCTCATCAGTGTCCACAAACCTCTCTGCGAGACCATTTGACCTTGAATGGTATATTGCAGTTGTTAAATGTTCAATGGATAGGGACTTGCAGAATTCTTCAAACTCTTTGCTGGTAAATTGGGTGCCGTTGTCACTGACAATAGTTTTAGGCACTCCAAAACAACTGAAGAGAAGTCTAAGTGCATCTATAGTACTCGTTGATGTCGGATGTTTACACTTAAACACTTCCAGCCATTTTGTTAAACTACTAAGAAATAATGTCCATTCAAAGGACCTGCATAGTCAATGTGTAACTGAGTCCACGGCGTATCCGTCTTCAGCCACTGTTGTATTTGTACAGGTGGTGCCTTTGCTGCTAGCTGACACCCTTGACACTCTCTTACGATTTTTTTGATGTCCCAGTCCATCCTATGCCAATACGTATATCCGCACATTAAAGCCTTCATTCTGGACATGCCTGGATGACCGCTATGGAATTCTTTTAGAATCCTCCTCTGAAGTGTGGTCGGTATGACGACTCTGTCCGCGTACATTAAAGTCTGTGAACAAATAGAAAAGGGCGAAATTTTTGAGTCTTTCTTCGACAATTCGTTTAACTGCACCTGTTTTTTCATTTTTACAATGAATTCATCCGTTTCTGCTGCTTTGTTGATGTCATCTAGAGTCACTGGTAACTCTCGAATCGTGTTGCACTGCAGTCCAGAGAGTTCTTTTTCCTCTCTCAATGCAGCTGTCACTGTGTCCTCTAAAGGTTCTGCACACTTCCGAATCAGTCTGGATAGTCCATCCGCATGTCCAATATTTGTGGATGAAATGTACTCCATTCTAAAATTATAATTCAACAGAATTATGCTCCATCGTTGAAGTCTGTTAGCAGTGTGAGTGGGTATGCCTTTTTTAGAGCCAAAAATAATCAACAAGGGTTTGTGGTCAGTCTGCAATGTAAAAATCCTGCCATGAATGAATCTATGGAATTTTTTAATTGCATAAAAGATTGCCAAACTTTCTTTTTCAATTTGAGAATAGTTTCTTTCTGCAGGCAAAAGTGATCTGGATGCATGAGCTATTGGTTTCGTTGATCCATCTTCAAGTCTATGGAGAAGTACTGCTCCTAATCCGTAATAACTTGCATCTGATGCTACAATCAATTCCTTCTGTGGATCATAGTGTGCCAGTGCTAAATCTGATATCAGGCATTTCTTAATCTCTTCAAATGCACTTTGGCACTCTTTTGACCAAATCCACTTTTATCTCTTTTTTAACAATTCGTTCAATGGTGCTCTCAACTTATGCATTTTTGGGATATAACTAGCATAATAATGTGCTAAACCCCAAAAAAATTGTAACTGGGCAACATTGTTAGGTGCTGGCATCTTCTCAATGGCTTCTGTTCTCTGAGGATCCGGTCTTCTGCCTTAGCTGTCAATGATTTGACCAAGGTGTTTTATTTGTTTTAAGAAAAATTCACATTTTTTGGCACTCAATTTGAAGCCGAATTCCTCAATTCTTTGGAAAACTGTTCTGATGTGTTCCTTATGTTCCTGCACATTTTTACTCTTTACAAGAATGTCATCCAAATATGCGATTGCAAAACTTAAATCGGCAAGCATCATGTCCATTATTTGCTGAAATAACATGGGAGCTACTTTCAAACCAAAAGGAAGCCTTTTGAGTCTGAAGAGTCCTAAATTGGTATTAATACACAAATACTTTGAACATTCTTCACTGACTTTTACCTGAAGGTAAGCCTCAGATAAATCAATTTTGGAGAAAATTTTATCTCCATCCAGCATTGTAAAAATGTCATCAGGGGATGGGAGTGGATAACTATGATCCATCAGACAGTCATTAAGGCCTGTAGAAAAATCGGCGCATACCCGAATCTTTTTATTTTTATTTTTAACATACAGTGGGGCTTGCCCACTCAGAATAGTCAACTTTTTTGACTACACCATTTTCCTGCAGTCTTTGCAGTTCAATTTCAATATCTTCTTTTGAAGAAAAAGGCATCTTTCTTTTTGGTTTAAAAACAGGTTTACCATTTTGTTTTAGCTCAAAATTCAATTCGGTCTTAGTGCACACACCTAACCCCTCAGAAAAAACCCTGGGGAATTCACTTTTTAAGACAGGAAGACAATCCTCATTTTGTTTAGAATTTTTCTTTTCAGATACACTAACACTGTTACAAAATGAATTTATGGGTAGCTCCCATAAATCAAACAAAACAATCCAATCAATTCCGAAGAGGCAAGAATTTATACCTGGAACAACTGACACTTTTAAAGAAAAAGTTTTCGATCCAAAGGATACATTGCAATTAAACTCTCCCTTGAATTTTAATCTCTTTCCAGATACTCCTTTGGAAATTTTAGACGTTTTTTCCAGTTTTGGACACCCAATCCTCTTCCAGGTCACTTCGTCAATAATTGAAATATCGCTACCTGTATCCAAAAGTACCTTCACTATGTGACCATTTATTTTGGTAATGACAAATTTTCGTTCAACCCCTTGTCTCACTTCTTCTTTTGACAACACTACATTTACTTTAGACTTAAATTTTTGTCTTTGTTTATTTTGTTTAGTTCGGCACTGGGAGGCTTGGTGTCCAACTAAACCACATTTAGTGCAAGGTTGGTCTTTAAAAGGGCAATTTTTTCTTAAGTACGAGCCCGCACAGCTCCAACATTCAAAACTTTTTCCTTTGTTCTTGAGAAAAGTTTTTTGTTTCGCTACTTGGACCTGGGATGTAACTTTTCCCTTTATCCTAGTGGTGTCCCTTTTCACATTTATCAACTTCTGACATTCTTCTGTCACATTTTGCAAGTTCATTTCTGGATCTTGCTCCATAATTGATAAAATTCTTGACCTCAAATCCTTGTTCCTTGGTGCTGTCAGTCCCTGGACAAATATGCAACACTTAAACATGTCAACTGATAGATCTTTCAATTTAAATAGTTCACACAGGGCGTTGACTTTACCCGCATATGAGACAATATCATCAGTTTCTTCTTTTTGCGTGTTTAAACATTTATATCTTGTATGAAAAAGGCTGTCTCTTTCACCAAATATCGAGCACAACATTTTAACAGTTTCCGAAAAAGAAATATCTTCTGGTTTCTTTGCTAAAATCAAATTTGTAAATTTTGTATTTTCTTCTGTACCCAATTTCTGAAGTAGGAGTGTGATTTTTTTTTCGTCAGACCATTTCTCACATCTTTTTGTAAAAATCGTCTTGAACAGGCGGGAAAAGTGTTGCTTCATTCTGCGTCGTATTTGAACTCAGCTAGTGAGTTAGCTATACCCTCTGCCGAAAAAAATCTAGACGCACTATCATTAGTTTTTTGTGACAAAATAGTTTCACAAAATAGTCGGTTATCTGCAGTTTGCTGTATGAAAATTGCTTCAAAATGCTCTTGCTGAACAAACATCTGTTTTTGAAGGTCAATTTGAGCTTTTTGCTGAGCGATTAAACGCTCAGTTAACGTTTTCGTCAATGCTGCTATTTGTTCCGAAGCCATTTTTTTTTTTTTTTTTTTTTTAAATGCATAAATATCAAGTCAACGTATACACAAAATTTTGTTCCAAAAAGAAGATGCCCACCTTCAACGATTTCGTTACGAAAAAAAATTGTCAACAATGAGAAATGTTCAGAAAATTCACCGTACAAAATATCAACACTTTACAAATTTCAAGAGATACTTTTCGTCTTTTTCAAATACACGTAAACTTATTTATGTAAGAAAAAACAGTTCCCACAGCACAGTCCTTTTTTTTTTTTTTTTTAGTAAATGAATTTACTGAGTTCGTATTTCGTCTTCAATTGATATATCCTGAGGTGGCAATAATATAAGGATAATCAAGAGATGGTATTCCATGAAAGGAAATAAAGGAAATAATATGTACTATAGGTTTGAATAAAGAAAGAAAGGCTTATTGTAATATTTACAGAGAGAGAATGTGTAATTCTTAGCGTGTTTAGTCCAGGGTGTCTCTCCGTGTTTCTCTATCCGGTGACCGGTGTCATGGTCCCTTATATAAACTGTTCCGGTGGTGATTACATATCTCACCATAACAGATAGCTATCTCCAGTGTGAGGTTAGGTTTGCTTATTAAATTTCTCCTTTCGTCTGAACATTCTAGTCCTTTTATAATTTGTTCTAGGAGTCTTTTGTCCTTGTTAGTACCGAACTCACATCTATCTGCTTTCGTTTGCAGTCTGACTAAATATTCGTCAATTGTTTCGTCATTCTGTTCGAATGAAGTGAACCCCAAACGGTCAACCCATTTATTTGGTTTGTGAATCATTTGTGTTTCAAAAACTTTGAATACATTTTTTGAATTTTCTTTTTGCCCGGTCGTGAGTTGAGCATTTTTAATAACTTCGCGACCTTTTGGTCCCGTGCTTATTAATATGTAGTTATGTTTCAATTTTTCCTCCACGTTATGAATTACGAAGTAGGATGACATAAAGTCAACCCATTCGCTGAAGGCTTCATGTTTGTTTTCATTCGTCCAGTCTAACATTGGTAATGAAATATTTGAAGTTGCCATTTTTTTTTTTAAATAAAAATTTATCGTGATGTACTCACTTTTTTCATAGATTTATGTCCAATATTCCTTCTTGAGGTTGTTGTTTTTTTGTTTTTTGTTTTTTTTTCCCGCTGCCACCATGTGATATTATGTATGGATTAGTGGAACGTTGAGTATAACGAGGAAGGCATGAGATAGGTTCTTACTTGTATTTTTATTAAGCAAGAAATAATATGACACAGGTTTAATGCAAGGGAGGCAACTCTTATACGTTAAAGAGCTCTACCTTGTCACAATAAGTATCAAGGGTAAAGTGGAGCAATCCAGGGAAAGAGTAGCACTCTACCTTGGCATAGTAGCTATTGAAAAGGGAGTCTTCGGGTCACCCTCAACCAAGGTCGCTAACTTTACTTACTTTTTTTGTTTGATATACAGCATTTTGACCCTCGTCTATTTCTTGTAAATTCCTCTTGTTAATTGTTTGTAACTTATTGTACTGTGTCATTTTGTATGTATCCATTAGCACTGGATACTGGTGCTGAATAAGTACATTAGGTACTCATTTTTCTTAGTGTATCATTCACCTCAATGATACAACAGTCAAGACAGGTCATTTTGCCAATTTATAGATAAAAGCCTTTAGAGACTACACAATATCATCCTATCCTTCTTACAATTGCTGCTGTACCTGCTAAGAATCTTTCATATACAGCAATGAAAGTTACTGAAATGGGCACCCAATAATAGCATTGATTGACTCATGGTTCAGACAGTTTTATAAGTAAAAGAGTAGCACAAAAGTCAAATCTGGCAACATATTTTGAAGCAAAGAGATTTCAATGGAATCAGTTCTCCTAGGTTTGATGCACAGTAACTAAAGTTATCCACCTATTTATTTAGGAGTTTTAAAAGATCTGTGTTGTAATATTATCTTGAATCATAACTTTTAGAAGAATATAACTTCCATATGGAGTAGATAATACCAGGTTTGAGATTACTGGCACATATTCACTGTGTTCACAAGTAACAGTAATGATTGATGAACCCTCACCATTCTCAAGGATGTAAACCTATTGCAGTCAAATCAAGACACTATAGTTAGGATGATCAGTTGTTCATTAAGGAACAGTTATCTCATTTATAATCAAAAGGTATCATCAAACCAAGTTTATCTCTAAGGTAGGCCCAAGTAGTGAAAGATCCACGTAACATGCACAAAAAAGAGTGTTTTAATTACTCTAAAAACCATTAACCACTACATTTTCCTTTTTAAGTAGAGGAATTATATAGTGAATTGAATTACCATGACTAGAAAATCTGGCAAACACTTACACACTACATACAGAAACACTGGACAACTGTTTTGACCGTATTAGGTCTCATCAGCAGTGTATACCGTGATCTCCACCACTGGTCATAGCAATTCAATTCATAATATAATTCCTCTACTTCAAAATAAAAATGTAGATCTGTATCCTTGCCCTTGGGGTCATAATAATTATGTGGACAAGTATTTCTAATCCTCTTGGGAAGATGTGGCCTTGGAGGTGACCGTGTCCTCTGTAAAGAGTGCAGATATAACTTGCAAGACACATTTAGGTCAATTGGCCATGCAATTACCATGAATAGTTGATTTGGCATCACTTGTGCATGATATGAACTGGTGGCTCAGTTGTAGAGTTTCGGCACTGCAATCTCTGGTCACGGGTTCGATCTCTAGTGGTGGAGATCATGGTATACACTACTGATGAGACCTAATAAGATCAAAACAGCTGTCCAGTGTTTCAGTAGGTCGTGCATTAAGTGTTCGCTGAATTTTCTGGTCATGGTAATTCAATTCACATTAACCACTATATGAAACTAAATGCATATCCATTATTAAAGATAAAAGAAATAGTGCATGATCTTGTGAAGTATATTTTTTTTTTACATTAGATTTAGAGTGCATATCAGCAAATCAAAATCAAAGAATATAAGAAAAGTATATTGCTTTTGAAGTTACTTGGAAACTATCTCAGTTTTGTAGAGTTCTATTTGATACTAATTGAGTAGCTGCTTTTCAGCATGCAATGGACAAACTAGTTCAAAATGCAAATCTCAAAGATATTTTCCCATGTGTAGATAACATTATTGTTGCAGGATGAAATGAAAATGTTTAGAATTTCTTAGAGTAGAAAGTTAACACACGAAATCAATTATGTCTGTACCTACAATCAATATTCTTGGGTACTATATAGGTAATAACATTATACAGCCTGATTCTGTAAATGATAGCTTCTTATATATTGTGAAATGTGATGTTTCAGAAGTTGCCATCTTGTCATTAACCAATGTGGTCATCCAGTGGTTTTTATAGCTGGTTGTTTTTTTTACAGCATGTTGGGTTATTTAATGCCAAAATCAGTAACTAATGATAATAATTTCTAAACAATTATAGTTTCAAGTAACTACTCTGAAAGTCTTCATCAAACACTGGAGTGATTCTGCTTCCAATCCACTGAGTTGGTTGGATATAACTTTTGCCACATCAACAAGGAAACATTTTGAACATCAATAGGTGTTACACTTCTCAAATATTAGAGGAATCCCTTGTTTCCTTAGTTACGAAAAGTTTATTTCTGAATGCAACATTTTATACAGCAGTTGGCCATCATAACATGAGAGAAAACAAAGTAAAAGATATTTAGTTCTTACATAGACACGCTATCAAAAACAGGGTTGTAGATGAAAGAAAATACTGACTGTGTTTTTCTCACCCCACCAACCCATCCCCTCAACTCTGAAATCGAGTGACTTCACTTCCAAAAATCTCTTGCTTATATAATATATCAATTACCTTATCTTCTAATGATATAAAAACAAGGGTCATTAAATTTCTTCCCATCCTTGATAGCTAAATCAGCTGTCATTGAATTCAAAATGTGATTATTTTAAACATCCAGCCTGACAACGATGATTTCAAAACAGAACTCCTGTTATGACAGGCTGACAGTCATCCCATATTCTGCAACAGGCAAGTGCTAGGTGAATGACCCAGGGACAAATAATATCTCTTTATATAGTGTCCATTCTCCTGCTGCTGCTAGGAACAATCCATTACGTTTGGAAGGAGGAATAACTATATTAGTTAACAGTTTCTATCACCAAACATTCCCGTAAGTGGTTGATGGTCTATTACTCCTATTACATTTGGGCAGCCCATGATGAATATGTGGCATTTTTCTAGTGCCCAGGCAATTGCAGCTGTTTCATCCTCAATGAGAGCATACCAGCGTTTTGCATTGGTACAGAATTGGCTGCCAGCAAATACAATGTGCCATCCCTCAGGACAACACACTGAGGGCTTCTTGGTGGGGCATATGCAATGATTCTGTAACAGCAGAAAGCCCATGCCTTCATTGCTCTAGTCTGGGGCCAGGCAGGTTACTCTGTTGATGTTAAAAGTGGTAACGCCCTTTCTTACTAACTCCACTGTGAATTTTGGGATTGCTGGAATACTTTTTTGAGGGTTTCATTCCAAAGAAAGTGTGTGTTTTATTTGACAAGGTCCCAAAATGATAGCATTATAGGGCTTAATGAATATGCTAATGCTACTTGGTTAACTAGCTGAACCAAAACCTTGCATTGGTGATATTTTGGGGAGTCAGGAAGCTGGATATTGCATTTAGCAAATTGTCAAAAGGGGTCACTCCTGACAATGTTTTTTGTAGGTCTCCAAATTGGACTATGTCCTGGCAGAATTGAAATTTATCTTAGTTGAGGACGATTCCATTTTTCTCACACAGTGACAAGTATTCCAGAGTGTGGTAGAAGGCATATTCTATGTTTTTGTTGAAGCATCGGGTATCATCAACCACTTTTACTTTGCAAGGAATGTTTTTGATTATTTCATCATACCAACGTGTATCAGCATCACCAGAAGCTAAGTATCCTAAGGGGGATCCTGAGACACATAAAACAACCCCCACTCCATGATGAAGGTCATAAGTGTTTGTGACTCATCTAGAGAGATTGAGTTGTAGCCATCCATGGCATCCCAGACAGTCTTTTTTGTATTTGGTGATACCTGTAGTGAGAGTTGGAATGGTGAGCTGGTGTGGCGTGTTTCCTGTTTGCACGGGGAATTTAAATGCTGCTAGTCTACTGTCAGTTTCCCATTTTTGTTCCCAGTGATGACCATGGTGCTGTACCAATTGGTACGGGAGTGATGATGCCTCTTTTGACAACTTCCCAAAGGGCTTTTCTTACTTGTTCCTTGTGGTACGGTACCGGAAAAAGGCTTTGGTGGTTGAATCTTCTTTGAGGTGAATGTGGGATGGAGGGCTGGACACTGCCAGAAATTTTCCACAATTTTTAAATACCATGGAGACAAATCAGTCTAACAGCCATTGTTTGAGCTTTTTTATGTTTTCATTGGTTGGTGGAAATGGAGAGGTCTTATGATACTCAGACTTATGCCTATTAGCTTGAGGATCTATTTTGTGATGCTGGGGATCAGGGCATACACCATTGCATGTTACTGAATTAATTGTAGGTGAGGGTGGCAATGTCATAGGTTTGGGAACACATGGGTAATATACCCACATCAATGCATGTTGCCTTGCTGAAGTTATGTTACTTGAACTTTCCAGCATATTTATAGTGCTTGCTTCATGGTCCTTTCTCCAATCTTGAATGTGATGGGCAGCCAACCTTGACACACTAAAGGAAACCCTCCTATATCACACACTTTTTTTTGAGGGGATTAAGTTCCTCCCTGAGAGTTTCATGTGCCGCAGGTGTTTCGGACCACCAAGACATATGGTTGCACTACTGTCAGGGTAGATTCTGAGCCTGGTGGGATGGGCAGCAGGGATATGTCTGGCCTGTCTTGGATCCAGACACAGGGAGAATGGGATTAGTGTTGCATCTACCTCTTTGCAGCCATTGTTATTGCCCAACCTATAGGTGTGAGTAGCTGGGTCAAATACCATGTATGCAAAGAGAGCATCCATGGCAGCTTTCTCATCCTCAAAACACTGTATATCACCTTGTTCATTATCGCCTTTCAAATAGCAGATAATCTCAAAGTAGTACTGTTTGCCACATACTTTGCATGCTTAACCCCATGCAGGACACATCTGTGGTTGGTCACAACCCAGTTCCACCATGTTGGTAGCTACTGAAACCTCTACATGCATTACATCGGGGGTTGTGTTTCTACCACATACTTTTCGTGGTTGTGAGTAGTGTTCAATAGGGCTGCATTTTGGGCTAATCTTTGTCGCTGATACACTGATATCTGAAGTCCCACTATGTCTGAGATGCTGGATATCTTGTTTTGGTCTTGTATGGCCATTTTGATTGCTTTGGCGTGGCTTGTGTCTTGTTCTATGACTCTGCCTTAGCCGGCATATCTGCTTGTAGTGCATCATTTGCTATACCCCCCACAAAATAGTTGAATCAGGTTGTTCTGAATAGACTCATTATCACTCAGTATAATCGATAAAAATGAGATCCTGCGTACCATGGGTTTCAATTCATGTGTGACTATTACCTCAAGTAGTTTGCTAGGGTTAGTGTTGAAAAACTCAGGGTAGGTGCTGATAATAAAGCTCTGGAGGGCTTCACCAGCACAGTTGTATAGTTAGATGTTAGTCTGTGTGGTAGGAAGATTAGTCGTTTTTGTGAATACATTCCAATCTATCCAGAATTTCCGGAAGTGTTGTGAGAGTCATCTCTGAATTGAGTTGAGGAAGCTTTGCAGTCCATGGTTTTACATAACTAGCAAGTGATACTGGGTGTTTCTTGGTTAACTTTATTATGGCAAGCATGTCACCCATTGTCTTGAAGTTCAGCATATGTAAATTGTCCCTTGTGATCTCCTTGCTAGAGAATGTTTGCATAAATCTTGGCAGAGGCAACAGATATAACTACCTTGATAAATATGCTTTCCCAACCAGCCAGGTTGTATCCAGTCTGCAAAGCCATGTTGAATAGTTGAGTTTGGCAGTTATCAAAGTCAGCATTAGGTTGTGTAACAAGATGAGTTGGATCTGAAATGCAATCTCCTGAACTCTGAAGAAGGAGAATTATTTATGGTACATTGGGGCCTTCCACTGTGTGCATGTGGTCAAGTCCATTCCCTAGACAGTGGTTGGTTGCAGGCCCAAACCAAATCAGATACCAGGGCCAGCGACCAATCACTGTTCAGGAGTAGACATATTAGGGTGTATATATATATATATATATATATATATAGCAGCTCGTTTAGTAGTAGCATGTGGTCAGTATTGAGTTACAGCCCAGTTTATTTTTTGTCTGACAACAGGACACAAGTTATACCCACCCCTGCTGACTTGTTTATCAGCCAGCTAAAACCCAAAGACTTCTAGGTCCGACACAAACATTTATTCATTTCCAAAAGAAATAAATAAATGGTAACCTCATAGGTCTTTCTGGTCAGCTCTAGCTGGCCATTTCTCATTTAAAATTTATTTTTTTGCCCATCTTAAAAAAATCATCCCCCCACCTGGTTGCTTCACCATGGAGGACTCTCCAAAAGGTTCTCAAGACCTGTTTAAGGCTTCCTCAAAGCCTAAGCCACTGAAAACCTCGACCATCACCAGACATGGAACATTGGCCAAGCCAATATCTCTGGCTACTATGGAACCCTTCCAGTCAACCTGGAAGAATGAGGGAGATTGAGGTCTTGATCAGCCAACCATAAAAACAAGTGCCTCTCCAGGCAGTATCATTGGGACCAACTGGTTATCTCTTCCAGTCCCTATCACAAAAATCCAGTGAAACTGCTCCTATGGCTAGTCCTATACCATCTGGAGATAACAGCTCAAGTCCCCCAGTAACTCCAGCCTCCTGGAAAATCCAACAGAAGTCTCCAGAGGATTATGAGAGGGATAGGATGGGCGAGTACAACCAATACTTTCAGGGTAATGTCATTTTGCCCATCCCTGAAATCTTCAACACCTTGGAGCACCAGATCCTATCTCTGGTCATCACTAACCTCAAAACCAGGATACTGACAGAGCTTAAAATGGACACATTTGAAGAGCTCCTCTGTACTACTAGTATCCTATATCAATATTTCTGCAGATGCAGTTTTGCTACATGGGACGTGTTGCTGCTAAACTAGCAGGGAGCTGCATCACAATAAAATTCTTCCAGCTTCAGCCAAAATACATGGGTATCAGGAGAATCCATGTAATAGTTTGTAATGTCCTAGTGGACCTTACAGCCAACATCTTGGCCTCATTCCTCACGGCTTACAGGGGTGTTAAATAAGTATCATAACAGCAAGCTGCCACCAAGGTAGCACATAGTGACTATGTAGTCCAGATTTGTCTGAATAGGGAAAGCTTCAAAGCCATCCCAGATACCATCAACTGCCGGGAAAGACAAATGATGATGGTGGTGGTAGAGAGCAGGCAGCTGCACTGCTGGAACCATAAGCAAATCGGCCACCTTGCGAAAGCCTGCCTTCAGAAACCCCAAAGTACACTGACATCACACAAGGAAAGCTGGCAAAATAACCAGTAGTTTAAGCTACTAGTTAAACCCTGGAGTCTGATAACCCTCCAAGTATGGAGAACAGGTGGACTCAAGCCACTTGGAAAAAGAAAAAGAGGGACACCTCCAATAAAACGGAGTACCAACCCAAAGCTTCAGCTCCCAAGAAGCCTAAGACACTGGAAAAACCATCAGCAGCAGCTCTCAAAGAAATTCTTTCAAAACCCATGGACACCACATCACCCAGGAAAGCCAACAGACAAAAGAACCTGATTAAAGACTTCTCCAAAGAAACCTCTATGGAAATAGCTCATAACTTAAAAAGAAGATAGGGACAGCAGAGAAGGCCATGCTAAAAAAACTCTGCCCTAACACACCTCCCCAACATGACCCTACAAAAAAAAAATTCACCCAATCTCCAGTCCCAACAATCCCATTAACAAGAAACCTATCAAATCAGCCCTCCTCACACCCCACATGCACCTTCCTCTTCTCCTACTCTTCCCCCTCTCTCTCTTTACTTGAACTGTTCCCTCACTCAAGAAAAATAACATGAACACAGTTTGAAAATAGATTATCTCACAGTTTTCCATCCACATACTCTAAAAACCCTGAAAGCTGGTGCAGAACCAGATCCTTCTCACCAGACAATAGCAACAAAACAGTTTTCACAACAATGGCTCTGTGTTCCATGTAAGCTGCAGAGTCCACCTCGGACTTCCCACTCCACAAACCACTCAAGCCACAGCTAGAACTAGATAACATTGACAAGAAAAAATATCAAACCCATACAACTTTAGGAGTGCACTCATGGTGACCACTTTTGTCCACTCAGCAGTTAGCCACATTCAGAGTATGGGGTGTTTTCTTCAGAAAGCCTGCAAGACTGAAGCAGGTGTAAGGTTGGAACACCCCTCCTTAAAAACACTTACATCAATTTGTTCAAGACTGGTCCCAATTTATGTTCACCCTTCTTTCTACAGGGCACTAAAGCTGAGGTTTTCACTAGATGTTGGCAAACTGACCAGAGATGGAAGAGTTACCACTGAACTTGGAACCGGCTCTCTGCAACACACCATTGGCATCCTCACCCTGAAGGACTTTGAGACCATTGTCAACATTCAATAATGTGCGTGCTTGCTTGGTGAACTCTTGAACTTCTGTGTGAATGTTGTTACAGTGCAGGAGACTTACTTCACTTGCACAGAGGACTATCAGGTGCTGAAGCGCGACTTTGTGCTCTTTTCAGCATTCAACAGCTGATGCAGTGCTGGGGTCTCTCTGCTAGTTGGATGCAGCCTAAATGCAATTGTCAATATCGTCTTTGCAGATGAAGGAGCTAGTTGGTTGTAGCTGATGTTGCTGTTAAAAGCTTCAAGTTCAATGTGGTCACAGTTTATGTGCTTTGACCAGAAATGCTGCTTTTTCCAGCAGTTGGTGCTGTTCCTTGACAATCTGAAAGAGCTAGTTTTAGTGGGCCATTGGAATGCATTCCTTGACCCAAAGATAAATAGGGTCAGGTTGAGTACTAGAGGGTCAGATAAGTGTGAAAGCAGCCTGATCAACTTGATTGCCCAGCTCAACTTGGTCGATAGGTTTCATCTGGATTACCAAGGGAGGGAGCTATGGACATGGCTAGAGAGCTTGCCTTCTGTCCATACTAAATTTTACGTAGACAGAGTGTTAGAAGAGCTCACTCTGAATTCGCTATATGTCCCACATTCTACTGGGTAAGGTAGACTGACCATAGACTTGTTAGGGTCAATCTGCGACTAGCTAATAGGACTAGCCTGGCTGAATACCAGAAGTTCAATATCTCCTTACTGGAGATATGGGACTTCCAGGACTGGCTGGAAAATCTAATTTAGTGGGCTCCAGTAGGTTAGTTACCGGGAATAGGTAATGGAGATCCCTTAAGGATAAGATTAGGGACTTCGTCATCAAATATGGTTGACAGCTCAACCAAGATAGGGTCAAAAAGGCAAAGTCTTAAGATGATAAACTTTCCCAGGAGGTGGAGAGGAGAGATTACCTCGCCATAGATTTAGTGAAGAGATACCTTCAGGGCTCACTAGCCTCATGTTACAAGAGTTTTGTAGTTAGATCTAGGCTAGAAAGAGTTCCCAACAAAACCATGAAATGTAACATGTTTGCACATGAGAAAGAAGTACAAAGGTTTCCCTAATGGTACATTAGGTTCATTAAGTCCCCAGATGGGCATGTACTACAGTCAAGTTGTAAGATATGCAGGGCCTTTTGAGCACATTTCCGTGATTGCTCTGCTCACTTGCCTGACCCCCCAGTTAAGGAGTTAATAGCTGACAGCTCCCACCTTTGGGAGGTAGAAGCAGCTAGCTCTGAGGGATTGGTTACAGAGTGCAAAGTCCACGATGCGTTGAAGCAGATCAGCCTCAACAAGTTACCAGAACTGGATGGATTGCCTTATGCCATGTTTGTGCCTAATCAGACAGATATGTTCAACCATTGATTCACCCAGGGACCCATTCCTGGTAGTGCTACCAAGGGAGTGATCACATTACTGAAGAAAGGTGGCAAGCAGGTTTGGGAGGAAATAGATGATTATATGCTCATAACTCTGCCAAACACAGAGTTAAAGATTTTGGTCCAGATCTTAGCCAACCATTTGCAGATGGTTATTAGTGATTTAATCAGACCCAAGTAGAACTATGCTGTGAAGGGAAACTCAATCCAGAACGACTTGCATTTGGTGTGTAAGGTCATATAGGAGCTAGAAGATGACACTGAAGCAGCGCTGATCAGTTTGGATCAGTCCAAGGCTTTTGATAGAGTAGACAGTTTTGGAGACTGCCAGAATTGAACCAGAGTTCTGTAAATGGATTAGCATTTTGCACCATAACCCCTGGACAGTGGTGCAGGTGAATGTGGAGTGCTCAGAGTCTTTTGTGATTGCTCAGTTTGGCAGTGTTACTTCATCTCCCCTTCTTTATGTCTTCGCTTTGGAGCCTCTGCACTGTAGGCTTACAGATGGGGGAGCAAATCTGGCCCAGCATAGTATCACCATTGTCAGTCATCACATGGAAAAGGTTTCTGCATATGCCAATGACATCACAGTCTTTGTATCCCGCCATTCAGACATAGCGGTTGTAAAGAAGGCTGTTGCAAGGTACGAACAGATAGCAGGAGATCAACAGATCAACTTCGATAAGAGCGAATGTCTGCAGTTTGGTGCCTGGAGGGGTGGCATTCGCCTGTCTGGACTCTTCCACTGGAACAACTGACCCATCAGCATTCTAAGGGTGTGGTTCCAGCCCGGCCTTCAAACAGAGCGAAATTGGTCGCAAGTTCAAGCAAAGGTAAAAGCGCATGTGGGTACCTGGCTTCAAAGGCATTTGTCCTTAAAGAACAGGGCTGAAGTGTACGCCATGTACATCTTCCTCTTGAAGCATAGTATCACATTGAGTGCTGTAGAGCCCTTCGCAACCTTCCTCGGTCTAGGGACCTTTCTTGATCTCAAAACTAAGTGTATTGGGAATCAGAGGTGGGCTCCACTTCAAGTCCTCTCAAGGAACAGCTCGGCTAGTTGCTGGGGGAGATTTGTACTAGGATCAGGCTTCTTGAACAACTCTGAGTTCTTACTCACTTGGCGGCTGACATGGAATATGCAGCCCCTCAATGACTAGGCTTTCAAAGTGAGCCTGGCAAACATGCCTGATTGCCCCAACTGTAGCAATGGCTTAGAAAAAAATGGCTTTGCACGTTTTCTACTACTGCAAGTAGGTCCATTCGTTTTGGAGTCATGTCGGGAATGGACAGCTCGCATCAATCCCAAGCAGTTAGAGCATCTCGATATTGGTTATATTGTGGATAATGTTGACCCTCCATATAAAGGTGAGAAATGTATGGTGTTTCTCATGATCCTAGCTGTGGCTAGAATGGCGATCTGGACAATGTGAAAGAAGGGATTGTATGATGATACAAACTTTCTCATCATGATCTAATTCTTTTCTTTAGACATCAGCTGAGGATTAAAAATCAGATGCGACAGAAAATGCTTGGGCCGATAACATTTGGCAAAAGAAGGGTGCATGCAGCAAGCCTGGTTGAACAAAAAGTAGCAACATTGGAGTCATCCTTCCCTCCTCTTCCTGCGCATGGCGACAACAGTCTGGGTCCTCCAGGACCCCATCCCTGTTAAGTCTAATTTTGTTCCCTTTTCTTCCCTAACTAGCTTTATGATATGTGTCATTGGCCCTGCCATCTAGTTTTTAACATCCAAGATCTCTCCCACCCCCATTTTTTTTCACCTTAACCTACCATCATCCCAGGTCTACTTTTTTGAAGATCTCAGACTTTCATCTCATAATCCAGGTTACCTACTTATCTCCGTGCCCTCCCCAGCATATCTTTTGTCCCGACTAGCTTAGCTCCATTCTCCATGTATGGATAGCCCAGCTTGTTTTTAGCCCTTTGAATCTATATTTAGATGGGGGACGGGAGAGCAACCAAATGGGGTTTTTTCCTTGTTTTTCAATTTACTTTTGTTTTTTTCCCTCCCATTCCCATTTTCATTATCATTTTAAATAACGCATTCCATCTGGGTTTTAAATAAGTCCTCACAGAGTGGATGTGGTATTTTAGTGAATGTTGTCTACTTGTGAATGTATGGGTGCAACGATTGTATCATGTGCATGGGTCGGCAAATGTGGCTAGCTAGGGCTCCTTAGGAACCGTATGTTCAGGAATGACTGCTCCCCTTCCCCTTCCCCACAGAAACCATAGGGGCTTCATGGTCCCCAGAAATTGTATTTTATTTAATTTTTGGAAATAAAGGGGTCTGCCACCTGGACGCTAATTGGAATCCCTAGGCCAGTAAGTAGTGTTATTATTGTAGTTACTATATACACTAGAGTAGTAACTCCTAAACATTTCTTAGGTCGCTGGCATTTTACTCAGTACTCAGCAGCACTTATGCAGAAGAGTTGGAAACTAACTCAAATCAAAAATAGCATATAGCTAAAAGATGCAAGTTTTAACAGCCATTCTTGTATTTTAGCTATATGGTATTGTCCAAATATAAAGAATGTGGCTCCTGACATCTTGACTAGAACATTTTACTGTTTTGTTTCTCCTAATCTCAGACATTCATGATGGTCTTTGCCATCCTTGAGAAACTTAGATTTTACACTTTGTGTGATCTAAAAATCTCCATTCCTCAACAGATGAAGTAAGGTCTACCTACAACTAACCATAGTTCACTCATCCTGTAGAAAAAACACTCATTAAATCTATTCAGCAGATGACACACATCAATATTGATTTCAAAGTTTCTTTATATCTGTCCCAAAATTCCAATGCAGGAGAAGAATGTAGAGATACAAAATGTAACAGGTATCTAAAATTCACCAAAAATGCAAGGTTCAGATTTTTTTCATGAAAACCATGAACGATATTCAAGTATGTTCACTGAATTAAGTAGGCCTACCCATGTATCAAGAGGCCCTGATCATTAGAGTTGGAATGAGTCTGGATTCGGATATCTTCCTTAATATACAAATATTCTTTGACTTGTACAATATTGAAAATAATGTATTATGTTGTATATTGCATCTATGAGTTACTTCATTATTGTTTATATTTTTCTAGGAGGGGAGAATGTAATATACTTTGTACATAATGAATGCTACCTGTCCTAACTAGGATCTATAATGGATGATACCTGCCTTACCCAGTGTAGGATTATTATATTACATATATTTCAAGGGCTTTTAACACCTGCTGTGTATAGTCTTAAAAAAAGGGATAATTTATTGCTAATTATTAAAGTTATTTGTAACAACTTAAGATTTAATCAAATAAGATTTTTCTTCTTGGTAATATCATTTTGATAATATGTTGAGTAAAGCTCTAAAGTTTACCCTTATTACAGAGTACAAAGAAAGAACTCATGAAGTATATAGTCAAAATCATTGAACTATATGAAATTGAGAACTTAAAAGGTAAAGCATTCACTTAGTATGAAGTGTGGTCAGAAAGGAAGTAATAAAATGATAAAATAAAAACAGACTTCAAAGGCTCGCTCAAATATGTTGATCCATTTCCTTCTATTTCATTGGCTATTTGCACAGTGGAGAGGTCCTTCAGTTATATGTTTGGTTTGGTTATTGTTTAATAGAATATCAACCCATGTAAGTTATTGAAAGAAGAGGGGTGGATAGTATGTCTCCTCAGTAACAGAAAGAAAAGAGTCTCTTGTAACTGAACATGTGGAATCAATTTCAAGTGCTGTAGCTGTGTCATCTTCTTCTTAATAAAAGGTAGACAGCAGAATTTCTACGCTGAAAATGACGGTTTTCATAGCTTCTTCCTATGAATTCCTTTTTGTCTGCAACAATCTTCTTTAGCAGTCCTACACCCAAGCTCGTCTCTTGTTATACATCACCAAGGCTCAAAACGCCTCTCTTCTCCCCACTGCATTCAGGCAAGATTTAAATAATCATACCAAAATGCCACATCTGGGTCAATCACACAATGTGGTAAATTACATATGCACCAGCGTGTAGGTAGTCCTGATGTCAAACAAGATTCATGATCGGGAGGATGTGAGTTCGGTCTCCCCAATCGCCAATTCCTCTCACCCTGATCTCATTTTACATGCCTGACATATCTGTGCACGCTTTGAGCTGTTGCATACGTGATTTCTCTAGCCACAGTTATTTAAAACCAAATCATGTTTATATAATATATATATATGATTTATAAGAAAATAATTTGTGAGTAAATATTTTTGTTGTTAATCAAATTGTTAGTGCACAAGACAAAGATTAGAAGACAAATTTCCATCACAGATGTAGGCTTTGTAGATGATCATGTTTCAAAGATGCATCTGATTTTGTTCTTGATTGTTTTTTATAATTCTGGTACTACACACGCAAGACACATTCGCCCTCATTTTGAATTTTGAGGTAGGCCATTTCGCTCGTCACTTCTTGCTTCTTTCTTTGTTCCTTCCTCCCTTCCTTTAGGTGTTGCTATGAAAGGAATTCATTCCACACAGCTTCATTGTCAAATTTCATTTCTCTCATTCATCTGACTCACCACCTGTTTTTTATCCAGCCGGAGATGGTTGCTACATTCTCATAAATGTCGGCTGTTCTGCCTGCATATACAGCATGCCACTCATTGTCTCTTTGAACAATGAACCCAGGTTAGCTCATTGGATGCAGCAGTCTGTGGGTTCTGCCTTTCAATTTCACTACAGTAGCTCTTCTCTTTTTGTAAAATAAAGAATTTTTTAATCTCCTTTTCAAGATAACATACGTGTTGTTTATCTCTTCATCTACTCTAACCTTATCTTTCCTTATTCCACAACATGGCTAACTAAACAAATTATGGGCCCAGTAAAAAAAGAGAATGGAAATAGGGGGAGCAAAGTTGCAATTTGATGGAAATGAGACCAAATATGGAATTTGGGAAGCTAAGTTTTTAGGATACCCTCACATGTTAGAGGCCATTTTAGGTGAAAACCTGAACAGAGACATAACAGATACAGAAAAGAATGAAGATGCCTACACCAAATTAATACCTATTTTTGGATGACAAAAGCCTGTCCTATGTCATGAGAGAAGCCTTGGATAATGGAAGAGAGGATATTGCATGACCATTATACAAGTAACAGTAAGCCACAAATTATTTCTCTTCATACTGAATTAACATCACTGAAAATGGAACCAAATGAAAGTGTGACAGACTATGTTATAAAAACAGAAGCAACATCAATGGCATTAAAAAGGATTGCACAGACAAAAGGTGTAGGCATGTACACTGCTTTCAATGTGGTGAGATCGGAGATATAGCCTCAAACCATCTGAGAAATGAGCTCTGCTCTCCAAACAAGATGTGATAAGGTGCAACCAATTATCCGAGTACATGTTGACCAAATGCCTTGCTCGGCTCTTCTTGATTCAGGTTGCTCTCAAACCATAGTAAGCACAAGGCTGTGCCTCACCTGGATCAAGAGGAGAGTTAAAATAACGACCATAAATGGCGAGACACAGGCATACTGTGGGGTTGGGTCAGTGAAGATTCATACTGACTGGTGAATCTGCTAAAGTCAATGTGTTGGTGATGCAGAAAGTCAAACTAGGCTTCAACTTACTGCTTGGATATAATGCTATCAAGGCACTGTCTTTATCACACGAGCTGGAACTGTGTAATTCCTGGAGACTCTGGTATGTGCTGCATTTCGCATCGATCGACTTGACTTCAGGGTAGGGTACAATCAACGCCAGATGATCTGGACTGCTTCATGGAAATGGATGGACGATGAGGCACCAACCAAAACTATGAAATAGCATCACAGAGTACCCCGTACTCATAAACATTAGGATTGCATACAGATGGGAGTTTGACGCTTGGATCAAAGATGGCTGATTGATCACATACCCCGATCAAAACCTTGGACCTCCCAGAGGTCTGATCCCTTTAATGACTGTTACACAACAAAACAAGTCGAAGATGCAACCAGTCATAGACTACCATGAGCTCAACCAATACATTGAGGCTTACACAGCCATTGCCAATGTATGTGCAAGCAAGTTGTGGGAGTGGAGCCAGAAAGGATCAAACGTGTCATTGCTGGATCTGAGGAAAGCCTATCTGCAGGTGCAGGTCAACGAAATTTTATGGCCATTTTAGATGGTAGTGTTTCATGGCAAAAGGTACTGGGTTTCAGCTTTGAATGTTGTGCTGCAAATCATGAAGACCATCATTCGTGCTGTGTTTCCCCAAGAGGAAATGGTCGAAAAGGCAATATCAATGTACCTCAATGACATTTACATTAACAAAGATGTCAGCCTAGCGTTGCATATCCAAGTGAAATTGGCACAGTTTGGCCTGGATTGCATGGCTCCATGTATACTGAGCCTGGATGTCAGTGGGGATGAAGGCCTCGTGCAATGGAAACGGGAAAGTGTGGTTCCGGGCATTTCTGAAGTTCTCACAAAGGGAACTATTTTTTCCTTGTGCGGAAAACTTGTGGGACACCTGCCAATGTGTGGCTGGCTTCATGCAGCAGTGGGCATAATAAAACGCAGGGTGAATGCAGTAACCTCAAGACGAGATGATCAAACAAGTGATGCCCTACGCACCCGAATGATTGCAGAAAGTGTTGAGAGAGCAACATGAGGACCCTGCCTGAGAAGAGTGATGCATCAACAGGAAGAAATGAATGTATGGGTCAGTGCTAGTTCATTGGCATTGGGATTCATGTTGGAGAGGGACAGGGCTGTGTTGGAAGATGCTTGTTGGTTGCAGCCCACGAATGATGCCCAGCACATCTACCTAGCTGAGTTGGACACTATGGCGTCAACTTCTCACTACAATAGCAGGCAAAGACTTTGCACCTGCACACCGACTCCCTTGTGTCTACCACTGGGTGTCCAATACACTGACTGGAAAAGCAAAAATATGCACCAAGGCAACAACGAGATGCTGATAAGGACGCTAGACATCTTAAAGACTCTTGTCTCAGAGTATGACCAGACAGTCAGCATAACACTGGTCACATCATACTGCAACCTTGCCGACCAGTTAATATGAATGCCCCATAAATGGTACATTGCCATGAAGATAGGTGAGCATGAGGAGTCAGCAGTAGATAAAAGACATCCACATGCAGAGCAAGAAATCCAGGCATCAAGAGGACACTGTATTTCATGAGACAGGTTTGACCCAGCAATGTCCAAGGCAGGAATTAAAAAAAACTGTGAGATGTGCCAGTCGGTTGACCCAGCACCAGCGCAATGGTGCAAAGAATGACTAGAAGCAAGTGATGCATAGCAAAGGGTCAGAATTACCCATTATGGTGGCAACCATTTTTTTACCCTCATTGATTGTGGAGCCACTTGTATTGCAATTTGGAGATCACTGGGACGGCAAAACTTGGCAAGTGTTCTTTGACAACTATCCTCCATCTTTTACAAATGAAGCACACCAGAGGAAATTTCGACTGACAGCAACACTGCCTTCTGCAGCCAGCAAATAAGGTAGTTTCTACATGAATGGGAGTTGGATTACGAGTGCGATGTGCATATGTACCATCAGGTAACAGTCTCACAGAAAGAAGACAGCTGCTAGAGAGCAGTGTACCATCGTGGAAGCAACATACTGGTACAATATTATGCCGAAGAACGGTGTGTCCCTGGTAACCACACCCGCTAATGCCATCTACACATATCAGGTTCAGGCAAAATGAATTGACATTGTGCAGTCACCTGACAACAAGGAGGTTTGCAGGCCATATGCTGTGGGGGATCACATCTGGTTGAAACCCCTAGGCAGTTGGAATCCATGTCACATATGTGATCCCCGCCCTGCTTTGGAGATGGGCCATTCAGCGACCAATTAAAGTGATGAATCATCTGGCGATAAGCTATTAATGGATGGCACCCGAAAATGTAAAAACTTCAGCAGATCTTGGAGGAGGCAGTTTGTCCAAGTAGCAAAACAGAGAGATGAAGCAAAGAAAGAAAGGAGAAGTGGGAGACAAGGAGAAAGATTACTTTGCCAGTAAGTGTCAGACTTGATTGTTGACAACAAAGAATTTTTTTTACTTCATGGATTGAGACAAAGCATGAGGAAATAGGATCCCTAAAGGAAAATGATGTTTCTGAATCGACACCTTTACCTGAAGGCAAAAAGACAGTTGGCAGTAAATGAGTTCACACTATCAAGTAAAATCCTGATGTATCAAAGATACTAGCAAGGTTTGTTGCACAAGGATTCAGTTGCACAAAGGGATTAGACTATCAAGAAACCTTTTCCTCTACTGCAACATCACCTCAATACGCATCTTAATGCAAATGGTAGTGCAATTTGATCTGACTGTCCATCAGATGAATGTAACAATGGCCGATTTACATGAACTAATTGACTAATGAAATTTTAGTAGAACAACTTAAAAGATTCGAAACAAAAACAGAGATGACAGATTTGTCTATAGGCTAAATAAATCTCTAAAATGGGCTGAAGCAATTAGGTCAGAACTGAGATAAAATGCTACATGATTGCCTCACTAGGAATGACTTTATACAAAATCCATCAGACCACTGTGTCTACATGAAACAAAATGAGAGGATAATAATCATATCTTGAGTCAATGATTTAAACATTGCAGCTGGTAAAGTAACGTCAAGAAAATTTTGATGTTTGAATTTAGAATGAAAGATCTCGGAGAACTCGATCATTTCATAGGGATAGACTTTCACATAACACAAAGATGTGTGAAAATGAATCAAAAGAGATATATAGGAAGGATGTTGAAAAGGTTTGATGCGTCAAATTGCAAACCAAGAACACCACCATGCGAACAAAAGATGGATCTCTGTAACAACGTGAATCAACAGCATTCAAGAAAATATCGGGAAATTGGAGGGAGTCTAATCTACCTAATAAGCTGCCATAGAACAGATTTAAGCAATGTTGTAGGAAAATTATCACACTATCTATCAGAGCTGTGTCAACAACATTGGGTAGCAGCAAAACATATTTTAAGATATTTAAGAGATACATCCATATATGATCTGTGTTATGAGAAAAGTGAAGAACAAAGGATCTTAGCTTATAGTGATGCAGATTGGGTGTCTAATCAGAGGGATCAATGTAGCACAACTGGATTTTGTTTTTATTTAAATAAAGACTGCTCACCTATCTCATGAAAGTCAAAGAAGCAACCTACAGTTGCACTGTCCACCTGTGAGGCTGAATATATGGCTTTAGCTAAAACAACACAAGACAACTTATATTTAATTCAACTATTAAATGGAATAGATTCTCAACACAAGTATGAATCAGTGAAAATACTTGGAGATAAACAAAGTGCAATTGCACAATCTAAAGACTCTGTAAATCGATAAAAGTGCAAACATATAAATATCGAATATCATTTCATCAGAGATGCATTGCCCAAGAAGAAAATAGACATCACCTATTGTCCAACCACAGATATGATTGCTGATGTAATGACAAAACCCATGACCAAATTAAAATTAGAAAGGTTCAAAAGACTTAACCTTTTTTGTATTGTGCTCTCATATGTATGAAAATAAATAAAATATTAATATGAGAACATATGTTAGAAGATGTACATCAAGTTCAACTACCCAAGTGGTTATCTGCCTTGGTGAGCTCTTCTCTTTTAGTAAAATAAAATTTTTTACTCACATTGCGTCTGTGTTTGACCGTCAGGAAAAGAATAAAGAGGAATGTGAGTTTGTGGACTCCTTATATACGAATAGCATTAATTTGCATATGAGGAGAAAAAGAGGCTATAAAAAGACCAAATTGGTGAGGACAAGCAGTCGTATTATTCCGAGAGTGGGGAGCAGACATTCAGCTAAGGAGTTGGTGCGAGTTGCAGAGTCGTGTTATTCTGAGAGTTAGTGCGAGTAGCAGAGTTGACGAGGAGGAGTTCCAAACCCCCTTTTTTCTTTACATCTCCTTTTTAAGATAACACACATTGTTTATTCTTTTGTCTAATCTCACCTTATCATTTCTTATTCCACAACATGGCTAACTCAACAATTATTGCTTAATTAATTAACTTTATTATTTTGTTCTTTGTTAAAAAATCAACAATAACATAATAATTCCCAGCTAACAGACACCAGAACAAGAACCACAGACTGAATAGTTTGGTTTGAAATTCTCAAAACACTACAGAATTTAATAGACAACTGAAGAAGACTAAAGGAAAATTGACAGTGAACATCCTCTGTTCTTTTTTTTTTTTTAGGTGTCTGTCATAGACAGTAACTATCTGGGAATTTCAAACAACTATTGTGTTTATTTCCAACACTATAATACCACTATATGCATAAGTATATTAATAGAACAGCTATAAATATCAATTAATTTAAGATCATTTCAAAAATAAAACTTTTGCTACTTGGCGTTTTGGATCCTCAGGCATTGCCCAATTGTCTAACAGTTCAGTCCATCTAGACATAGGGAACAAGAATTTCAGCTGAAAAAAAAAAAAAAAAAAACAGTTGAAATTCCTAGAAAGATTTATATATATATCTTTCTAGGAATTTTAACTGTTTTTTTTTCAGCTGAAATGTAGAAGACAATATATATGCTCCCTTACCCCAGTGGGGTTGAGCTCTCTAGTGAGGGAAGTAAATGGTTGCTACTAGCGTAATGCAAGGCTCTTCATATGAATCGAGCTGTCAGTAGCCGTTAAGTGGATATATGTAAACAAAAATAAATGTGATACATAAGCATTTAAATTTCCCTCACTTGCGCTGGTTTCCTCATGGCTGAGTGGTAGAATCTTTGATTGGCATTTGAGTCAACTGGATTTCGATCCCAGCTTCGGGAATCTAGCCTGTCTAGCCACACTGAAGAGTTCTGATAGAACAAAACAGGTCTGTCTGTGGATGACTGTATATATGTATATATATTTTTTTTTTCTTCTGAAATAGCACTTAGATTACCTTCCATTAAAAACAATGAATTAATAGTTATTATTAGCTATCATAAAAATGAAATAATCAAAACATAAATTTCTAATAAATCAGAAACAAACAATTGTTCTAGCTATATGTAACATGTTTGAGTCTAAATTGTATTTTGGCAAAAGCACAGTAAGCTAATTTCAACATTTGCTTGTATTGCAGAAAAAATTCCATTAAGGAATTTTTTGAAATTTTTAAGTAACAAATTCAAATAAAAAATCTATCAATCATATAACAGTATTTTAAAATCAAATATATAACAGGTATCGGCTCTAAATCAATACTTTGATATAAACTGAACTTTTAGCATATTTAAGTTCATATTGATCATGTAACACTAAATAGTTTCTTTTATATTCAACAATAATATCAAATTTAGTATAGTTGAACAATTTTCATAAATCTAAGAGAGAAGCATTGTTCACATTTAAACAAGCATTTTCCTTTGAGTTTCCATCTTCATTTGTATATATTTGTGTAGCGAGAGAAATCATGCACGCGGTAGCTCAAAGCATGCAAGAATATGTCTAGCATGTAAAATGAGATCGGGGGAGAGAAACGGGTGATTGGAAAGATCGAACTCACATCCTCCCGATCGTTAATCAGGTTTGATATCAGGACTACCGACGCACTAGCGCACATGTAAATTACCACACTGTGCGATTGACCCAGATGTGGAATTTTGGTATCATTATTTAAGTCTTGCTTGAATGCACCAGAAGGCAGGCATTTTGAGTCTTGGGGGCAAGCACATTAACTCGTAGCAAAGTCGCTTTACTTGTCCTTTTAAGACAATACGCCGCTCTTTTTCGGCTCGTGCCTCTTTGTTGACTTCTTTGTGTGTTTGTGTCCGTATCCACTCATGTTCACATTTTTTTTTTTAGTCATTCTTTTTCTATTAACATTTACTTAGGAACCCTTTAGCCAGCCCATCTTTTTTTCACCTAAGTTACACTCCGCCCTCCTGATTGCTGGCAGCAATCATGAAGGCTTCCCCTGGGGGATCCCCTAACGCCTCCTCATCTTCTGCTACACAAAAGGAAAGCCTCCCTATGCAGTTGGAAGAATGGGGGAGACCAAGGACCCAATCTAGAAGTACCCTATCAACCAGTCTGATTGGGTTCAATTGGCCATCATTACTGGTCCCCTCCATGTCCTCAAGGTCTATTTAGCCTGGGCAAAAGCCAATTAGCCCCAGTCCAGCAACAACCCCATGGAAAGTCTAACAGAGGGATCTGGAGGATGATGAAAAAAGACAGGGTGGGCAAGTATGCCGAGACCTTCAAAGGAAACAAAATCTTACCCATTCCTGAGATAGTCAAAACGATCGAACTCCAGATTCTCTCTTTGGTCATAACAGACCTTAGGACTAAAAGGCTGGTTGTACTCAAAAAAAGAAAATTTTGAGGAGCTCCTCCATACAGCAGGCGTCCCCAGCCAGTATTTCTGTCGCAGAAGTTTTGCGATATTTGAGGAGCAGGCTGCTAAAACTGCAACAAATAATATCACTACTAAGTTCTTCTGGCTGCAGCCGGAATATATAGGTAATCATTTGCAATGTCCCGGCGTTTATCACCGGTGAGGTGCCCGTGGTGTAATGGTCATCGTCACAGGATGTGGACACGGCGACACGAGTTCAAATCCTGGACCTGACTGATTGCATTTCACATAGCACTAATACCCTTGGGAAAGGTATGAATCCAATTATTCTCCCTCCAGCTATGGGTAAATAGTAGGGCAGACTTGGTGTGGCAACTAGTCTAGGAGAAGGAAAACTCTGAATTCAAACCTGTTAAACTCCGCTTAAAAATTTACCTTGTGTCATATCCTGCCCAAGCAGAGGGGTTGGGTAAATAGGATCACCGGTGAGGTTTTAGCCTCCTTCCTCAGTGCATATGATTGCATAGAGGAAGTATCCTTTCTGAGATCTGCTGCCAGGACAGTTAGTGGGGATTATGTATTCTGGTTATGTCTAACAAGGGAGGGCTTTCAAGCCATCCCTGAAACCATCATTAGCCGGGATAGGCAAATGATGGTAGTGATGGAGGGCAGACGACCGCACTGGGGTTGCAAGCAGCTTGGTCATATTGTCAAATTCTGCCCTCAAAAAGTCCAATAAACCACTACTACCATCAGTAAGCAACTGACCAAAGAGGCCAATAAAAAAGAGCCGGGTCTAGACTAGTCCAAAACCAATGAAAGTTGGACAGAAGTGACTCGGAAAAAAAGAAATAAAGGGGATCCCCCAAAATCGAATCCGACTCCTGTTTTACCAGCCAAAACATCAGATCCAGCTCCAGCATCAGTACCACAAACTCCAAGAAAAACTTCAGTTCCTGATTCACCAGCATTACCAGCTTTGTCATCAGTTTCTTCCAAAAAGAAGAAAGTCAAAACACAGGAAACACAAGAAAACACCCATGGAGACCAGTGTTAACTTGAAGAGGAGAAGGGACAGTGGAAATGTTCACTCCAAGAAATCATGTCCCAACACTCCTCCTCAACAAGACCCTTTGGAAGGCCCATCTAATTTTCAACCACAACCTCTTCAACAACCACAACAAAAACAGTCCCAAAAAATTCATCGACAATTAAGCCCCTTCACACACCATCTCTCCCCTCACTCATCCTCTCTAAAACTCTTCCATAATCACTCTCAGTTCGAGGTGAGAACCCCCTCCTCCACTGTTACAAAAAAAGTAGGCGAAGAACTAAATCTGTTTTGCCAGACATTACAGATAACAATTCAAGAATGGGGACTTCCAGCTTCGAAAGGCACTGAAGCCACTGCTGGATCTTGAGAAAATTTTAAAAAAGAGGGTTTCAAACCCATTGAACTTTAGGGATGCACCCATGGTGAGCACCTTCATCCATTCAGTTGGTGGGAGTTGGAGCACCCTACACTGAAAAAAAAATGTTAACCCAGTGTGCAGGGTGAGTCCCTATTTATGTTCACCCCTCTCTTTACAGATCTTTAAAGGTGTGGTACCCACTAGATGTCGAAGGATTTTCCAGGGATGGCCAAGTAACCACTGAGCTTGGCATCAGCTCTTTGAGACAGGCCATTGGCTTCCTCACCCCCCAGGATTTCAAGACCATCGTTGACACTGAATAGGTAAGTGGGTCAGTATGGCTCTAAACATTGTCAGTTTGAATGCGAGGAAACTGAGGGATGCAAGCAAGTGTGCGCGCTTACTTGCTGAACTCTCGAACCTCTGTGTGGATGTTGCTGCAGTGCAGGAGACACACTTCACTTGTGAGATGGATTGTTGGGCGCTGGAGGACGACTTTGTGGTCTTTTCAGCATCCGGCAGCCATTGGAGCACTGGAGTCTCTCTGCTAGTTGGATACAGCCTTGATGCGATTGTCAATCTTGTCTTTGCAGGTGATAGTGGCCAGCTGGTTGTAGCTGATTTTGCCATGAAAACCTTTGAATTTTGGATAGCTTTGGTTTACGTGCCCAATACTGCTCTGGAGAGACACTCCTTCTTTCAGCGGTTGGGGTCATTCCTGGATGCTTTGAAGGTGACAATTCAAGTGGGTGATTGGAATGCGATCCTTGATGTGAAGGGAAGATTGATCCAAAATAACTTGTATTTGGTTCGCCAGATCCTAGAGGGGATAGAAAATGACACTGAAGCTGCGCTGATCAATTTAGATCAGTCCAAGGCCCTCAACAGAATGGACCATCAGTTCTTGGTGATGGTTTTGGATACTGCCAAATTTGAACCGGAGTTTTGCAAATGGATCAGCATGATGTACCACAACCCGCAGGCGAATGGAAGGCATTCGAGGGCTTTTGCAATCGAGCGATCAGTCAGGCAGGCTTGATCTCTGTCCCCTCATTTATGTCCTCGCTTTGGAGCCCCTGCTCCGTAGGCTTAGGGATGAGAGGGTTTGTCCGGCTCTGCATGTAATCTCCTTAACTGGCTATGAAGAGGGTGGTCAAAAGGTACAAGAAGGTACCAAGGTCAACTTTGACAAGAAAAAAGGTTTGTGGTTGGGTGCTTGGAGGGGTGGCATCCCCCTGCTAGGGCCCTTCCCCTGGAGTGATGGACCTATCCACAACCTTACGGTGTGGTTCAGGTCTGGCCTCCAGGTGGAGTGAAATTGGTTGGAAGTACAGGCTAAGGTAAAAGCGTACCTGGCTTCAAAGGCAGTTGTCCTTAAAGGGCAGGGCAGAGGTGTGCACCGTGTACATCTTCCACTCGATCCTTTACCGTTTGTCCATACTCACTCTGCTTACGGAGCATCAGGTGGCGCTGGAACAATCCCTGTTCAAACTTCTTGGGAAAAGTCGAAGCCAGTTGGTTCGTAGACAGGTCTGTTGCCAATGTCCCCAAGATGGGAGTCTAGGGATACCTGATCTCGAGAGCCATTGGCTCATTGTGAGACTGGCTTACCTAGGCTGATCGCTAATGAAGGACATGGTGTAGAGCCTTAAGGTGAGGAATGCTTTTCCTCGCCTGAGTTCGAATCCCGAGGCTGAAGGCCATTGTAAGCCGAGGGATGAAGCACTGTTTGCCCGTGAGTGCCGCAGGGCCATACACAACCTACCTCAGTCCAGTGACCTTTCTTGGTCTCGAAAGAAACTGTACTGAGGATTAATGGTAGGTTCCATTTCGGATCCTCTGGTAAAGTGGGTTGGCTGGTCACTGGAGGAGAATCGCTCTCAATGGAATTGGACGCCAGGCTTGAGCTTCTTGAACAACTGAGTTCTCACTCTCCTGGCGGCTTGCTCAATATGCGTTGGCTCTCAACGACTGGGCTTACAGAGCGTGCATGATAGACATGCCCAATTGTCTCCGCTGCAGCAGTTATATAGAAGAAATGGCTTTGCACGCTTTCTACTACTGCGAGTGGATTCACCAATTCCGGAGTCATGTCAAGGAGTGGATGGCTTGCATCAGCCCCAAGCAGCTTGTGTTGTTCCTAGCTGTGGCTAGAATAGAGATTTGGCAGATGCGAAACAAAGGATTGTATGATAGTGCAAACTTTTCTCATTGTGATCTGATCTTGTTCTTTAGGCTTCAGCTTAGGGTCAAGATTAAACGCGAGAGAAAACACCTGGACCGCATAACACTCAGCAAAAGGTGGGTGTATGCAGCAAGTCATCCTTTCCTCTGCTTCCTGCACATGGAGACGATGGTCCGGGTCTTTCAAGACCCCACCACAGGTAAGTAGGAGTTTTTGTACTTACTTGACCTCTTGACCCCTTAGTTGTGTGAGGTGTGTCATTGTCCTTATCACTTAGCTGTTAATTTTCAAGATCTTCCCCATCCCCCATTCTTTTTACCTCTTTAACCATATGCCAGCCCCAGCTTTCTGAGGATCTTGAACCCACATTACTGTAATTCATGTTATCCTGTTCCTCACTGCGCCATTCCCCGTCTTTTCTTTTATCCTGATTAGCTTAGGTCCCCTCCCTGATAGTTTAGCTAGTTTTCAGTCCCATCTGGATACCAGAAAACAGTCGACTCTCCACATCATAGACGGGGGTATGGGAGGGAAACCAAACGGGGTTTATTTTTTGTTTTCTACTAAAAATATTCTTGGGGCTTTTTCTCCCATTCCCCATCATGTTTTACCAATTGTATATATATCATTTCATTTCATCAGAATTTTAAGTAGGTTTTTCATAGAGTGAATGACATTTTGGTAATTGTGTGTCTGGCAACGTATGGGTGAATTTATTGTACAGAATGATTGGACGGTGAAAGTGACTAGCTAGGGCACCCCAGTATAGCATAGTCTTCTTTCCTTACTCTTCCCCCAAAATATTTTTGGGCCTTGTGCCCACCTTATATTTGTTTAATTTTACAGTTTTTATCATTTTTCATCTTTTTGGAAATAAAAGGTATTTTGAGTCTTAGGGATGCACAAGAGACGAGATTGGATGTAGGACTGCTAAAGAAGATTGTTGCAGGCAAAAAGGAATTTATAGGAAAACGCTATTTTCAGCATAAAAATTTGGCTGTCCACCTTTTATCAAGACGAAGAAGATGACACAGCAACAGCACTTGAAACTGATTCCATGTGTTCAGTAACAAGAAACTCTTTTCTTTCTGTTACTGACAAGGCATACTATCTATCCGCCTCTTCTTTCAATTAGAGATCAAATTCATTTTGTAGAATAATTTTAGGAAGATAATTATTAAAAATGATATAGTGTCTTACCAGGAGCTCCTCCACCAGCAACATAACCCACAATTGTAATACCAAGACCTTGGCTATCTTTCACCAACTTTACTTCAAATATCTCCAATTCTGGATTTTCACCAACTTTTTCTTCAGGTGGCTACAAAGTAAAATAATAACTTTATTTATATAAATATATATATATAAAAGAAAAAAGATTTGACTTATTCAAATCTCAAAATGGTAAATTCGATTTGTTCTTTTCAAAACTTTTGTTTATACATTCTTTTGGTTTCAACACAATACAGGATTTAATTGAGCTTTTTGTGTGTGTGTGTGTGTGTGTGTGTATATTATTTCTATATATATATATATATATATATATATATATATATAAAATCAAATAAGACTACAATGAAGCCTACAAATTCGTAATTTTGGAAAGTTTTGAGAAGTTTATTTTAATAAAATATGCTTTAGACATATTCTGGGTTTCATTTTTTAATTCAAATGCATAAATAGTTTCTAGTGTTTTGAAATTCTTTATCATTTTTCTATATGGAACTTTCCGAAATTTAGTAATTAAATAAAACTGTTTGACTAATTGAAAAATGTAAAATTTTTAACAAGACATACTCAAAATTAATAGAATACTGAAATTTTTGTTTAATTATACATCTGTTCTGCTTTTAATATCAATGTTAAATAATTTTAGATAACTGTTATTCTACAGTGTTATCACATTGAAAAGACATCTCTTTAGTTCAATTGAGCAAGAGTTTACTTTTTTTTAAATTCCAACTATTATAATACAGTTGCATCTCAAAAGTTTAAAATAAGTGTTTTTACTTCTTTTAGTACATCCAACTATAACACTGGCCTGCGTTAAAGTTATTTTTTCCAAAGGTCAAAGGTTTATCAAGTTATATATGATAGCTATTTTATGCTGAATTCAAAAATACTATTCATTGTGTTTGGTCAGATCTGGTTTTTAAGATGTGTTTGAATACTTTACAACAAGTTGTACACAATAGCAATGCTTATTCAAAAGCCTGTGAACTCTACATGTCACAGATGATCGTGGGTGCCTAATGTTTAGTATAGTATATAATATTGTATGCGTACATAACTACAGTGTACTACCCTACTCGCTAACACCTACATACCTATAGTGGGTGGAGCTTATTACTCAGCTTAAAATGATTTTAATGTACTGTCAAGTGTCAATGACGAGCCGAGTGCTGATTTATTTTTTCTCTTTTCAGCTTGACATTTGTATTCCTGTAAGAATGAATCACAAAAGTCGAGCAAAAATCGTTGACTTTGTGAAGAAAATATATTGCGATTACTTTGGAATCAAACTATGGGGATCAAGATAAGCCATTTGCTCTCCACTTTTGCTGTAAAACATGTGGAGAATTGGAGGAATGGTAAAATGGAGAGTATGCTATTTGCCTTTCCATAGTCTGGAGGGAAGGAAAAGATTACATTACAGATTGCTATTTCTGCATGATAAATCTAAAAGGAATAAATCGCAAGAACAAGCGCTATGTTGCTTCCACCATAAGACCAATCAGTTATGGCCCAGACCTTCTTGTTCCTGAACCAGATGGTAACATGGAACATAGATCTAATTTTGAACATAGTGACATGTGAAAGAAGAGGGGTGGTAGATAGTATGCCTTGTCACTAACAGAAAGAAAAGAGTCTCTCGTAACTAAACATGAGGAATCAATTTCAAGTGCTGTGGCTGTGTCATCTTCTTAATAGGTGGACAGCCAAATTTCTATGCTGAAAATATTCCTTCTTGCCTACAACAATCTTCTCTAGCAGTCCTATACCCAAGCTCATCTCTTGTGCGTCGCCAAGACTCAAAACACCTCTGTCCCTGGTGTATTCAACTTTGAGCTGCTGCGTGCATGATTTCTCTCACCACACTCCCTCCTGATCTCATGATCACAAAGATGGCAGTCTGGTGGCAGGCGCTTTCATCTGGTACTTCTGTGTAAAGGCAAGAAAGGGGGGTCCTGCTTCCGCTTCTTCAGTGGGTGCACTGTCTGGCTCAGAATCTTCTCCATCATCCAGCAGCAGACTCTCTGCTCTTCTTTCAGAAAACGTTGTGCAGTCAGAGTCTTCCTCCAGTGTGATGACACAGGGTGCAGGTCCTTTACATGGCGGGGTATCCCGTCCACCAAAATCGACTGTGGACTACTTATTTTGGTCACCTCACCCCTGCCAAACTTTATGGTACATTGACTTTGCGTCACTTTGACACACACACATTCTCCGACTTGGTAAGAGCTGTGCTTGGGACCTGGGGACGCTATTGCACGATTAACCCTCTTCACCCCAACTTCATATTGATAAATCTTGTAGGCAGGCGCAGTGGAGGGTGATACGTCGTCTCTGGGTGTGATGTTATACCAGTAGACAGGCTCCTGTATGGGACAGCACATCCTGGCTGCAATTCGTTTCACTGTGCAGTGACATTGCTCCGCTATGCCATTCCCGGCTGGGGCGTATGCTCAACAGAATCGTAAATGAATTCCCCACTCATGTGCGAAAGCTTGGAACTCTTTGCAGTAAAGAACACCGCTTCCAGCAGACGAATGATGCTTGCCGAGTCTTGTCTCGCCAATTGCTTTCAAATGGAGAAACACAATGGGCTAAAGTCCATGAGCGTTAAGAAATGGCGGGTACTGTAATGAGTGATGTCCATTCCTAGCCTCTGCCAGTTCCTGTTCACTTCCAGCTTTCCCTTTTCCCACTGGATTGGTGCCAGGTCTATGGACTGGCATTCCTTATACATCCGTATAGCTGACTTAATGGCTGCTTTTGCTATTGTTGGGCAAAGTTGCAGAAGTGGATGCACTTCGTTTTTTTCTTTTGAAAATTTTAATCCATTCTCCATGGTTCATTTGTGGAGATTATCCAGGCATATTTGAAGTTGTCTTTCTATATGATTCATGTTTCTTGCTCTGTAGCATAGTTTGTTCTGCTATTTATGTTTTTCACAATATTAGCAATTTTTATATTGAACAGCGTGACAGACAATACACTGCCTTGAGGTACACCCATTTCTTGTTTCTCTTTAGAGAAAACCTCTCCCATTCTAACTCTAAATCGTCTATCTCGAAGGAAGTTTTGGATGAATATTGGCATTCTGCTTTCGAATCCAAGATTTTTCAGATCTTTTACAATGCCGTATTTCCAGATTGTGTTGTATGCTTTTTCGAGATCGAAGAAAACTGCCACTAGATGTTCTTTTTTAATAGAAGACTCTCTGATGAATGTTTCTAATCGAATCAGGTGATCCATAGGACTTCTTTGGCTTCTGAAACCAGATTGGTATTCTGTTATTAATTTATTGGTTTCTAAGTAGCAGATCAATCTGGCATTTACCATTCTTTCTAATGTTTTGCAGACACAACTGCTAAGAGTAATGGCTCTGTAATTTTTGGCATTTGTATTGTCTTTGAAAGGTTTCGGTATTGGTATACCGATGGTTTCTTTCCATATTTTAGGTATGTCACCGCAGTTCCATAAATTATTGGATATTTGTAAGAGGAAATTTGTAGATGGTTTGGGTAATTCTTTCAGGAACTGATAATGCATTTTGTTGGGTCCGACTGCTGTATTGTGTGCCTTGTTGAGGGATTCTTTTAGTTCTGCTATTGATTGTAAGTTTCAGTGTTTTTGCTTTGAAATTTGATTTTAACTTTTTCTGCTTTTGTTTTGATAATTTGAAAACTTTTGCTTTGGTTTTTAGCAGATGAATTTTGTGAGAAAGTTTTGGTGTGATGATTTGCTATATCTTTCTCATCAGTGATTTTCAGATTATTGTGAGTGAGGTGTTTAATAGGAGTATTGTTATTTTGGCTAGTTATTTTCCAAATTATCTGCCATACTTTTTTTGGCTTCGTGTTACTATTTATTTTGGCAACATAATTTCTCCATGTATTTCTTTTGGAGTCTTTGATGATTTTTCAGGCTTTGGCTCAGCTGTTTTTGTAAGTTTTTAAATTTTCTCGTGGTTGCTTTCCATAATCTGACAGCTTTTTTACATTCTTTGTTGAACCATGGCCTACCGAATTTTGTAGAGGTAGAGCTTTTAGGTATATGTTCTTCAGCTAAGTTTAACAGTGTGTTCATAAAATATAAAATGTTTTCTTCATTGTTTTTATTGGCTTCTGGGGTTAGTTGAGCAAGGCATGAAGTTTTAAATCCATCCCAGTTAGCCTTTCCCAGGTTCCACCTTCAAGTTCTTTCACTCAATTCATCAGTGATGTTTTCTAATAGAATCGGAAAGTGGTCACTGCCATGGGTGTTGTCATGTACTTTCCAGTTGTAATCTAGAAACAAGGAAGGGTCACATATTGATAGGTCTATTGCAGAATATGTGCCTGTTGCTGGGTGCAGATATGTGTTGGATTTATTGTTATACATGCACAACTGATGTTGATTTAATAAGGATTCTATTACTTTGCCCTTTTTGTTTGTTTTCTGACTTCCCCAGATTTCATTATGGCTATTAAAGTCCCCCATTATAACAAAGGGTCTTGGTAGTTGTTCTATTAAATTGTTTAGCTCCAATTCCTTGGATTCTTCATTTGGGGGAATATATACCGAACAAACTGTTATTGTTTTGTGGAGGGTTGCTGATATAGCGACTGCTTGCATGTTTGTATTTAGAGTAATTTAGTTTAGATTTTTGAGACTTTTGTGGTTGAGATTTGTTGTTTGGATTTTTATTTTCAATCTCCATTTATTCAATATCTTCAAATTTGTTTGATGTGATTATTGGGGTGGGCTGTGTTTGAGTAATTCTTTTAATTGGGTTTAGTTTTTTAATGGTAATATCTTTCGTTTTATTTTCATTTATATCTTTGTTAGTTGGTTTCAGAAGTCTAGTTGAAGAGGAATCATCCTATTGGGCGCTAGTCAACTCACTTAACTTGCAAAATGAACTGATGGATGTTCACCAATCAGACATCACCAAAATGCTGTCGTTTTCCACTTCAAACTTAGTCTCTTTTATGTTCATCAAATCTCGCCACTTCACGGAAACTTGTCTCGTTCTCCTCGATAAAACAAGTCACACCTCTTGCGTCCTTTTCTTCTTCTGGTTTCCGCATGCCGGTAGCAGAGAGAGCACACTTTCTGTTTCTTCGAGGTAAAAGATGGTTTGTTGCATTACTACTACAGTTAATGTCTGGAGGTTGTACCAGTGACCTTTGTCGCTTTTCTTTAGTTTGTTCAGTGGTTATAGGGTTTTCTTCTGTGTTGGTATTAGAATTTACTTTCGTTTTTATACAAGGCTTGCTTTGTTTTGTTTCAGTTGAATGCATTCTTTTAAGGTTTTCTTGAAATGTTAACTATTCATTAGCTTTAAAATTTATCAATTCATGTGCTATCCTGGAGTGGTTGATTTACTTTTTGTGCTACATCAGCATATGTTTTGGTTCCCATATAGCTTTCAACAATTTTCCTTGCTTCAGGGAAAGGTATATTTTTAGTGTGCTTGATAAACATTATCTCTTTTTCTTTCTTATAAATGGCACAGCTCCTTGAAAAGGCAGGGTGTTCCTCATGGCAGTTTGCACATTTTATGCTCTTGCATTCATTTTCCATATGATCTGGGTCATGTTCGCCACATTTGCCACATACTTGGCGTCCTCTACATATTTCTTTGTGGTGTCCAAGTTTTTGACTTAAAACATCGCAGGGGAGCTTGTATATATTGCTCTACCCTTTCTATTGTGAAGCCAATTCTGATTTCTTTTGGTATTGATGGTTTCTCAAAAGTAAGAATGTATGTATGGGTCTGTATGGTTTCATCATTTCGGCAAATAGTGACACTTCTGTATTCTTTTATTCCTTGTTTTTTGAAAGCTGTTTCCAGTGATGCTAATGACAGTTCCTTACTGCTTACAATGCCTTTGGAGGTATTCAATTTGGCGTGCAGATAGACACAACATTTGAGATTATGAAATTTCTCCATTTTCAATAGGTTTTCAGCATGATTTTTGCTTTCCACTTCTACAAGAAGGTTTCCAGTTCAGAGTTTCTTTACAGTTTTTGGGCTCTACTGGATATCATTTTTTCGATCTTTTTTGATCGAAAAAATGATATCCAGTAGAGCCCAAAAACTGTGACAGTTGATCTAATTTTGTTTCTTGTCATGATTCAGTAATGATGAATCTGGGAAAGTCACTTTCTGTTTCTGAGTCGGATAAATATCTTTTGGATTTTTTGAAAGAAGAAGCCATGATTGGTGAATGTTTTTCATTGGTCCTATGCTCCACCACTCACCGTGGAGTCCAACTTGTGTTGGGAATAAGCCAGGGGGGAAACCCATTCGCCCTGGCTGAGACGGGGATACATTACCAGTATACTCATATCAAGAGTGAAATTCCGAGTCTCTGCAAATTTCTGGTTTTAGTGTCTGAAAATTTAACAGTGGTCAAAACTCTACTCTCAACACAATTGACCCTCAGCCCCCACCTTCTAGCACCTATAAAATAAAAGGGTTGGGAATTGTTCCACAAATGCAGATTGAATAGTACATTTGGGAGAAAAAAAAACAACATACAGGTGCTAGGGCATGACAAGACCAGCTGACTGATCAGATCGGGCCCAATCCGACCGCCTGTCAGACCAAGTAAGGGCCAAAGTAGTGTTTTGCAAGCCATTGACCACTCTGTTGCCGGATCAATGACTGCTCAACCACCAGGATCCTGTCCTAGCGCCTTACGGGTCGCTGCCCACAGCCAACAGGCGGGCAGTCAGCGTATTCTACAGCCCCAGCCGACAGTGGTTTGGGCCTGTTTTCCTTCTCTGTTGTCTCAAACCACTGCTACAGTACTAATGTCAGTCCATCGGCAGTTTTGGTGGTGTCATTGGTTTTGGTGGAGTGAGTGGTACTGGTGGAAATGGCTGAACATTTAGTAGTTCTCCCGTCTCCAAGCTGTTCTGATCCTGTTGGCCCAACAACGATACCTCCCAATGTTTTTATTGCATCGATTCCCAACAGCAGATCAAACCCAGTGGTTTGCCACACACCACCAGCACATCAATCTTGGCAGAATCACCTTCATCTATGGATATGGAGACTACTCTGACACTGCAACACGCACAGGATGTTCCGCCAATTGTGTTGACGTCCACACCTGCTCTTCTCAAAGATTGACACTGATCTGCATCTACAATTGTCTGCAAGTAACCTGTATCAATCAGTGCCAAACAACGCATCTCGTCAATAGAGATGCCTGCCCCAGGAGTGCCGTGTTCACATCTTGGTTGGGGAGAAGGCTGGCGCTTATGCATTCTCCCCTGGCTCATTTCCTGAGCAGTTTCAGGCCCAGTGTCCACATTCACTGCACCGGTAGCACTGTGTTTCACGCTTTTGGCAATCCTTTGCCAGGTGAACTTTAATGTTACACCTATAACAGGTCACCTTGGTGTTAGGGCTGCTCCTGGCACTACTGTGGGGTGAGCACGTGGCTGCAAATACATCCTGGTTTTGTTTCTCAGTCGTCATCAGCACTCCCACCCATGATATCAGATCCCCCATGGTCAGGGCTTTGATGTTTGGTGCCTGTTGAAGTCTGAGATGGTGTCAGGGAACCCCATGATGAAAGTCAGTTTCATGAGCCTCTCCAGCCCATCTCCCTTGAACCCGGCCAATCAAATCAACTGCCTGATTTTGTTGGCGTAGACGTCTACACATTCGCCAGCCCACCTGATCATGGTCACTGTTAACATCCTATCTTGGCTTATGGGACAAGCAATTATCTCCCCCTGGAGGAAGAGGGAGCTGTGAGGAGAGGAAGGAGGAAAAGAAGGGTTGACCACTTTTTTTTAGAGGGATCTCTTTGAGACAAGTCACACATGTCAACTCTAAAATAAAATATATATTTATCCTATTCTTGCCTGGACCTTATTTATATTAATTAACATTTGGTAGCAGAGACCAACACCTACAGCAAAAAAAAAAAAAAAAAAAAAAAAAAAAAATGAGTTCGAGACAATTTGAACCACCGCTCTTAAACCCAGAATTTTACGATTCGTGGAAGTGAGAAATTCAGCTATGGCGGCTAGCATCAAATATCTCTCCCTCTCGCCAAGCACCGGCGTTTTTTTTATCACTTACAGGCCAAGCTCGGACAGCTATATTAGAAATGGACATTTCCCTACTAAATGCCGAAGATGGAATGGACAAACTAGTTGAAAAACTTGATACCCTTTTCCTGGAAGACAAAAACCAGTCTGCGTTTATTTGTTACGAAAACTTCGAGAACTACCACCAGGAATGTAACATTTCCATTAATGACTATTTAATCCAATTCGACCGACACGTAGCTAAACTCAGAGAATTTCAAATAACATTACCCGAACCGGTATTAGCTTACCGTGCTCTGAAATCTGCTGACCTCAGTCCCGAAAATGAGAGGTTAATAAGGGCAACAATAAAAAACCTCACTCTGTATGATATAGCCCAACAATTAAAGAAAATCACGCGTGGGAATTTAACCCTGATAAACACCTCACAGCAGCGATCTATTTCTGTCAAAAAAGAAATGGAAATCGCCTTTAGCCGAGATGACACACATTCAAAAGACGACCAAATTCTATATGCGTAAAATAAACCTCCCTTGCCCTTCCACTTGTCTAGTAGTAGCACTAACAACAGAAGAGGACCTCGTAAATTTAATGGCCGATATTCAAATCGACAAACCCCAAATTGCTACATCTGTGGATGCAAATTTCACTATTCCAACAAATGCCCTTACTCAAAAACTAATAATACTACTACACAAGAAAATATGGTATTATTAAATGAATATAAAAATGACTGCCATAATGAGACTGGAAGTTGTGAAGAAGTTGCAAACATAGTGTTGCTTAATCGAGAGAAGCTTGATAATTCATCCCTTCTTGGACAGACAATAAACTCTGCTATCTTGGACTCAGGTGCAAGTACCACCGTATGCGGAAAGAAATGGCTCAATTGCTTTCTTGAGACTTTGCCTGAGGACTCAAAAAAAAAAATCCCCTACGAAGAAGGAACAAAGTGCTTTAAATTCAGAGATTGGTTAAAAGTAAAATCATTAAAAAAGGTAACTCTACCTTGTGTTATCGCTAAAATGAACGTTAAAATAATAAGTGATGTCGTTGACGCTGATATCCCTCTGTTATTAAGCAAAACGGCAATGAAAAGAGCTTGGATGACCCTCAACTTTAATAATGACAGAGGGGAAATGTTTGGCAAAAGAATTAAATTATTGTGCACCACGTCTGGTCACTACCATGTCCCCATATCCAGACCTCCACCAGACCGGGGTAAGTTACGACATATTTTATTTCTAAATAACATTGATAAAAAAGGCAAGGTAGAAAAATTAAAAATTGCCACCAAATTACATAAACAATTTAGCCACCCCAGTGCAAAAAAATTATGTGATCTTGTTAAAAGTGCCGGTTTAAAAGATGCCGAGTTTATTGACATCTTGATGAAACTTCCCCTTACTTGTCAGACCTGCATCAGGTATAAAAAAACCTGCACCCCGACCTGTTGTAGGATTTCCCCTGGGGACTCACTTCAACCAGACTGTAGCTATGGACATAAAGGAAATTAAACGACATAAAGTACTGCACTTGGTTGACCATGCAACAAGATATAGTGTTGCTGTCAGGCTTCCAAGTAAGGAAAGTACTGATATCCTAACTGCTATCTTCAAACACTGGATTGCATATTTTGGTGCTCCAGGAGCCTTTCTTACAGATAATGGCAGGGAATTTGACAACCAATTCTTTCGAGACATGGCTCAAAACTTGAACATTGTAGTTCGTACCACCGCTGCACAGTCTCCTTGGAGCAATGGATTAAATGAAAGGCACAATGGTGTTCTGGGAGAAATGGTTATGAAGACGTTAGAAGATGCTCAGTGCAATTTTGAAGTTGCTCTATCATGGGCTGTCAATGCCAAGAATACACTTCACAATTCGCATGGCTACAGCCCTAACCAGCTGGTTTTTGGAAAAAACCCTAACCTGCCTTCTCTTTTGAATAATCAACTTCCTGCACTAGAAGGTGTCAGTAACAGCGAAATTGTCGCTGACAACCTCAATGCTATGCATGCTGCAAGAAAAGGTTTCATAGAGTGTGAAGCCTCTGAAAAATTGAGATGAGTCGTCCGTCATCAGGTATAACTGATCTATACAAAAATGGTGACCTTGTCCTTTATAAAAGAAATGAATATGATAGATGGCTTGGTCCTGGTGCCGTCATAGGCTTGGAACACAAACGAGTGCTGGTCAAACATGGAGCCACATATGTAAGAGTACATCCCTCACACTTGATTTTATATCCCGACACACACCACGACACTAGTGAACCAGTAAAACATCATAGCCAAAATAATGTAACCACAAACGGTTATGTTCCAATAGATGATGGGAATGAAACTGATCATAATCCTGAACAGTATGCCTGTGACAAATCACCAAAAATAGTCACAAAATCTGTACAACTGCCCAAACCAGGCCAAACTATAAAATGCAAGTTCACCAATGATGAAGACCACGAATGGAGAAAATTGAATGTGATCAGTAGAGCTGGTAAAGCTACTGGTAAAAACAAATATTTAATGAATGTTGCTATGGAAGAAGGAGATCCATTCTGGCTGGATCTTGGAATGGGAAACAAATGAAGATGACCGAACTGCCACCAATGAAGGCCCAGAAGTAAGTCTTTTGATGGACTCATCTAATGACCAACTTGACAAAGCAAAGAAGAGAGAACTCCAAAGTTGGGTTGAACATCAAGTTTACACACAAGTGCCAGATAAGGGCCAACCAAAAATACTCACAAGATGGGTCTACACTAACAAGGAATCTAATGGCAAGCAAACTTTTAAGGCCAGACTTGATGCCAAAGGCTTTCAAGACAAAGATGCCTGCAATGTTAGAAATGATTCCCCAACATGTTCTAAGGAAAGTTTACGAGCAGCCTTAGGAGTTATGTCAGCAAATGGCTGGATATGCAAATCCATGGACATTAAAACTGCATTTTTACAGAGCAAGAGGTTAGATCGGCCCATCTACCTTCTTCCTCCCAAAGAAGCTAATGTACCTACTGGCTACATTTGGAAATTATCCAAATGTGTGTATGGTCTGACTGACGCATCTCGATCCTGGTACTTAACACTCAGAGAGGAACTAGTAAAGCTAGGAGTCACACCATCAAAATATGACCAGGCAATTTTCACTTGGCATTTTAAAAACAAGCTCCAAGGCATAATAGCCACTCATGTTGATGATTTCTGCTTTGCTGGGTCAGAGGTGTTTGAATACCAAGTCATTAATGAACTTCATAAACTTTTCAAATAAAATCTGAAGAAGTTGCTAAGTTCCAATATATTGGATTAGAAATAAAAAAATCCGATAATAACATCAAGATTGGACAAGATGAATATACAAAGAAACTTAGACCTATTCCACTGCAGAACGGAAGAAAACTAGAAGACAAGCTAACACCAACTGAGATCACCGAGGCCAGGCAGCTAATAGGTCAGCTCAATTGGCTAGCCACCCAAACAAGACCTGACCTCAGTTTTGATGTCAGGGCACTAAGTGCAATATTAAAACAGGAAAATGTGGAATGTATTAGATAAATCAACCGGACTATAAAAAAGGAGAAATCAAAAATTCATATACCAAACTTGGGTAACCCTAAACTGTTGCAAATTATAGCATACAGCGATGCATCTTTTGCTAACCTAACTGATGGTGGATCACAGGGTGGCTACATAATCTTTTTAGTAGGCAACAATAAATAATACATGCCCATAGCCTGGCAATCCAAACGCATCAAAAGAACAGTTAAAAGCACTCTCGGTGCAGAGACTCTGGCCATGGTTGATCTCACTGAGACCTGCTTTTATTACAGAAAATTAATACTGGATTTGTTACAATTAGAAGACCACCCTACTAATATAAAGATAACATGCAAAACAGACAATTCTTGTTTGTATGACGCAGTGCATTCCACCACACAAATCCTTGATAAAAGGCTACGAATTGAAATGGCAAGCCTTAGAGAAATGGTTGACAGAGGAGAAATTGCAGAGATATCATGGATACCCACTGACAAACAAATTGCGGATAGCTTAACCAAAAAGGGAGTTCCCTCCTTCAAAATTCTCCAATTCATATCTGAACCCAAGGAATCATCTAATTTTCAAGTATGCAGTCTTAAATTTTTGTTCAACTGTCTTTTTCTTTTTCCCTGCAGACAGCCATTTAATGTTGCCTCCTAAAATGTCCCACCTCAGTACCAGAAAGAAAAGCGGGGAAGTGTTAACATCCTATCTTGGCTTACGGGACGAGCAATTATCTCCCCCTGGAGGAAGAGGGAGCTGTGAGGAGAGGAAGGAGGAAAAGGAGGGTTGACCACTTTTTTTAGAGGGATCTCTTCGAGACAAGTTGCACGTGTCAACTCTAAAATAAAATATATATTTATCCTATTCTTGCCTGGACCTTATTTATATAAATTAACAGTCACTTTCCTGTACACTGAGAATGCATCATCAGTGAACACCTCTTTCAGCCTAGCTTTGATCTGCTCTATCTGCTTTTGGTTCTCCTCCATTTCCATGTAGAGGGCCAGTGCATCACCCTCCAAATATAATGGTAGCAGACTCGCCACATCATCCATCTGCTGAAGTTTCACTACAAATCTCACTTTCTTTAGCCATGCTACCATGTTGCCCTTGCTAGAAAATGGCATTATGGTATCGCTGCTTATGCATACTTTCGCCAGTGTGATATTGCCAAAATAGCTTGAAAGAAGAGGGGGGTGGATAGTATGCCTCATCAGTAACAGAGGCATTTTTAGTTTTGGCGACACACGACAAGAGACGAGCCTTGGTGTAGGACTGCTGGAGAAGATTGTTGCAGGCAAAAAGGAATATTTTCAGCATAGAAATTCAGCTGTCCACCTTCTATTAAGACAACACAGCAATGGCACTTGAAATTGATTCCATGTGTTCAGTTATGAGAGACTCTTTTCTTTCTGTTACTGACAAGGCATACAATCCACCACCCCCTCTTCTTTCAACATGACTATTGTAGCTGTTGATGATGCATAAAAGCCAGAAGAGGACAACCAGCCAGTCCCCTTGACACAAGCAGAACACAATGATTTGACGCAAAACTTGAAACTTTCAAAGGAGTCTGCTCAGCAGCTGGGTTCACATCTTAAAGAGAAAGATCTGTTGGCACCAGGAACAACGTTCTATCAAGACTGTGAGAGAGATTTAAGAGTTTTTTACATTCCAGAATAAGTCATCATTGGTTTGTTGCAACAACATTACTGGATTGATCAAATCAATGGGCTTAGAGTATAATGCAATGGAATGGAGATTTTTTATTGAATCATCCAATAGAAGTCTCAAAGCAGTTCTTCAACATAATGGGAAAAGTTTTTCATCTATCCCTATTGGGTATTCAGTGCCAATAAAAAAAACTCACAACAGCATGGATCATTTGCTGTTTGGTGTTAACTAACAGGAGCACAAACGGTTGATCTGTGACAATCATAAGGTGATTGAACTGGTTCTAGAGCTCCAAAGTGGGTACACAAAGTATCCTTGTTTTCTGTGACTCTAGGATAACCAACATTATGTCAGGCAAGAAGGGCCATAAGGGTTAAAACCTGGTTCACATGACATTCAGTTTCACCCTCTTAATGAACCAAACAAATCCTGCTTCCACCCTTACATATCAAGTAAGGAGTAATGAAGAACTTTGTGAAGGCAATGGACAGAGAAGACAGCAGCTTTGCTTCTTCCAGGAGAAGTTCCTATACATAAACATGGAGAAACTCAAGGCTGGTATATTTGATGGCCCTCAAACAAGAGAACTCATGAAGGACTCGATGTTTGATGAAGCACTCAGCGAAGCTGAACTGTTCACCTAGTAGTCACTGAAGTCAGTAGTCACAAATTTTCTGGGAAACTACCGAAGTGTGGAATACAAGAAGGAAATTGAAGAGCTAGTGAAGACTTCTCAACAACTCAGGACATAAATGTCAGTTAAACTGCACTTTCTGCAGTCACTTGGATTATTTTCCTAAAAACTGTGGAGATTTGAGTGAAGAGCAGGTTGAGCACTTTCACCAAGACATTGCATCATTGAAGAGTGCTACCAAGGCTGGTGAGATTTAAACTTTCTCACTGACCTCAGGTAACACTTGAAACTGGATGTGGTGGCTGCCAAGCACAGGAAGAAGTCCTTGAAAAGACCTTCCATCCATGAATAGCTTCTTTTGCGTATTTTTCAGTTTACAATGGCACAATATGAGCTTTCTATGAATCTATCAGCACTCAATTTAGCATTATTCATTTAATTCAACAAGAAAATAAATAGAATTATAATACTGTTCTATACCTTTCACGTAAGAGCTGTTATCTTAAAAATTTGACCTGATTAAAAAAATGAGTATAATTTTTGGATTCAGCATAAAAAAAAAATGCCTTATATTTGACCTTGAAAACATCACAGTGTAATCAGTACTATTTTTATCAAACTACACCTTGAAAAATAAATGTTTCCACATAATTTTTCCCCAAACAATCCTTTCTAATGAATTTAAGTTATTTAAACTGAGGAGATCATAGTTTTTGTACACTGGCTTTTAGAAACAACTTTCTGAAGAGTAAAATGATTTAATTAATTCCATTCTTAACAAATAATAACATGAAATTAATCATAAAAAAGAAAAAATCCTTTTGTAAATTTGAGCCATATCCTACTGTGATTGTAAGAACTGTTTACCTTTTTGTCAACAAAATACTTTGATAATGTCAACATACATAGGTCCATTAACAAGAAAATGAAGTTCTCATTTTAAAATTCTTCCTAAAATAAACTAAGCTTATATGAAATTTTAATGTTTAATTAACTAGATTGCGACAAAATATAACTTACTTTTTGCTTAAAATATAGTAAAATTTACATTTAATGACAGTCTTTCAGCAAATCTACAACAAACCTGCACAAATTGACAGATTGTCTACTAGATTATTTAAAATACTGAAGATCAAAAGTGATAAGTTGCCCAGTCGGCTGGGGCTGTAGAATACATTGACTGCACCTCTGCAGAGGGGTAAGAACCCCCCACACCAACAAGTGTCCTGATTATGACACTAAACAATCTGATGGTGAGGTTCCAGTAATGCTGGGGCTTTGGGGAATACGGAGCACCCCTTCATTGCCATTGCTCTCAGGTCCACTCTCGCCCAGCGTGGTAGCACCTGATAGGGCCCTATCTATGGGTTAAATAGAACTAACGGCATACTTATGCTAAACTGAATAGCTTGAAATAGAAATGTATTTGACAACTAAACCGTACTTACATTTAAACTGCGTGCTTATGCTAAACTGAAACTGTACTTACATTAAAACTGTGTGCTTATGCTAAACTGAATTATTTGAAATAGAACTGTTTTTTGACATTGAAACTGTATTTAAACTAAACTGAATTGTCTAACATAGAACTGTTTTGACATTTAACTGTGTGTAAACAAAATCTGAACTTATACTTAGCTGAATTAGAACTGCTTGACTAAACTGAATAGCTTGAAATAGAAATGTTTTTCACAATTGAACTGTACTTACATTTAAACTGCATGCTTATGCTAAACTGAATTGTTTGAAATGGAACTGTTTTTGACATTGAAACTGTTCTTACACTAAACTGAATTGTTATATATATATATATATATATAGAACTGTTTTGACATTTTACTGTGTAAACAAAATCAGTACTTACGCTTAGCTGAATTAGAACTGTTTGAATAAACTGAATACTTTGAAATAGGAATGTTTTTGACAATTAAACAGTGTACTCATGCTAGACTGAATTGTTTGAAATAGAACTGATTATCCACATAAAAATGGATTTGGTGTTAAATATGCCATAAAACCCAACCAACCATAAGTGATAATTTCAAAAATTTGGTTATCTACTTTCATTGCATATTCATTATCTGACTCCTGGAATCTCAGACATTAAAAAAATTTGAAAGCAGAAAAATTCTATATTCATTTACACATCAGCAATGAGCTCCAATGCAAACTATATAGAGTTTTCAAATAATTCAAAAAATCAAATTTTAACAATAATTGTTTTTTTTTTTCAAACATACTGTTTGGTTAGTTGGTTGTGTTTTATATATAGCATATCAACTTATGTCAGGTATTTAATGCCAAATCCTGAAATAGAGCTCATTTGTTTACACACACTGAAATGGTTTCAAGCATTGCTTTTTAACACTAATAATTTTATTTGCACACTGTTAAATGGTTTCAAGTATTGTAATCTAATACTGATAATGCTTCAAGCATTGATAACATTAATAAGTTAATATTAAGAAGAACTCGACTCAGTTCTTACAAAAATTAAAAATAGGAAAGCTGCAGGGCTTGACGAGATTCCCCCAGAAGTGTGGAAGACGAGACAATTCGACGACATACTGCTCCGACTTTGCAATGCAGTTTATAACCAAAATCCGATTGACAGATGGACGAAGGGATGCATCCTCCCCTTCCCTAAAAAGGGTGACCTCGGATTAGCCAAGAACTATCGAGGTATAACACTCACATCCATAGCAGCCAAAATCTACAATGCCCTACTACGAAACCGCATAGTACCCCAAATTGACAAAATCCTGAGGAAAAACCAAAATGGCTTCAGAAGAAACAGGTCCACGACCTCACAAATATTGACCATCCGTAGAATCCTAGAAGGCGTTCGGGCAAAAAAATTACAGGCGACATTACTATTTGTCGATTTTACCAAGGCCTTTGATTCCATTCACAGAGGGAAGATGGAACAAATCCTACTAGCATACGGCCTACCAGAAGAAACCGTAGCAGCAATAATGATTCTCTACAGAAACACCAAAGTGAAAGTGCGTTCACCGGATGGAGACACAGATTACTTCGACATTGTAGCAGGAGTACTACAAGGGGACACGCTTGCCCCATACCTCTTTATCATCTGTCTAGACTATGTACTTAGGACATCGATCGATAACCTTAGGGAAAATGGCTTCATGCTGACAAAGAAAAGGAGCAGAAGGTACCCTGCAAAAACAATTACCGACGCCGACTACGCCGACAACATAGCACTACTGGCCAATACACCCAACCAAGCCGAAACACTGCTGCATAGTCTGGAACGAGCCGCTGCAGGCATTGGACTCCATGTTAATGCACACAAAACTGAATTTATGTGCTTTAATCAGAAAGGCGACATCTCCACACTAGATGGAACCTCCCTGAAACTGGTTGACAAATTCACCTACCTAGGAAGCAGCGTCTCATCAACCGAAAAAGACATCGACACACGGCTAACAAAGGCATGGACAGCTATCGATAGGTTTTCGATCATATGGAAATCAAACCTGACCGATAAAATGAAACGCAGTTTCTTCCAGGCTGCGGTTATGTCGATACTGCTATATGGATGCACTACTTGGACGCTGACTAAGCGGTTGGAGAAGAAGCTAGACAGCAATTATACAAGAATGTTGCGAGCAATATTGAACAAGTCCTGGCCGCAACACCCCACAAGGCGCCAACTATACAGTCACCTACCACCTATCACGAAAACTATACAAGCTAGACGAACCAGACATGCCGGAGAGGCAAGGACGAGATCATAAGTGATGTACTCCTGTGGACCCCCGCATATGGCCAATCAAAAGCAGGACGACCAGCTTGAACATTCATACAGCAGCTATGTGATGATACAGGATGTAATCCTGAAGACCTGCTGGAGGCGATGAATGATAGGGAGACGTGGAGAAAGAGGGTCTGGAATATCCGTGCTAGCCGCACGACATGATGATGATTTAACATTAGTAATTCTATTTATTAAAATTGGGTGATTTTGTTTAATGGCATATAGACCCTTAATTGTTATCTAATGCCAAATTATATATATATATATATATATATAGTTTGTTGGTAACTTTATTTTTAAACAAATTAGAGCTCATTTTTTGCATGAGTTTTAAGTATTGCAGTTTAGTTTGCACACAGTAAAATGGTTTCAAGTATTTCTTTCTAACATTAATTGTTCAATTTGAACACAGTTAAATGGTGTTAAGTTCTGCTATTTAACATTAGTAATTCTATTTATCAAATATTCCAATCTAATTTAATACTAATTATTTGTTTGCATACAGTTAAATAGTTTCAAGTATTGCTATTTAACACTAATAATTGTTTAATACTAATAATAATTCTTAGTAAATGATTGAACAATTCTACTCCAGGTCATAAAGAGAGTAATAGTAATGAAGAAATACTCAATATTCCCCAAAACATAGTCCAGGACATAAGTCTTACCCTGCTGCAGAGGTGCAGTCAGTATATTCTGCAGTACTGGCCAAGCATACTGCATTTCATAAAAATATTTTAAAATCATTACTGATTTTATGTGTTTCATGTAAATTAGACTCTTATCTATCAGTAATATTTTTCAAACTTTATACACCAGGCCTGTATAAGTCAAAAATGTTTTGTTAATTAGGTGAAACAATGGTTGATTAAAGTTATGTTTCTCTGAAATTGAATTTTTTGCATGGAATCAGTTACTGAATTTATTTTATAGAGAATGAAAGTTTTATTATTTTGAAAGCTTTCAAGGGTTATAAGAAAAGCTCTTGCAGACTACATATAACATGTAACTGGATAGGTCATTTATTCCTGATTTTTACATTAAAAAATTGTAATCCATAATATTTGTATTGGGGCAGATATCTGGTATCCAGTACATCACTATTAATATGTAAGTTTAAGAAGAAAGAATTGTTCTTCTGTAACTGCTGTTTAATAACTTATTTGGTGGTGGAGGAGTGATGAAAAATCTTTGATTACTTTGATGTGAACTATACTTCACATAAGATATGATAAAACTGAGATTCAGTCAAAAAGACATGCTTTGAGTTTCAGAGGAAACCAATTTCAAGGCAACAATTTTGAAGTAGACTATGCATTACATATAGGCAGATAATAATGAGTGATGAGTTGGTTGATTGTTTCAGTTTTATGGCATATCAACCTTTGTAAGCTATTTAATGCCAAATCCATTTTTATGCAAATAGTTCTATTTCAAACAATTCAGTTTAGCATGAGTACACAGTTCAATTGTCAAAAACATTTCTATTTCAAGCTATTCAGTTTATTCAAATAGTTCTAATTCAAACAATTCAGTTTAGCATAAGTATGCTGTTAGTTCTATTTAACCCATAGAAAGGACCCTATCAGGTGTTACCTTTCCAGGCCAGAGTGGACCTGAGAGCAATGGCAATGAAGGGGTGCTCTGCATTCCCCAAAGCTCCAGCATTACTGGAACCTCACCATCAGATTGTTTAGTGTCATATCTAGGACACTCGTTGTGGGGGGGGGGTTCTTACCCCTCTGCAGAGAAGCAGTTAGTGTATCCTACAGCCCCAGCCAATCAGGCTAAGAGTGATGAGTATCAGTAACTATCAAGTGACTGAAAAAAGGGACATGGGCACTGTAGTCAGGAACAGAAAAAAGAAAAATGCAGTCATCAACAACACGTGCAATATGTAGTTCTTAGCTCGACTGCTGCTCAAAGAAATGCAGCTCAATTTATTGAGGTTTGTCATTTGCATAGGAGGAGAATTGTTTCCACGCATGCATATTTCATTTTTAATTTTGCTCTCTTGCTACTCGCCATGTGTGGCGACCAGGCTTTTTATCACAGGCACAAAAGGTGGTTACTTATGTAACCCACTGAAACTTTTTAACTGCTCGTTACCGGTCCTGTTTCTCTGTTTCTTTCACTCTCTCTAACTTGCCACATCAATACACTGGTTTGCACAATTCCGCTGTCAGGCAACAAATGCCACTCCCACAATGCTTCTCTTATACCAGTTTTACCTGACCAAAATTTGTGTATGTCACAAACCCTGTCCTACCAGAGATGAGACACATGACCTACAAATTGTACTCCCAACGACGCTCATGCTTCTGTTTTTCTATACTTCCAGTACTCTACAAGCAAGACACATTCGCATCATTTTCAAACTTTGAGGTAGGTCATTTTGCTTGTCACTTCTTGTTTCTTTCTATGTTGCTATGAAAGGAATTCAATTCACACAGCTTCGTTGTCACATTTCTTTTTTCTCATTCATTCAGTTCACCACCTGTTTCTTATCCAGTTGGGGATGGTTGCTGGATTCACGTAGACATCGGCTGTTCTACCTGCATATACAGAATGCCACTCATTGTCTCTTTGAACAATGAACCTCGGTTGACTCATCAGAAGCAGAAGTTTGCCTTTCAATTTCACTACTCCCATGATCTCATGATCACACAGATGACAACCTGGGTCGGGTCTCTTGCATCTAGACAATGACAGGACGCAGGTCCCTTACATGATGGGGCATCCCGTTGATAAGGCGTAGGCTGATCACACCTGTAACACATCCACATGTATAAGGGGATGTGCAACATCCAGACACAATTGCCTAAGTCATATCTTATCGGCTGCTATTTGGCTTATCTAGAGGGAGTGTATTGATACCTTTCAGTTGGATGCGGTAGCAATGAAACATGTTGCTGGGAGCAGTCAGTGGTGACACATTATAACTAGGGTGACATTGTACCAATAGGCTGCCTCCATTATAGAGCACTGTTTCCTTGCTGCGATCTGTTTCACGCTCCGATGACATCATGCCACAATGCCATTACCGGAATGCACACAACAGAAATGCAATTGGACTCCCTATTTGCTTAGAAAGTCCCTGAAGACCTTGCTGTAAAATGCTGTGTCATTGTCAATGAGCATTTCAGCCGGCGCACTGCACTCACAGAATAGACTTTTCAGGTGGCTGACAACGCTCGCTGCATCTTTTTGTGTCAGATGACATCAAATTGAAAACTGTGTGGGCCCATAGTCAACGAGCAACAGATAGTATCTGCCTTGGTAGTTGGTTACATCCAGCTTCCCTCTCAGCCAATGCGTGGGTGGTGAGTAAATCGACTGGCACTTTGCACAATTTCTTACCACGGTCCCCATAGACACTTTAGAGACCGTGGGATTGACCTGCCTGATGAAGTAGGGTTCGCCTTATGCCAGGGTGGCCGCTTCGGTAATTGGTAGACCTTATCCAACTGCCTTCTTGAATAGGTCAAGCCACCACCTGATTAGCATCTCGCTGCTCTGGGGTGCACTCTAGCCTTCCCCGTGAGGGTGTCTGTTATCCATTCATGCACATACACAGAGTCAGTGTGAAGATGTAATATAGTTGCTTCCCACATCAGTGCCATATTTACACCTTTTAGCACAGCATCGAGTTCTGCCAAGTTTATGTGCTGCGTGTCCCTCTCCTTTCGTAACCAGCTCGCATCCTTTACTGCAGCTCCATCATGCTCCAGTGATACTCCGATGGCTAGGGAATGAGCATCAACCCAAACATCAAGCTCAGGGCCATCAACACACACCACTTTCCTCGCACAGGGTCTTCTTGGCACACTCTTGCAATGACTTCTGTTATTGTTGTTAACAGAACATCAGTTATTTTGTCCTCCCAACCCTTTGTCATGTCTGCTGCTCTCCTTTTAATGAATGCTGCAGCCACCCTGAGTCATTTAACCATTGGGAAGTACCCTACTAGCTTTCCACAAAATGAGAACACACTGTGTCGGGTAAGGACCGGTGGCACGCTTGGGACCTCGTTCCCATATTAGCATTTTGTCCTCTTCCCAAACCGTTAAGCAATTTATATGTATTTTTCTTTCCATTTTCTTCTTTTTATAACATATCTGTCTGATTAAACTTCATATTTTACTCAAATATATATGTGTGTGTGTGTGTGTATATTGGATAATAATATCTGGTAATATGAGTAAAAAATATGACCAAAAAATTAGTTGTTGTAATTAACAATCTATTCTCATGATATGTTTCACCTACACAGTTTCATTAGATATTGGGAAATTGTTATGGAAACAGACAAGACTTGCTGTTAGGAGCTTTTAGATTTATAAATCAATTGAAAATGTTGAGATGGTCGTGGTGGTGCAAACACATGAAAATAAAAATAATTCTAACTTGAATCGAGATAGAGCCAAAACAAATCAACACGTAATTACTAAACAATAAAACAACAACCTGGTTTCTTTAATTCACCTTCATTTTTAGATAAGTTAATATCAAAAAATAGAACATATAGATTTTGGGTTTAGTTGGGCATATCAACCATTGTAGGTTATTTGATGCCAAATCCTCTTTATACATACATATGATTTGTAAATACATAGTTTTTAAACAAGCCAGAGCTCATTTGTTTGCATATAGTTAAATGGTTATACATATAATTTGTAAGTCAATAATTTGTAGGTAATCTTTTTTCTAAATAAGTCAGAGCTAATTTGTTTGCATATAAGTATAACTATACTTAGCACACAGTTAAATAGTTCCAAGTATTTTAATATGAATAGTTCTATTTAGAATTAATCATTTGTTTGTACTCAAATGGTTTCAAATATTGCTATCTAACATCAATAGTTTTATTTTCAGACAGTTAAATGGTTTCAAGCATTGCTATGTATCACTAACAATTCAATTTAGGCACACAATTAAAGAGTTTCAAATATTGCTAATCCATACTGATAATACTATTCAACATTACTCGTTCATTAGCAAACATTCAAATTGTTCCAAGTATTGCAATGTATCACTAACAATTCAATTAAACATCAGAGTTAAATGGTCAAACAGTTTTATTTCTAACAAATCAATTTAACATAAGTCATTTGTTTGCACACAGTTTAAATGTCAAACAGTTGTATCTGACCCATAGATAGAACCCTATCAGGTGCTACAACTCCAGGCAAGAGTGGACCTGGGAACAATGGCAATTAAGGGGTACTCCATGTTTCCCAAAGCTCAAGCATTACTGGAGCCTCACCATCAGATTGTTTAGTATCATATATCCGGGACACTCCGCTGCAGGGATGCAATCAACATATTTTACAGCCCCAGTTGACTGGGTTGTAACAAATAGAAATTTAATAGATCTAATTAAAAGAAACTGAATGACTACAAAATTTTTTCTTCAATAATAACCTTCAGTTATATTTTATAGCAGTATTAATGAGTCATAAACTATATCATTTTTTTTTTCAATAATAATTCTTACTTATAATAATGATAGTAATCATAAAAAGATTTGCAAACTTAAAAGCTCATAAGCAACCAGTACTCAGTAGGTTTCCTTGACAATTTACCTCAACTAATTCTATTATTTCAAAAACAATTTTGATGATGAAGATGCATAGGTAACATAGCGGACATGGCTACCCAACTGACGTAAAACAGAAGCCACTTGTTCTGAGCTCATACCATGCACATACAAATAAATTATTAATTTCAACAACTATTTTCATTTTTCAATCATATTTCTTAACCACATATATAAATGAAGGTCTCCCTATTATTAATTCAAGAAAAATTAATTTTTTAAAAGAGTAATATTATACTTCTAGAAACTTAACTTACTGACCTGGTGTACTTGAACAGTTTCAAGAAATTCTTGTCCACTCTGTTGAGTTTCAGTAATCATCTCATTGTTGGCAGCAATTAACCTTTCTTGAATTTCATGTTGATTTTGCATTAATTGAATATAATCCAGTACTTGTTCTGTCTCTCCAGAGAGCAAGGTGTTCAATTGCTGTAACCGTTCATCCAGTTGCTGAGTTGGAATAATAGGTGCTGCATAGTTTATTTCAAGAGGTGGTTCAATAATGGCTCGAGCAACAATTAAGCGGACATGGCTACCCGACTGACGTAAAACAGAAGCCACTTGTTCTGAGCTCATACCACGCACATTGAAATCCCCAATCTGTAAGATATGATCTCCACTCCGTAGGCGAGTATCCTTCAAAAAATTTTTTAAAAAAAGCAAAAATTAATATGAAGAACAATAACACCAAATCTTAAAGCCTAAAACAAGTACTAAACAAAATTTTTTATGTCAGTATCACTTTTATATGACTGGGTATATGCTATAAGCAAACATTTAAATTCAGAAAACCATGTTTTTATTCAAAAATAATTTGTAATAATTCTTAACTATTATTTCATCTTGATTTTCATAAATACTAGTTTACAAGAGAATACCAATTCTAATATTTCATTTTACAATCAATCAAAAATTATCTGTATTTAAATTAAAACCATATACTCAAACAGCTATTAGAAATTATCTATAAACAAATGTACTTCTCAATAATACTCAATACTTTATTTCATCCAAGATAAAATTTTAAAAATCAAAAATCATAACTCCTTCTGTTAAGTATAATATCAAAATATTAGATGAAGCAGCAAACATCAGTGGTAACATACTTGGCAGAATTCCAATGAAAGCTCCGAACTTTTTGAAAACTAAATTTATTTGCTGTCAAAGAAAAAACTAAAGTATTAAATACATAACCTCCTCCTTCTTTTCTATTCCTTCTGTAGCCTGCTGGCCACTCACCTATAGTATCTTGTATACAGTGGAGATTGTTTTGTCTTTGATCATCCCAAGGTTTCTGGCATATTTTGAGTATGAATTTATTGATGATTGGTTTTAGGTCAGTGTATGGAATTTTTGTATTAGATATGTCAGCTATCAGTGCTTTTTTTGCAACTTTGTCTACCCTTTCATTTCCATGTGGCTTGGTATACAGGTAAGAATGCCATTATTTTTAGAAGGAGTGCCCATTTTGTCTAGTCTTGTGATGAGAGGAATTGATGTATTTTTGTTCAGTAGAATTAGGAAGACTAATTTGGAGTCTGGATGGATGATAAATTTAGAGGATTTGTGGTTAGCTATAATGTTCATGGTTATGTCAATAGCTGTGACTCCTGGACTATAGAGTAAGGATTCACTTGTTTTAGCAGTTCTTGGTTTTGGAAGATAGCAGCACAACCAACTTTCATTCCTCTTTCCTTAACACATCGCAATGTTTAGTCACTCATGAGGGTAGGTGCTTATATTTATATCATGGAATTTTTTCAGTTTTAGTAATACCTCAGCTTGTTTTTTTGGGTTTTTTTGCCACCTCCAAGAGGATGGTTCTACTTTTTAGGTTTTTGACCGATATAGGGGTGTAATGAGTAAAAGACACAAAGCACAAATTTATTTAGGTTTTATTCAAATATATGACCAGTTAGTATAACAGGATTTATTTATAAGCATGAGCAGTCCATTTTACAATGAAAGGCAGTGGGAGAATATTCACCACAATCTCCCCAGCTACTAGAAATTGTTAGTGGCAGTCAGTCAATTGCTATTAAGAAAAGATTAAATCCAAAGGGGAGTTATTTAAATTTTTTAAAAACTTCTCTGATTTAAGAAAAACAGCAAAATATTTACTCATACATTAAGCAGTCAGGAGGTTTATATGAATGCTCTGATTAATATAGAAGAGTTGTGATTTCATTTACTAGTGAAGTGTAATAGATTCAGTCTTGTTATTTGTTGGAGTCTTCCATTCAGGATCTAATGTCTCAGAATTTTGAGTGGGTAAGTCAAAGTTTTGTATTTCAGAAGAGTAGTTTTGCAAAAACCAGCAGGAGCAAGATCTCGGAGTAATACCACAGTTTCCTTGCTGTTTTGAAGATAAATGTGCACATAACAAGGATTAGCTTCTATAAGTTTGGCCTCCTCCACAATAGGTTCTGACATGTTGTTTGAGAAGAATCTTTTCTGATGTTGATAGCTATGTTGGAACAGAACAGCCACTCAAGGATCAGTGAGGATAACTGAATAGTCATTCATGAGGAGTAGCATTTGTAGCTATTGAAAGTAGTGAGCAAATTCAATGTAAAGCTTGCAACAAAATATTCTTCCATTGATTTATAGGTAGGTGCTGTGTTTTGAGTGCTAGAATTATTACTCTCCACATTATGCCATTATACATCTCACACTGTCCCTTACTTGGGTATTATATGGAGTAGTATGACTAGTTAAAATTCCGGGCCCACGTAAGGTTTTCACTTCAGTTGACACCAACTGGAACCTCTGTTCAAATGCATATACATCAGCATATCAAAGATGACAAAGAGTTGGGTGAGGCATTTAATAACTGTTTGCAATGACAAGCAAAGTCAAAAGTGAAGCAAGAATATTTGTCTATTACTGAAAATAGAAACTGGTTATGAAAAGAAGATGGCAGGGGTTCTTTGAAGTCAACACTGAGCTTTCAAAAGACATTGTTGCTTTTATTAGGGACAGAGCATCAGGTCGGTAAACTCAAAGCTTGCCTTCAGCATTTATAATGCAAGATGCAGATAATCTCTTTATATCCTCCACGGAGTAAGGAAGGTTCCTTGACCTAACAAAATGCATCATTCATGTAACTCAGAGTGAAAAAGAGAGTTGTGTAATTTCTCTAGAGTGTCCAAACTTACAGCAGAACAATAAGCTCTAGATAATGTATCTGCAGTAACATTATCTTTCCCTGGGTGGTATTTAACAATGAAACTAACAGACAAGTTCAATCCTACACCTTCAAATTTTATTATTATTTATCTTCTCAGCTTGTTTTGAACCTAACATGAATGCCACCGATCTCTGATCAGTAAGTAGAGTGAAGTGATGTCTAGTTAAGTAGTGCCTTCATTTATATAAGGCTTTGATGATAGCTTGGGCTTACTTTTCTATTGAAGAGAGTGAAAGGAACTGTTTTGTCAATAGAATAGACTATTACATTTTCTACTTCAGCTTTTAGATACTCAAAGGCTTTTTCAGCAATCTTGGGTAGTGGAAAACTATTGGCTTATATGAGAGGTGTCACTTTTTCAGAATACTAAGCAATCCATTGGGAATAGTAAGAGAACATTCCCAACATACAACAAATAAAATTAATATCATGAAGAAAGGGAAGTTCTTTAAGTGATCAAAGTCTCTCAGGGTCTGGTTTAATTGTACCTTCAGATATTAGACGGTCCATTGTAGGCTAAGAGAATGAGCATTTATTATGATTGTAAATAAACTTCTAGGCCACTTCTATTAATTTATTGAGGTTCTCATTGTACTCTTCCTGGTCTTACCACAAATAGTTACAGGGTGGAATGATAAAATTGTCGTCCTAAAGAAAACAACACTGCAACTTTTATTGAAAAAATCAATTGAGGTAACTTGATTATGTAGTAGAGCTGACATCTACTCAATGTAGCCACCTTCAGCCTCAATCACCGCCTCAATACGGATCCGAAACTGGGAGCATGCCTTTTCCACAAGTGCCGACGGGAGCTCGGCGAATACTTGGCGGATGGCGGCAATCAGGCTGGCTTTGGTGTTGTGCGAGGTCATGTTGGCGATGTTCTTGACGTATGACCAAATGAAGTAGTCCTGCAGGTTCAGGTCAGAGAAGAAGGGGCCCAGTGAGAGAAGGGTACAAAGTCGGAGCACTCCTTCTGAAGCCAAGCCTGGGTCTCTTTGGACTTGTGGGTCAGCGCCGAGTCCTACTGCTACACTCAGGGTCTGCCACCGGCCACCTGATTGCACCAGGGAATCACCACACTCTTCAGCACATCCAGGTACACTTTGGTGTTGACTTTCAAGCCGATTTCGAAGATGTGAGGTGGCATGATGTGGCTCCACTTGAAACCACACCATAACCATAGCCAGAAACTTTGTTTTTATCACCCTGGGCATTTTGAGGGTGCTGGCAATGGTCCTGTTGTCATAACTTAGATCAGTAGAGAGCATGAGTTGTACAGTGGCGCATCATTGATCCCGCTTGTTGAACATTGTGTCACTTTCAGACATGATAGAAGGCTCTTATTGCTTTTGGGATTTGTACACAAGTGGCCAACTAGTAGATGGTCTGCAACAAAAAAAGAAAACTGGTTTTCATTAAACAGAAATGAAATCATGTCGTCTTTTCTTGTGCGACAATTTTATCATTCCACCCTGTATATTGTCTGAGTAGGTAAATGTGTGGAAGAGTGAATCATCAGCTATAAACTTATCAATTATTCTTTGAAAGTAAGCAACTCTGTGGGTTACTCCAAACGGTGCCCTGCAGGATTGATATAGCTTGCCATCTGCTTCAACGGCAGTATGGATTTTGTCTTTTTCAGATATTGGGACCTGGTTGTACAATAGATTTTGTATTGTGCCACCTTGTTTACCAATTTCTTGATCTTAGGTAAAGAGTAGGCATCCAGTGGAATGAATCTGTCAATCATCTTTTTATGTCGTTCTTTACTGGTCATGACAAACTGGGCTTGCCAAGGAGACATACTAGGCTCAATAATTCCTTCAGAAAGTAGTCTATTTACTTCAGTAGCTGTGAAGGTAACGTACCTGGGCATTCGAAGCGCGCTCGAACGTGTCTGGCTTGTAGAGCGGAAACTGATATGGCTGCCTCGAGCATATTCGACGAGAGCAGATCTCGAAGCAGTGAGAGGTAATTTGCACGTATGCAAATTCTTACGAGATCTCACAAACATACAAATATGCACGGTAACGGCTGAACGGGGGATTTTGTTCTAAGTGCATTTGATCGACGAACGTGTTACAACTCAAAGAAGGAAGGAAGGAAACAAGGAAGGAAGGAAGGCGAGAACCAGAAGGAGAGAGAGAAAGAAGGAAGGAAGGAAGGAAGGAAGGCGAGAACCAGAAGGAGAGAGAGAAAGAAGGAAGGAAGGAGAACGAGGGAGAAAGCGAGAGAGAAGGAACAGCTAACGAGAGAGAGGGAGAAAGCACTCGACTCAATACGCCCTAAAACTAACAACAGTGTCCTCTCTTGAATTAATACAGGAATCAGTTTCCTGTTGCCTTTTACACCCGCTCTTGACAACAAGCTATTTCAGCAATCATGGCCTTTGACCCAAAACTAATTACCCTCTTTGACGGGACCGATGCTGAGCAATCAGTGGTTGAATGGGTGGAGAAGGCAGAGTTGGTGTGCCGGTTGAGCGGGGTAAAAAATATCGAGTGCGTGGTGCCGATGCACCTCTTGGTGGGCGCATATGCAGTGTATTAGCAGCTGAGTGAGGAGAAGAGGGCTGACTTTGCCTTTATAAAAGATGTTCTTTACACAGCATTTGCCCTCAGTCCTGTGACGGCTTCTAAGCAGTTCGCGGCGTGCCGTTTGCGTCCGGGAGAAACGGTGGACGTCTATTTGGCGGAGCTACGCAAGCTTGCGACTCAGTTCGGAGGTATGAGGGAGCGAGGTCTGGTCTGCGCATTCATTGCTGGGTTGCCGGAGCATGCAGAGAATCTTCTCCAGGCCACTACTCGAGTAGACGATTTGCCGATATCTGAAATATTGGCCCGTGCCCGAGCAATATTGAAGGACAGTCTCACGGGCACAGAATCGGCAGCCGCAGCAGCTCAACTATCAGGACATCAGGAGAAGGGAGTCACAGCTCTAAGGAGATGCTATGTGTGTCAAGAACCTAACCACATGGCTCGAGATTGTCCGAGGCGGCGCGGAAGTCCCAGGTCCCCAAAGAGTCTCATTTGTTATCGGTGCAAGTGACATGGGCACGTTGCATGAAATTGTCCGGGAAACGAGCGAGAGGACGAGTCTTCAGCGCCAGTCTCTCCCCCAGACCTCATATGAATGGCGCTCTGCCTGCAGTCAGTGTGCAGATTGACGGAGTAAGACGAACTGTCCTGGTGGATACAGGCTGTACACAAACCCTAGTACGCAAACCATGCTGTCAGACGTGGAAGAAAAAGCAAGTTCCCTTGATGGTTGTAGGAGGGAACTCGTCAATGTGTTGTGGAGAGAGCGTGGTCCAAATTGGCATCGGCAATGGACCTTCAGTCGCCGTATAAGCCCTGGTTCTAGATGAGGCTCTGTTTGGATATGATCTGCTACTCGGGCTAAATGCGTTCAGACAACTTGGTGGAATGACTATGTCTGCCACCGGCGAAGTGAAATTTCCTCAGCGTGAAAGACTGATGTGTGCTGCCATTACCCTCGACAAGCCTGACTTTCACACTGAATACGACGAGGCCAAGCATGTATGGACCACATCTTGGAAATGGTCTGGTGACCAACCACCTGTGTCTTTGAAAAACAGGCTTTCAGAATACCCTGCCCCTAAGCGACTCCAAGGTGAATATGAGCGGGAGTTGCAGGCTTGGATTCAGAACGGTTGGCTGATTCCGAACCCGGAGAACGAACTTGGCCCTCCTAAAGGCCTGATACCATTAATGGCCATATTACAGGAAAGTAAGCAGAAGGTCCAGCCAGTTATGGACTATCGTGAGTTGAATGAGCACGTGAATGCGTATACGGCGAATGCGGACGTATGTGCTCAAACCATGCGGGAATGGCGACAGCAGGGGCCAAAAGCTGCCATAGTGGACCTACACCGGGCATATCTGCAGATGCACATTGACAAGTCACTGTGGCCGTTCCAAACGGTGAAAATTAAAGGGCAGAGGTACTGCCTCACCCGCTTGGGGTTCGGGCTCAATGTAGCTCCACAGATTATGCGGTCCATCGTAAAAGCTGTGATTGGGAAAGATGAAACCGTCAGTCGCGCTACCTCTTCGTATGTCAATGACATATTTGTTAACGAAAGTGTGTGTTCGGCAGCCCAAGTGAAGACGCATCTTGAACGATTTGGGCTGACTTGTAAGAATCCGGAACAACTAAGTAATGGCGCTCGAGTGTTGGGCGTATGCGTCTGGGAGGAGTGCGGCAAGCTTAGATGGCGACGCAACAGCGAGCGTCCGAAGGCTGACCGGGCATTTTCCAGTGTGTGGCTGGCTCCGTGTTGCAGCTGCGTTTGTGAAACGGAGAGCTAACGCTGTGACAACCGGATGGGACGACGAAACACAAGACCCCATGTTGCGTCAGATGGTTGACAAAATTGTGATGAGATCGTCACAAACTGATCCAGCACGTGGTGACTGGTGCGTGGATGGTCAGGAAGTCACTGTGTGGGTGGATGCCAGCTCCCTGGCCACTGGGGTGGCTATTGAATATGACGGAGCCATCATTGAAGACGCAAGTTGGCTACGACCGGTGCACGCAGATAAGCACATCAACCTGGCAGAGCTTGACGCAGTGTTGAGGGGCATTAATCTGGCGCTGCACTGGAAGGCGAGTGCGATTCACCTGCGGACAGACTCGGCCTGCGTGCACCGGTGGATTTCTGACACCCTGTCCGGGAAAGCAAGGGTGCGGACTAAGGTGGCGTTAGAGATGCTAATAAGACGGCAACTGAGTACGCTCCAAGAATTAGCGGCGGAGTATAGACTGACAATTGACGTGGCACGTCAAATCCCAGGTGAACTGAGCTGATCCACTCACTAGAGTGCCCCAACGATGGCTGGATGCACTTCGGAAAGAAGTGGAACCCATTGAGCCAGTATGCGCCGCATCTATGGGTGAGCTGGATCCTGCTCGCATTCGGACCATTCACCGATCTTGTGGGCACCCTGGCGTAAAGCGCACACTCTACTTTGTGAAACTGGCGAGTCCTGAGGTCTCTAAGGCAGCTGTTCGGGAGGTAGAGAATGCGAAGAGTGTCAGTTCATAGAGCCAGCCCCAGTGAGTTGGAAGGCAGGCAGACTGGACGTATGCAAGAACTGGAGGAGGGTTGGAATGGACGTGACTCACCTTGGAGGTCGTCATTACCTAACCTTAATCGACTATGGTCCCAGTCGGTTTGCCCGACGAACGTGTTACAACTCAAAGAAGGAAGGAAGGAAACAAGGAAACAAGGAAGGCGAGAACCAGGAAAGAGAGAAAGAAGGAAGGAAGGAGAACGAGGGAGAAAGTGAGAGAGAAGGAACAGCTAACGAGAGAGAGGGAGAAACCGTTCGACTCAATATGCCCTGAAACTAACAACAGTGTCCTCTCTTGAATTAATACAAGAATCAGTTTCCTGTTGCCTTTTACGCCTGCTCTTGACAACAGTAGCAATGAGTTCTTTACCTTGCTTACAGTATTTTCTAGATTTAATAGCTATTGGTTTGCAATTTTCATCAAGATTAGCAAAGAGTCAAGGTGGAAGAATAGCTAAAGTTGTCAGTCTGCACTCAATTAAATGGGGCTTCTTTCCATCAAATTTCACACAGATTCTTTCATGTTGCCCCACAAAACCTTGCCCAAGAATGACAGCAGCACACAAATCAAGACAATTTAATATCAGAGCATTTTTGCCTTTCCACTTCCACGTTTACCAGGCAATAAACTGACGTCTGAGAGCTCAGAGAAGTCAACACCGTTGACACAGTATTATTCTTCAGTATGGTAGGCAGATGAAGCTTTTGAATCAGCAATTCACATATGAAGCTCTTGGTACTCCCAGTGTTCATGACTTTCTTCTCACTAAATTTTATCGAGGTAGTCGCAGCAAACAAATCTGTTAATGATGCCGCCATTACTATAGAATTAGGAGAATGAAGAGTAGCGGAAGTCCCAAAATAACATACTTAAGCATAATGGCTGATTTTGACACATCTTCCACATGTGAGGTTATGAGCTGGACAGTCATGGTGAGGATGCCTATTGTTTCTACAAAAGAAACACTTTTGAGTTTTAGATGCCACTGTGGATGTTATGTTTTTATTCAGGTCACTGGGGTTACCTTCAGAGGGGGCTACAGCACTAGAAACTGTTTGAGAGATAAAGTAGGACACTCAGCTTTTCTGAGTTTGTTCAAGATCTCTGGCTTGGTCAAATGCCCAGGATTATATTTTCAAGTTGTCGTTGTTGAATATTAATTGTAGTTTTGGGGTGGATGATCTCCCTGAGTGTTGAACCTGGGATTGAACCAGGGACCTTTAGATTTCAGTCTAAAGTGCTTGCGGGTTTCTTGCTACACAACTTCCCTCTTTGCGTTCCTCCTCCACTTTCCTCCTTCTCTTCCTCACTCTCCTTTTCTCTCCCTCTATTTGTGCTTCTCCTTTTGGTCCTCTTCCACCTTTTTTCCTATTTCTCCTTTTCTCTGCTTCTGCTTCTCGCCGAGAAACTGACGCGAAAGAAAACAAGTTGTCACCGGAGGAATTGGTTGGTTTTTATTCATGCCACTCTACCCATAATCCATTTCCTCAGCCTATAAAAATTCCACTCGGGGGGGCCCCCTCTCTTTTTTCCTTTAGAATGGGCTGAAGGTGGATTATTGAAACAGCGGTGAGTATTTTTCTTTTCTTTAACATACAGACCGACTCACCATAATGGCGGTGTTTCTTCCTTCGGATCAGATTACTGCCCTGCATGCCAGACACAAACGAACCCTCTTTTATCAAGAGATACTGTTAGTCTCACTTTCATGTCCACAGTAATGGACAGAAGTCCACTTACAAAGGCATTTCGGCTCAATATTCCTCAGCACTGACTGCCTTGTAGTTGCAATCCTCACTTAAATGCCTCAAATTTAGAAGATATTCATCTAGTGCCTCTTCTCATATTTGCTGGCGCATCGATAGTATATACCTGGCATGGATTTCATTCTTAGGCTTGTCATATGATTACTGGAGTTTACTAACAGCTCTCTTATAGTCTAGACAGAGATTAACTCATACACTGAAGGGCCCGTAAAGTTTAAGAGAACTGTTCATCAGTCAAGGGTGTATTTTTCTATACTTTGCAAGAAATTCTCAAAAGTTGCAAACTGAAACTGTGGAGAGTTTCAAATATTTCAGGTCCCAGAATTTTATCCATATTTTAACAGTATAGATATATGCTGAATAAATTGTAATAAATAAAAGACATAAAACAGAGAAACCTTATTTAGGCTTTATTCAGTATATATGAGCAGTCCATTTTACAATGAAAGGCAAGGAGGGGGGACGTTCACCACAACGGGTAATTATAGAAGAAATAGTTTTTTTTTTAAATGATAAAAGGCAATAATTTTGTTAGAAGCAGTTCTTTTGATTACAGTACAATGAATTTGGGGTATTGTTTTTCTTGGTCTAAGTTGGATTTGTCATGGGGTCTTTTTGCTTGTTTTTTTTTCATAAGTCATAAAAATAAGTTTTGAGTTTTATTAGCTATGCTCTCAATCCATCACAGAGCCCCACTTGAGAATACACTAAGAGGAAAACCCATTAGCTTAGGAATATCAGGGTTACATTATCAATATATTCATACTGATGATAGATGGCTACATTTTGTTCCTGGGTTTTCATTCCCAAGATAATTACTAGCCATTTACCAATGATATCTTGTATATGGTGGAGCTGGTTGTCTACTCAATTGTCCCATAATTTTTGCCATTTGTCATGTATGAATTTGTTAATGGATGGTTTTAGATCAGTGTATAGGATCTTTGTATAAGATACACTGTATTAGTCTGGAGTGCATTTTTTTTTCAACTTTGTCTACCCTTTTATTTTATGTGACTTGGTATTCAGGTTAGAATGATACTATTATTTTTGGAAAGCATGTTTATTTTGTTTAGGAGTTTTGTAATGAGAGGAATTGATGTATCTTTGTTTTATAGTGTGAGGAGGACTGATTTGGAGTCCGAGTAGATGATAAATTAAGAGGATTTGAGGTTAGCTATAATGTTCATGGCTATGATTTCTGAACTAAAACCATGACTAAAGGCCTATTAGCTGCTTATCCTCGAAGCCTCTTTTTCCCCATTTTGGAGTTTGAACTTGTTGTAACAATGAGCCAACTGTAGGCCCTTGGTGATTTGGTTTGCTTTTCCCTATCAGAAGAAAATTGAGTCTAAGGTCTGGAGGATAAATTTAGCAATAATCCAGTGTAAACTTCAACTAAAAATACATATTTGAGAAGCAAAAAGAATTTCTTCTCAACTCGAACAGTAGGAAGCAGTGGTTTCTACACAAGGCATATACTAAAGAAATAGCCTCTTTCAACAAGTCAACCCAAGACAAGGTGCTAAAGATTCCCAAAGCTATTTCAACCTATGACGGAAACATTGCAGAAAAGATAAACCTGGAAAATTGACTTGAAGTAAAGAACTTTGAGAAAAAATACCATTTTATCATTATTTGCTATGAGCATAAAACTATAAGATGATGGTGTTGTATCTATTAAGACATTCGTAATTCCATTCACTTCCTCCTTATACTTATGTACAAATCTAAGAAATACGCTTGTTTGGTTATAAAAAAGTGCTGGGTAACATCATTACTTGTGTCTTTTAGCTGGGTCTTAGGGGGTTTTAGGGTCTTTCAACATAATACCCGCCTCGGGTAGATCACACCTAGTCTGTCACCCAAAAATTAAAAACGCTACTAGTTCCACTTACTTTTTAAAGAGACTTGACATAGTAGAGCCTGGTTTCCAAGTATTTGTTAAAACACTCCCAGTGTTGGAATTTGTAAATTCGGCAGTTAATGTCTGCTCAAATGTGATTGGCTTATTTTGAAGTTGTACTGTCATAGCCCCACCCCAGGCTGCTATTTAAGAGAGCAGCCTAGCAGCTGAGGCCTCTTATCTTATCGCAGCCAATTAACCTGGTCATGGTAATTCGATTCACAATATAATTACTCTATTTAAAAAAGAAAAATGTACATCTATTTCCTTGCCCTTGAGGTTATAATAATTATGTGTATGCGTATTTCCAATCCTCCCAGAAAGACATGGCCCTGGAGGTGACCATGGCTTCTGTAAAGACACATTCAGGTTAATTGGCTACACAGTTACCATGACTAGTTGATTTGGCATCACTTGTGCACAATATTGACAGATGTCTCAGTGAGAGAGTTTTAGCTCTGCATTCTGTAGTCGCTGGTTTGATTTCCAGAGGGAGAGATCATGATATACATTGCTGATGAGACCTGATAAGGTTGAAACAGTTGTCCAGCATTTCCGTGTGTCGCGCGCAAGTGTTCACCGGATTTTCTGGTCATGGTAATTCAATTCATTTAACAAATATTTAAAAAATTTTCACACACTCGGACCAACCACTAGCACACACACACACACACACACACACACACACACACACACACACACAAACATACGTTTATTACACAAACATATACACGCATATACATACACATAAACACACACATACATACATATATATATATATATATATATATATATATATACACATACACCCTGAAACTACCTTCACTTAGACACACACATGATTCTGTGAATATAGTTGTTTGAGCATAAATTCATTTTTTCTTACCTACGTTGAATGTATTTCGACATGCATAAGAAAAAATATGCAATGTGGATGTGTGTATAAATTTTTAATGGGTGTATGGATTTATTTCCTTTGAAATAAATTACTTTTGAGGGAAACTTTTGTTTTGTTATTGAGAAACATAGACTCTTTTCAGATAACACAAGTACCAGCTCTCCCTTCCTCTACATTTTTCCATTGTTTTTATGCTTCACTTCCCTCCTACTCCTTAACTAAATATGGTTAACTACTTGATAATTTCTGGGCTAGGGAGAGGTAATTCAAGTACTGTAAAAGCATTCAACTCTTTGTAATTTAGGTAAAATTGTAATAAGAAAGCAACAGGATACAAATACTTATGTTAATTTTTAGTTGGTCATTCCAATTTTAAAACCATTGACCTGGGAGTGATGACAATGAAGAGGTATTCTGCATTCCCCAAAGCTCCAGCATTGCTGGAACCTCACCATCAGATTGTTTAGTGTCATATCCAGGGCATTTGTTGAGCGGGGTGGTCTTACCCCTCTGCAGAAAAGCAGTCAGCGTATTCTATAGCCCCAGCCGATGGGGCAAGATCAGTGGTTGAGTTATTGGATTTGGATATTAAGTTTTAGAGTTTGATTAGGGTCAAGTGTTAGTTGCAGCTTACAGTATTTTCAGAGATGAATTTTATTGTTCTTTTCACCTTTGGTTTTGTTGTATTTATTGGAGTATTTTTTTTTAGTGGATGATGTTTGAGCAAAATTTTCTGTGATCAGATTGGCTTAATGTTTTTCGGTTGTGACATTTGAGAGTGGTGATTTATCTGAGTGCTGATATCTTTATTCAATATTTTCTTAATAAAGTTCCAAATTATTTTGGGGTTGGTATTGGAGTTTATTTTTGAGGTGAAGGTTCTCCAAGAGAATCTTTTGGCTTCTTTGATGGTATGTTGAGTTTTGGCTCTTTGTTGTTTATATTTAAGATTTTCTGAGGGGTTCGTTTTCAAGTCCCTGTGGGTCACTTGACATTCTCTTATCATACCTTTACACTCTTCTGTGAACCAGGTTTTGTTGTGTTTTGGGAATAGTTTCCTCAGTTGTAGTAGTGATGCTTGTGGCTTGTTACTTTTGTTTGGGTTGGTTTTTTTGGGTCTTTAGTTTCATTAGTCTGGGGTTAAGGGTTCTTTTTTAGACTGGTTTAATGGAGAAGTTTGGTTAGCAGGTTGGTTAAGCTTTCTCTCAGCAATTCTATTAGTGCTTTTAAGTTCTTCTATAAGGGTTATTATCTCAGAAAGGGTCATTCCTTTGTTTTGGATTGGGTTATTGGTGGGTTTGGCTATATTTCAATATGTGGTTGTTACTAGGGAATTTTCAACTATTTTTCTTGCCTCTGGATATGAGATATTCTTCATGAGTTTTATTTCTAATATTCTTTTTTCTTTCTTCTATACTTCTGTGGCGGAAATCATGAAAACAGAGAGGGGGGGGCTTACCTTTTAAGCGACCTTGTGTGTGCATCGTTCAAACAGGCAGGGACACAAAGAAATTCAAGATGGCGTCCGTGACTTTTTATAACCATCTGATCTCGTAAAGTCGCGCAAATTATCACTGCTCGGATGCAAATGAGGTGGTCTCCGACTTGATAACAACGGATCGCTTTGAGGAAGGAGCGGGTCGATACGAGAATCGCTGGATTCAGTTGTTGTTGTTTCTGCTAGTGTGACATGTACGGAGAACAGAAAGGAGTTTCACTGAACTAACAGAGGCCGCTTTGAAAGTGAATACAAGGATCAATTTCACATTGTCATTTGCACCTACCCTTACAACCAAAATGATATTTACTTTTGATAATTTGGAACTCGTAGACTGAAAATTCAGTTTGCAGTGATATCTTTCTACAACTTCACACTCTTTTGAATTAGCAGCATGGTTTTACTCATAGTTTGTGTAGTTCAATGGTTTGTTACACTTTCTCCACATCTTACAATACTGGAGGTCTGGTGCATTTTTCTCTGTGATGCTCAAACCATTGACAGTTGAGACATCTGAGGTTTAGGATATATGTTTCAACTTTAGTTATAGTATATCTTCTTTTTATTTTGGCAGGGGGTTTGGGGTATTGAAGCTGATAATATATGTATTTGGGTTATTTGGCATTTTTCTTGATAGAGATTCTTCAGGTGTTATTAATACCTAGTTTGCAGAGGTTAGTTTTTACATCATCTAGGGTGCAAACACTATGCCTTTTGACAAGTTCAGGGAAGTGTGGGGGTAGGTTTTTATTCTATGATTATAAAAGGATTTCTGTTCTAGTAGAAGGTCTGAATAAGTTTTTCTTGGGACTTCCACTTGTGATGTTTGCTAGTTTCTTAACAGATTTTGGTTTGATCATGGAGCTGAGAGTCTTTTCACTAATGAAAGCGGGGGACAACTTGAGGATAGGAATATCTTCTGCTGACTCCAGTACTATGAATTCAAGAAATAGGGTTTGATCTAAGTCAGTTTCTGGAGTTTTAAATGTTATATGTGATTTTTTTTTGTATCCATGGGTATTTTTAGTGAGTTCACTGACTGTGCTCCCCACTCACAATAGAAACCTATAAAGAGAAATGTCACAAGAGAAACTCATTCATTTTGGCAAATCAGGACAACTCAGTCAGTATACTTATACTCAGGCAAAGAACCAACAATTTGGGATCTCTCAGTTTTCATTCTCAAGATGACTATTAACTTTGTGATAGAAGAGAAACTGGTCTTCCTTCAACATGATATAGCCACCAGTTTGATTCAGGATCTCACAAAAAAAAAAAAAAGTTTGTAAGACTCCAAAAGGGAGCTGAACATGACCAGCTGATTGATTAGATTGAACAGCTCCAGCCACCTGTCTGGACCAGAAAAAGCTAAAGAGGAGTGTTGCAAGTCATGTGACTACTTAGGTAATAGGGTCACAGACTACTCAGTCACCAGCTTGGTTGGTAGGGTTTTATGGCATATCAACCTCTCATGGGTTATTTCATGCCAAATCCTGTTTATGTATATATATCAAATATATATGAATTGTAAGTGCATATTTTGTAGTATAACATTTTTAGACAAGCCAGAGCTCACATTTTGCACAGAGTAATACTTTGAGCCATTTTAGCTAACACCAGTACTTCTATCTAATGTTAGTAATTTGTTTCCACACAGTTAAGTGATTGTGAGTATGGATAATAAATACATCAGTCTATATTTTTGATAGGAGGTTGATTCTATTTAGAAAGTTCAATATCTGCTTAGGGTCTATTATTCTAAATAGTTTGTTCATATTGTCAAAATTATAAAACCTTTGTCAAAAGTTGGTTAGTTTTGTACATTCAATCAAGATGTGTTTTAGTGTACTGGTTTCCACATGGACATTTAGGGAGAGGCTCATCTTTTCGAATGAAGGAGTGAGTTAATCTAGTATGTCCAGTACATAGTAGGGCTAGAGTGGTTTCTTCTCTTCTGGTATTATTAGGATCCAGCTTCCTTTCTTTTAAAATGGGCTGTACTTGGAAGAGCTTGTGGTGAGGATTTTTCTCCCATAATTGTTACCATTTCTTTGTAATTACTTGTCTGATTTTCGGGTTGAGGTCAGCATAAGGTATTTTTGATTTTTTATCGGGCACCATATTGAGAGCAGCTTTAGCTAATGAATCCATTTTATCATTTCCCTGGATTCCTATTTAGCTAGTAGAATATCACCTTTTTGCTATAGTTCATGGAATTGAATTTGTTTAGAAGCTTGACAATGAAAGGATTATCAAGTTTTGTGTTTTTTAGAGATTGTAGAACAGAGATGGAATCTGAATGAATGATAAAACTTTTCCTTCTTGCTTGTTGAAACTAGTTTAAGTGCCAAATTTATTGCACAGATTTCAGCAGAAAACATGGAGGCCTCTTTTGGTAGGTGTTTTTTCAAGGTTTTCTTGTGGAGAACTGCTCCACATCCAGTTCCATTGCTGCTTTTGGAGCCATCTGTGGAAATGTGTCAGTGATTGGGATATCTCTGCTGAATGTTGTTTAGTTTTTCTTGGTGGGTTACTGTGACAGTGAACGAGAGTCAAAAGGCAAGACTTTGTTTAGCATGTAGAGGAGAGAAATAAGAAGACTTACCTTAAATTCGATGTCGGCAAAGGTTAAGAAAATATAGAATTGTAGTGAGCGGAATATGTAGAGACTAGGCCTACATCGTATGCAAATTTTTGTCAAATAAAAGTAGGCTCAGAGACAAGCACAAGGAGGAAACGATTAATTGGAGAGAAGAGAGAAAGAATGGAACGGATGAACGAGAAGCAAAGTTGGAAGTTAAAATACTCTGCCCATAAACCGGTGAACTAGTATTATCAACCCCTGGCCCAGAGATGAATATTGGGGGGGGGTGAATACCATAATCAATTTCAACACAGTTAGGGGATGAGTTTTATTTTAAATCAAAGAAAACCACAGGTTGCTTTAGTAGCCAAGGAGGAGAGCTTAGTTTTATGGTATCATGACTGTTTGTTAGTAAATGTGTCTTCCAGTATGTGTTTCATGCAAAGACTGAATGCTTTTATGGTCTTTTCTCTCTGCTCAAATAGGTTTTGCTGTTTGGGATTGAAAGTGCAGTCATAAGCCAGATTGGATTGTAGTGACTTCAGTTTACTGAAGTACTGTAGACCTAATTTTGTGAATCTAAGTTTTAGCAGTAGTTTGTATGCTTCAGAATAAAGGCTCTTCACTGGTGATGTTCTAAAAGCCCTTAATCCATCATGGTAGACTGTAATGATTTGAGGTAGGATTTTCTATATAATTCAAGCAAGGTGTGCTGGTCTGCACCCCAGTCTTTGTGAGCTATTACACAAAGGAGTTTTAATGTTTTGCTATATTTCTCTTTTAAATATTGAATGTATGGAATGAAAGAGAGCTTTTTATCAAAAATAATGCTGCGGAATTTGTACTGGTCAAGACTGGAATTTCTGATCCATCCAGATTTAGTGTAGGGTTGTTATGTATTTTTCTTAATTGACAAAAATGCACACACTAAATTTTTGTTTTGGAAATTTTAATGCCGTTTATCATTGCCCATTTGTTTATTTTGTAGATGTTGACGTTCTGCTGTATGTATATATTTGAATGTAGAGGATTCAGAAGTCATCAACAAACAAATACTTATCAACTCCAGGATTCAGGCAATAGGCGATGCTATTGGTTTTTATGTTGAAAAGGGTTACTGATAGTAAACTCTCCTGAGGAACTTCATCTTCTTGCTTTTGGATGTTTGATAGGGTTGAACCAATACAGACTTGGAATTTCCTGTCTAAAAAAAAAGCTTTTATGAAGTTTGGAAGTTTGCCTTTCAATCCCAATGCGTGTTGGTCATTCATGATACCATACCAACAAGTCGTCTCATATGCCTTCTCTAGGTCAAAGAATATTGCTACAAGATGTTGTTTTTGTATGATTGCTTCTCATATGGAGGTTTCTAATCTGACCATATGATCCAGAGTTAATCTTCAGCTCCTAAAGCCACATTGGGAGTTGGTAAAAAGATTATTGGATTCATGAACCAAACTAGCCTTTTATTGACCATTTGCTCCATGATTTTGCACAGGCAGCTTGTCAAAGCAATTGGGCAATAGTTAGCTGCATAAGGATTGTTAAACCAGGGTGTGTTGCATCAGTTTGAGGGTGAGGTTTTTAGTATAGTTTCATTTTTTATTGCAATTAATGTTTCAGTGAAATGTTTTATTAGAAGTGTGCTATTTGGGTCTTGAACCAGTCTTCTATTACATAAGGTTTTAAATTGCCAGTCAGCTTTATTTGTTTTCCAGCAGGGAGGTCTGTTTTTGTTATAGATAGTTTGTGTGATTTCCAATATTATGGGGAAGTGGTCACTGCCACAAGGATCATTATGGACCTTCCATGTGTAATCCATGTAGCTTGAAGGATCAGATAGAGTGATGTCAATAGCTGAGTAGGAGCTGGTAGATGGATTGAGAAAAGTTGGAGAGTTTTTATTTAAGATACAGATTGTTACTATTGATTAACTTCAGATCAGTGCCCTTTTTGTTGGTTTTCAGGCACCCTCATATAGTATTGTGACTGTTAAGGTCACCTAATAATATTTGGGGTTTAGGAATTTGTTCTATTAGTTTATTAAGCTTTTTGTGGTTTATGGGATCATGTGGAGGTATATAAATGGAGCAAATATTTACTGGTTTGTGAAGGGTAGTTTTGATAACAATCACTTGGAGTTCACTGTCAATGTTGATTTGCTATTGGGATATGTCTTTCCTAACAAGGATAGAGACACCTCCAGAAACTCTGTGTCCATCTTTGTATAGGTGATTATATGATTGAAAATGTTTTATGTTGAACTGGTTCTTATCTTTGAGGAATATTTCTTGAAGACTTTGGGCTTATATTTATACAGGAGTAGTAGCAGTTCTTTGTAATTAGCTCTAATTCCTCAACAGTTCCATTGTACGATTTTGTTAGAGATTTTTTATTTAATCCAGACAGTTCCACAGAGTTATTTCGGGGTTCATTCATTCATTCCTTTGCTCCAGGTTGTTTGTTGGTTTATTCTTTTGAGTTTTAGGTTTAGTTAATTGAGGGTTAATCTCTGTTTTCATCTTTTGTAATATTCTGAATTGATTCATAGTTTCTGTATTTTCTGTTTCTTGTATTTTTGGTTTTAGCGTAGGGTTTTGTTTATGTAAGTGTTCTTTTTTATTTGAAGAGGAGTCTGTAGAGGCGAGAGGTCATATTGGGGATCTTTTGTCTTTTGATCTAATTTTAGTAGAAGATCTTGTTACAGGGTGTTTTATCTGCCGTGTAGTTGGTGTTATTGCCGTTTTCACCTCTGTATCGGTTTTCCCCAATTGGGTCTGTGTTTGGGCGAATGATTCCTCTTTGTTTTCTACAAGATCCACTGATGTAGTTGGTGTACCTGTAGCTCTGGTGGTATCAAGCAAGGCTTTGATTTTATTGATGAAGCTTTCTCAATCGCCTGGCTCCAATTGGATTAAGATTTTAACAATCGTCTCATACTTGTTGTATGGAGACTTGTTATGCTGAACTGCTTGGGAATATGTAGAGGTCTTAGAGCCTACAACTAATTTACATGCTTCATAGTAAGGAATATTGTTATATAGTCATCTTCTGATTCATGCAGAAATATACATATACATGTTCATGCAGCATCACAACGACACAACGATAAAGACGCATTGACAAAGATGCAGGAAGGAACGAAGCAGGTAGACTTCTTTACAATTATATTTACCTCTCACTTTATTGCAAGGGTTCGAAAGGGTTGTTCAAGGTTTGCATGTGAGAGGGTGCTGGAGACCGAACATAAACTTCATATTTTGACCCCACTGTTATGACCGTCACGTTGTGTCTTTCTTGTTCTCTTAGACGCTCAACCAGAGGTCTTGGGCTCACTCTGCTGGATGCTGGCTTTCTTTATGGCATCTTATCAGCATCTTCTCTGGACCCCTAACTCCATCGGGGGGTTCCGAGGACCCCCTCGGTCGGGTGTGGCTTTCCCTACCACATCTGGTCTCTAACTCTCTGGAAGTCTGCTGGCAACTGCTCTGGCACCCCGAACTCAACTCAATTATATAATAACTCAACACCCACACGATCGCCCACTGGATCTTTGAAATCGAATGTTTAATCGTCATCAAGCGGAAATAACTGTCATGCAGTTCAGAGGTTACTCTCTTCCGGTGCATCACTGTAGTGGCACAATGGGACCTTCACCTTGTCCCATATCATAAGCCTTAATCCGCCCACACAATCTCTTTCGATTACTGGCCATTGGAATGTGTCACTTCCTTCCGGTGTATCACCTTGGAATAGCATTTTTGGGCCGGGGCGAGGGTCAAAATATAACAATATTATTCTGGTGTTTTACTGTTAATACTTCCTTCTTTTGCCTCCAACTCTCACAAGAGCTTGTGTACACTGGATGATTGCTACCACAATTGGCGCATTTACATGGGAATTGACAGTCATTAATGTGGTGGTCAGGATTTTGCTGACCACATTTCACGCACTTCTCGCCCTCTACAATTATCCTCATGGTGGCGATATTTCTGGCATTTGTAACATCGCAAATGGGTTGAGTAGGTATTGCTCAACCCTCTCCATTGTATAGCCAACTTTTATTTTTGCAGATATTTAGGGTGTTAAAATTCATTATATATTTATTTGTCTCTATTGATTTCCCTTCTTTTTTTAATTGATACTCTTTTCACGTCAGTTAAACCTTGCTTTTTTAGCTCTCTTCTTATTTCTTTGATGATGCATAAAGAGAGTTCTTTACCTCTCACAACCCACTCACTTACATTCAGGGATTTGTGAGGGTATGTTTTGACACTGATATAGTAAAATTTTGTCAGTTTCAGCAGAAAATCAGCATATTTCCTCTTTTCCACCTCAACAAGCAGAGTTTGATTTCTTAATTTTTTTCCAGTAATGGGTGTTAAGTTTGTTGATATTACTTTTTTAGTTATGAAGAGTAAGAAATTAGTAATCAGAGCACTGTTAGATTCAGTGATTATGAATCTAGGAAAAGGTGCTTCTGTTTCATTATCTGAAATGTCTGATTCATTTAAATTACATTTGAATTTTTGTTTGAGAAAGCCATATCTGTTATATATTTTTCACTGGTCCTATGCTCCACGACCCACCATGGAGTCCAAATTGAGAAGGGAATAAACCAAGGGGGGAAACTCATTTGCCTTGACTGAGATGGAGATACAATACCAGTATACGCAAATTAAGAGCAAGATTTTGAACCTTTGCCAAATTCTGGTTTTTATAACTCAATCTAACAGGCTTAAAAAGTCCTATCCTCTTAACACAATTGACCCTCAGCCCCCACCTTCTAGCACCTATAAGATAAATGGTTGGGCATTATTCCACAAGAGCAGATTGTATAATACGTTCAGGAGAAAATGAACATGTGTGCTAGGGCATGACAGGCCTATCCAATTGCCCATCAGACTAAGTAAGGGCCAAAGTGGTGTGTTCAAGTCATTGACCACTCTGTCACCGGATCAATGACTGCTTAACCACCAGGGTTCCATCCTAGTGCTTTATGAATCGCCACTCATGGCCAACAAGTGGCCTTATGGGGGGGGGTCTTACCCCTCTGCAGAAGTGCAGTCAGCATATTCTACAGCCCCAGCTGACAGGGCATCAGTCGCCAGCATCACATGTCACCACCTATGGCTAACAGGTGTCCCTCATGAGGAGGGGAGGGGTTTTACTCCACTACAGGTGTTCAGTTAGCGTATCCTACAGCCTCAGCAGACAAGATGGTCTAAATAAGAGAAGCAGCATTTCTGCAGACCAGCTTTCAATACAAACAAGGAAACTGATGTCTATGCATTTCTTCAAAAACCAATACAAAGTTTTCATTTCAGATAGTTGTATCACCAAAGTGTTTTTTAAGATAAAGTGTTTTAAATTATTTTAAACTGTTGTTGGTTTATTATATTTTAAAAAGATATACTGCCATGGAAGAGAAGAACACCATCACATTCCTAATAGAAGTTCACTAGTTACTGAGTGAAAAATAATTAATATCACAATTGATTAATATCAACAGATCTTTTAAAAATCCCAATTTGTTATTTACCAGTAACTTCACAAAGGAAGGAAAGTATAAGACAAACTGAATTATCTTTTTAATCAACAACGGAATAAAATCTTTCACATAACTGCAATAACATTTTTATAATAAAATTCTTAATTGACAAATGTCTCATGTTCAAGCATCATCATGTTCTTGGGTGAACAGTTTTTGCATTTATTGCTTTAAAGCAGAAATACAAGTTTTGCTTAGTGCATCAAATTTATCTGTTTGTCTCAACGTTACCAAATTACCATGTATGATTTGTTTTGAAACTATTTTTGAAAATGGCTAAAATCAGTGTAAATTTTTAACTTCTACCAAAATTTAATCCTAAAAATGTTTTATATACTCATCACTTCAAGTCAACATCTCAAATAAAATGATAAAGACTCCAGAAGAAATTATTTGTGAGAATTCCATGTAAGAATGTTCATTATTTGAAAGACAAAAATCTTAGATCTTGAAGATAATGGATTACAAAGGAAAAAGGCTACTCTCCATAGGTCTGCCACAATCAAGAAAAGACTTTTTTGAAGCCTTTTTCTACCCTACAAAAATCAATCCTCTCTCCATGTTCTGCATTCTGAACAACTGCATTAAATATACTTTCAATTAAGTCTAGAACTAGAAGATGACTGAGGTAGTACAATGAATGCAAATATCATCAAGATGAATTTCAGAACCATGAATAAAAATGAGACCAAGATTTACTGATGTTTCAAAAATAAATTTTTCATAAAATCTAAAAAAATATTTCTAAGAAATGTATTAAAAATAATCTGTCTGGATTAGGTAAGGAGTGATAAAAATTAGAATAGGCTGGGTATTGAGACAGCAATAATGAATAATCAAAAGCTTGTTTGTTCCTACTCTGAAGATAAGAACAATATCAAGAGAATAAGCTTAACCTAGAAAATTTATAATCTGTCATACAAAATGTTTTGCTGACGTCTACAAATATGAACTTTGAAATCAAGCTCAAAGAAAGACTGATGTATCATTACCATACACAGCTATGACTAGCAAACAATTACTAGCAAGCTTATGCTACAACTAAACAAAAGCTTAGCAAATAACTATACAGCTATTATCGGGTGTCCTCATGGTGTAATGGTTACAGCACTGGACTGCAAAATTGTAGTAAGCAAGTTCAAACTCCAATCACGCTATTACATTCACTTTTGGACAAGTACCCTTTGAAAAGGTATGAACCTCCTTATTCTTCCAGCTATGGGCTAAATAGTACCACTACTGTTCTTCTTGAAGGATGGATTTGGCATTAAATAACCCAAGATGGTTGATATGCCATTAGACAACAAACAGCTATTATCAATGAGTTCAAACAAAAGCAATGATAATTTTCAATTATAAAATTTTAAAAAGTGGCCTCCATCATGAACCCGATATACACTGGTATAATTTGGTATATTCAATTAGCAAACAAAATAATAATGGAATTTAAAATTTTCTAAACATTGTTCTATTGATTGTAATGGTTGCTTAATTATTTAGGTATATGCAAAAAGCATCTGGTGTTATTTGATTGAAAATATAAATATATATAGAATAATTTGTTTTTGTAGATACCTACCTGTATGCATTAAAATAATGAGAGAATGATAAGTTTCCTATGAAGAGATAACTCTTTCCATTTTAATACAAACAAACAAAAAATAAATAACTGAAGAAACCATAAATGCAAATTTTTAAGGGGACTTACAGTGTCTGCAACTCCTCCAGGTAAAATGGTTTTAACCACGACACCAGTACTTTTGCCACCAAAGATTCCAAAACCCAAACCTGTTCCATCATTGATCAGATCTATCACTTCAATTTGTGTCCAATCTGTATTCAACTGAAAGTAGAAAATGTATTATTTTCTTAATGTTGGTAAATAGGCATATTTTTGTTTGATTCTATAATTGAAGATGTTGAAAATGAACCTTAAATGCAAAAATATTTTTTAAACATACCTCATCTAAAAGGTTTAAACCAATACACTTAAGGCCACAAAATAATCTTTCAAGATCTCTCTCATATATATGATATTTAATGCCTTTGAAAGTTATCATAAACTCATTAAATATGGCCATAAAAAATCTAATCAACAAAGAAACATATGAAACAAAACCAGCTTGCTTTGATCAACTTCTCAAAATACATTAAAAACAGTAATTTCTTTAATCAAAGTCCTATATACAAAATATAATGGATTTCTAAAACAAAATCAAAGATATCAAAATGATACAAGATGTGATTCATGCATGTCAGATCTCTATATTCTAATTTAACTGAGACTAAGAAGAATTTGTACAGATAATAATGAACTGAAAAAGATGATGGAGCATTAAACTAAAACAGCAGTTATTAGCACAAAGTTACTCCTATTGAAAACAAGATAAACAAAGCCATCACTATGCCAAGGCAAGATACCCTCAAAGTAAAATCAAAGGAGAAATTGAATCACATTCCTCTCATAACAACTTTAAACAACACTCTCCTATCACTAGATCAAATAATTAAGAATCATTGGGACATATTAAAATTAAACTCCAAGGTATACTGACCAATCATCATCTAAATAACCTCCAAGAAATAAGAAGCAACAACATACTAAATTCCAACCAATTTTACCAAGAGACCATCTCAAAGATCCTCAATTTTTTTTCAAAATTTCACCATTTGTCAGTATCCCTGTGAATAGTAAATTCTGAAAGTTGCAGTGCAATAGCATTAATCATTCTTATCTTATAACAATTTAAAATTTATGGGAATTTCCTAAGATTACTGCTTTTTTTCAGTTTATACAATTTTGGAGCCTTGCATTTTGAAATTGGGTTTGTTAAAGCTTTGGTAAAGTTGTTTTCTTATCTACATCCTAAAGTGTTTTAAAACCAGTTAGAACCAATTGTTTTAACTCACATACTTTTGAAAAAATTTTTTTCTATTTAAAAAAATTTTTTTTTTCAAAAGTAAAAAAAAAAAAAAAAACAGAAAAGCAGCAAGGCTTGATGAAATACCCACAGAAGTATGGAAGACCAGACAGTTCGACAACATACTGCTCTGACACTGTAATACTGTATATAATCAAAACCCTATAGGGCGACCTTGGATTAGCCAAGAACTACTGAAGTATAACTCTTAAATTCATAGCAGCCAAGATATACAATGCCCAATTACACAACCACAGAGAACCCAAAATTGAGAACATACTTAGGAAGAACTAAAATGGCTTCCAGAGGAATAGATCCACGACATCACAAATTTTTACTATCCGTCGAAATTCTTGAAGGTGTACATGGCAAAAAATCTTGAGGCAACAATATTATTTGTCGATTTTACCAAGGCCTTTGACTCCATTCACAGAGGAAAGATGGAGCAAATTCTGCTTGCCTACGGCCTACCAAAAGAAACCGTCTCAGCCATAATGATGCTATATAGAAACAAAAAAGTAAAAGTCCGTTCCCCAGATGGAGACACAGACTACTTCGACATTGTAGCAGGTGCATTGCAAGACGACACATTAGTCCCATACATCTTTAACCTCTTATCTTTATCTATATGCTTGGAACATCTATTGATAAAATCAAAGAAAACCGTTTCAAGCTAACAAAGGAAAGAAGTAGAAGGTATAGGGACCCTGATTTTCCGTTTCAAATTTTCCTTGATTCCGTTTCCACTTTTAGAAAATTCCATTTTTTTCCATTTTCACATTTGCAAAATTTAATTTTCCTTTATTATTATATTTATTTATTTTTTAATACTTTTATGAGAAATTTGAGATAAATTAAAACTTAAAAAATATAATTTAAAGTTTTATTCCACATGTTTTTACATGTTAAAAAAACTAGATTTTTATTTAAAAGAATTCAGATGGATAAATATATAGTGGTCTGCAATATTAAAATCAATGAAAGAATCAACAACAAATAACTCAAAGTATATTATAAATTTTGACTACAATTTTTGCAAAACAGTAATTCAATCATAATTCAAACACTAACAAAATTTAAACATTAATTCAAACTTTAAAATTTATCACAAACTGAAAAACAGCTCCAAATTTGAAAATGAAAATTCCCCAAATTATAAAATTTGCAATCATTAAGTCTTTTTTCCAAGTCCCCATTGAAGTACAACATTGTAAATTGCTTGGTATTCTCAGGGGTTAGATTTTCACGTTTTTTATTCATTAAATGTTTATATTGAGAAAATGAACGTTCAACATCGACGCTGGTAACAGGCATCCATATGACCTTATTGGGAATTTGTTGTAGAAGAGGAAATCTGCTCTTATTTGCATTCTAAAATGCTGGGATATTAAAAGGATTTGGTAAGTCATCTTTGTAATTTACATAAATTTGGAAGTTCGGTAGAATGATCTTGAAAGTCTTTAATAGCTCCAAAACTATCAATATCATGAGTTATATGAGGTAGCTGTCTTGGATCAAATATACAAGCTGCCTTGTAGAAGTTATACACAGGATGGGCTTCCAGGTATTTATTCAATTTAGAAAACGATACACTGAACAAATCTAGAAAGTTTGAGATAACTCTCTCCCTCTCTGCGGTTTTTAGTTCAGACAGAAGACGATCAGTTTGAAGGCCAAATGTTGATTTTGATATACCAGCATGCAAATATTGGTTCACATCTCCTATCATATTATAAACAACACATGCAAGTGGAGACTTAGTTTCTGCTAACCTTGTCAAAGCCTTTATTAAACGTGTATTCTCAGTTATAAAATACAGATTTAGGCACAAATTAAGGAAAGAGGCATGATATAGTCAACCACCATCTACTAATTCAAGAATTCTATCTACTGCAAGGCCATGACTCTTTTTTTGCTTAAAGAATCCTTCATAAAATTATATAAAGGATGAGTGATATCTGGCTGCCACTGGTACAAGAGGTAGCTTCACTTGTTCTTTAGGTAAAAAATTTTCAAGCCATTTCAAATATCGTTTTTTACAACTCTGCATTCTAAAAAAGGCTGACTTGATGAAAGTATTGAGCTGAGTTACATTATCAAATGCTGGCTAATGTGAGAATACTTCACCAACGAGATTTAAAATGTTGAATCTGTTACAAAGGCAATGATCTTTTCAAATTTAATATCCACATGAGTTACAGCTCGGACACATGCTTGACTTATAGTTTGATGATTACATCCTGACAGGGTTACAACATCAATGAGAAATGACTCGCTATAAATACTTGCAATGATATTCAAAATGCTGTGGTCATGACAGTCAGTTGTTTCATCTGTTATTATACTAATAGATTCATTAGCAAGCTTAGCTTTCAGAGCAGCAAAGTGACAAGCAAATAATTTTGGTAGATGAAACTCCCTAATACAATTGACACTTGGAATAGAGCTACCTTCCTTACAGTATTTTAATAAAAATGGTCTCATTTCATCAATTTTGTAAAAGGGAATGTCAGATAAAGTGCACATTTTAAAAAAAATCATGAATAAATTCCTCTCGTATCTCTTTACACTTGAACAATGTTCTTATTGTCTTCTGTTTCACTTGAAATGACCCTATTGAAGATTTTTTTCTCATGTGAACATTTGACTTAATATGGTCTTTGATTGTGTCAACTTTTAAAAATATCATATCGATGCTAAGCAGACAAAATTTGCAAAATAGCATATTATCTCCTGCATAAAAGTCATCTGGAAATTGTTCAACTCTAGCTTTAGCACAAATTTTAGATACTGGGGTCATATTTTTTTTCTTTTTGGAGGAGCAGATGAAATTTTTTAACTTAAGGGTAGATTTGATTCAGCCATTAGAGAGAATTATAATGTGGCTGTGTCAATTTTAGAGAGTAATCTGATGTTGAAAGAAGAAAACTTTTTTCTATATTTCTAAATTGTATGAGAGAAATATAGCATTTCATAAAATAACAAGTTATAAAATTAAACCATAGAAATAGATTATTAAAAATGTATTGCTTTGATCTTGCTTTTTCCTTCTTTCATTTTTTTTAGGTTAAAACTATTGTCTATAAATCCCACTTCCACTTATCAATGAGACAGAGACAGTATATCTGGAGGGGGACTAACTGACTTGATCTGCTTTGCTACATACAGTTTCTTAACTTTTTTATTTCAATATTCAAAAATAAGATGAATATCTTCTAGGAATTTTTTTTGTAAGAAAATTTGAAATTTCTTCTTTAGTTGTAAAAGGAATAATAATTAGAAATATTTATGAAGAATATGTAGCAGCCACAGATCTATTTCCTTTCGCGAATCAATGCCCCCGCTAAGAGAGACGGTCACTCACTGACCAATCAACTGGCAGAGCACATTAATTCCTTCTTCCTCTCAAGAACTATTTTTCTAGTCCCTTTTGGTAGAACGGACAAAGTCAGAGAGCCATGAACCAGCAGCAGAAACAGATCTCTCTCACATGACTGCTACTGATTCCACTTGGAACCCTTCGCTGAAGAAAACGTTGCTGCTAGTTTCGCACACGCTACCTACAAACCAAGGACCAGCATACTGACCAGCGACACCAAAGGGACACTTTCTCACACTCACTCCTTTACGCCTGCTATTATAATAAACCTTTCTTTGCTGTGTTGTTAAAAAGAAGTTTCATTATTTATTTGTGTTGCCTAATAATATATAGTGTTAGAGAAATTAACCATTTTACCGAAACACTAAAATTGGTGACCCCACATGGCACCTTCTGAATTGCGAAACAAATAAAAAAAATAACAACACAAAACTCGACCTCCGTTTTCGGACAGCAGAACAAGCAAAAAGAAAAGAAAGAGAGAGAGAAAAAGCTTCCCGACACAAAGAACCGAAAGAATACAACAACCCAAGAATTTTCTTTCTTTGTGACACACGTGTTCGTTCAATTCATTCGTCAGCTGAGAAGACATTGGCGCAAATTTTTCTTTCAGAAAAATATCCATAAAAAAAACGTTTTCATGCCGGAGAAAGACTTTAAAATACTTCGTTTACGAAGCCATAACGAAGGAAAAAATTAGTGGCAAGTAAAACAATCTTTCTAAAAGGAGATATCATCTTTTGTTTTGCCAGACATTTGCAAGTGGTAAAATAGAAAGATACAAGATTCTCCCTTTACCCAAATAACATTTTTTGAACACGTGCCTTAACAACAATTAAAAAAAAACCCTAAAACTTTCCAACAAGGAATTATCTTCTTTTCAGCCCGTCCACAAGAAAAACACCAACCCAAGCAAGCATAACAAACATTACATTTTGTTCAAACAAAACAAAGTTTTAAAAAAAAGAAAATAAATTATTACCCTCAGCTTGGCCTACTAGGTAGAAAAAAAAAGAAAGAAACTTACTACTCTGCTCTTTTCAACTGACCACGTGGTACAAAAAATTTTTTTATTACAATAACAAAAAAAAGAAAATAACAAGTGAGTAATACATTTTTACATTGTTTTTTTTAGAAAGTCAAAGCTAAAAGATCACCTTCTTCTACTTAACATTTCATTTTCCCGCCGAAATAGTCGTTGGGCAACGCCATCTTGAATTTCAACTTTTGTTTTCAGACCGGCCTTGAAACTGACAATCATCTTTATTTTCCTTACTAAGGAACCTTAAAGCAGCACCTTCTCTAAAACAAAACAAAATTTTTTTTTCTTCTTTTAAACACGAATATCACTATTTTCTTGTGGCTTTTAAAATATGTTTTCCCTTTCGTTTCTTTCTCATTGAAACGTATTTCTTTGATTTTTTTTTTTTTTTTGTGGTCTGTTGTCATGCTATAAATTAAAAAGAAAATGGACACTACAGTCGCCATACTTGAAGCTTTCGTGTGGCTTACCAATGAAATAAGCAAACTAGTCAATTCACATTCGCCCAGACGTCAACATAAAAGTGGTTTGCCATCCCCACACCACCGCCACCACTCAAGCAAGCAAGGACTATGTTAGTATCACAGTCGTTTTGGCGCCGAGGCTCGGAGGTGCAAAATACCCAGCTCGTTTTCAAAGCAGGGAAACTTAACACTCTCCACAAGATTTACGTAACAACCATGCCTATTTTATCACTGACTCCAGGTCCCAAGCACGTTGTTTGGTTGACACAGGAGCAGCTTACAGTATCTGGCCACTGAAACTCCTCACTGAGAAGCCACCAGTGTCGCCCATCACACTGCAAGTGGTAAATCACTCCCCTATTCCCACGTACGGTCAAATTTCTCATTCTCTGGATTTGGAATTACGGAGAGACTTTACATGGATTTTTACTGTAGCTGATTTACCATACCCAATTCTAGGCTTGGACTTTCTGCACCACTTCAACCTCTTAGTGGACATGCGCAAACGACGACTTATTGATGGCAATACGGAACTTTCCGTCACAGGTTGTAAGGCAAATACCTCACCCATCAGCCCGGTATTTTTCATTGCCGCCACCTGATCATTACCCAATCCCACATATACAAAACTTTGCTTCATCTCTGCATGGTTGTAAGACCTTCTCCAAACTAGACCTCGTTAAGGCTCACCATCAAATACCAGTTAATCCAGCTGACATACCAAAAACTGCAGTAACAACTCCATTTGGAGCGTTTGAATTTTTAACAATGCCTTTTGGTTTGCAAAACGCGGCTAGTACCTTCCAATGCTTCATGGATGAAGTAGTTCGTGATTTGGACTTTGTCTATAATTATATAGACGACATCCTCATAGCAAGTGCCTCACCTGAGGAACGTGTTACTCACCTCTGCCTACTGTTCAAACGGTTTCAAAAGTACCAGGTGAGAATTAACCCTGGTAAATGTGTTTTCGGTGCTTCGTCGCTAACTTTCTTGGGACACATTATCAGCCTTGAAGGGATATCTCCCTTACCTGAAAAGGTGAAGGCTCTACAAGACCTTCAACCACCCATTTCACTTTGCCAACTAAGACATTTCCTCGGTCTGCTTAACTATTACAGACGCTTCATCTCACACTGTGTGGATCTTCTGTCTCCTCTGTCTGACCTGTTACGTAACAGGAAAAAGAAAAATGAGCAGATTTCGTTGAATGACATACAGTTAAAGGCCTTTAACGAAGTGAAGCAGAAATTAGCGACAACATCGCTACTTGCACATCCTGTACCCGACGACCAGTTTTCATTGGTCGTTGATGCATCGGGCACAGCTGTAGGTGCAGTTTTGCAACAACACCATCAACAACAGCTACAACCTCTCGCTTATTTTTCGAGACAGCTGAAACCGGCAGAACAACTTTACAGTACGTTTGGCCGTGAACTCCTGGCAATGTACCTCACAGTGAAACACTTTCAGCATTCACTAGAGGGCCGGCAATTTGTGATCTACACCAATCACCATCTGCTGCGCTCAAAGCTGGACAAGTATTCTCCTCGCGAAACTCGCCACTTGGTTTTTGTCTCGCAGTTCACAAACGATATCCGACATATCTCTAGTGAAAAGAATGCTGCGGCAGATGCCTTGTCTCGCCTTCCCATTAATTCTCTGTTCTCACCTTCGGATATTGACTTACGACAGATGGCCTTAGACCAGCCACGTCTGGACACCTTGGATCTATCGTCACCTGAATTTGCAACTTGCAAGTTCGCATACCTGCTGTTCCGATGACACATCGTGGGGTTGTTTGCATACCTTTTGTTCGCATACCTTTTGTTCCGATGACTCATCGTGGGGTTGTTTTTGACACCCAGCACCAATTGACATACCCCGGACCCAAAGCCACAGTGAAGCTGATTTCAGCTAGATTTTTCTGGCCAAATATGAGGCATGATATCACTGCCTGGACACGTCCTTGCGTATCCTGCCAAAAATCAAAGGTGCACAAACATATCCGCGCACCCCTCGGAACATTCAACACCCCAGACGCTCGGTTCAGCCATGTCCATATTGATCTGGTTGGACCATGGCCAGTCAGTCAGGGATTTACCTACCTCCTGACCTGTATAGACTGTTTTACACGGTGGCCTGAAGCTATTCCCCTAAAAGACATTTCAGCTGAATCCGTAGCGCAAGCCCTTATATCAGGCTGGATAACGCGTTACAGACTTCCAACAACAATTACCAATGACTGTTTGAATCCCACCTATTCCAGGAACTTTCCAGGATTTTAGGGATCAATCGCATACGAACTACGAGCTACCACCCTGCTTCTAACGGGATGATAGAATGCTTCCATCGTCAATTGAAGGCCGCATTAGGCGCCTATCCTGACCAACAGCGATGGAGCGAATATGTACCTGTTGTCCTTCTTGGCTGTCGGGCATCTATCAAAGACGACCTAGGATACTCACCAGCAGAACTTGTCTATGGAGTACCGCTATCATTACCAGGTCAGATGCTGAACCCTATAGATTTAATGGGAACAGATCCAGCTTTGTATATAAACAGACTGCAATGTTATTTTGGTAATCTCCCACCAATGAACCCTAGGGAACAGACCATCAAATCATCAGTCCCCAAAGATATTTCCTCATGGACTCACATTTTTCTAAAAAAGGACGCTGTCAAAGCCCCTCTCACTCCACCTTACACTGGCCCTTACCGCGTACTTTCCCGCAATGACAAACTTTTCACCCTTGACATTAGTGTCAAAAAAGAAATTGTATCTTTTGACAGGGTGAAAAGAGCCTTTCTTAACACAAACACACAAGAGCCACATATCCCAACTACTTACACACATGAACATATCCTTACGCCTGTAGAAAAAAATACGATGCCAAAAGACAATTACGTCACCACCACACGTAGTGGTCGACAAGTACATTGGCCCAAAAAACTCTGTGAAACTGTTTATATATAAAATGTACCCTTCTTTGTTTTATGGCTGTTATCTTTTTCTCTGTTGGCTTTCCGCCTAAGCAGGGGGTGATGTAGCAGCCACAGATCTATTTCCTTTCGCGAATCAATGCCCCCGCTAAGAGAGACGGTCACTCACTGACCAATCAACTGGCAGAGCACATTAATTCCTTCTTCCTCTCAAGAACTATTTTTCTAGTCCCTTTTGGTAGAACGGACAAAATCAGAGAGCCACGAGCCAGCAGCAAGAACAGATCTCTCTCACATGACTGCTACTGATTCCACTTGGAACCCATCACTGAATAACACGCTGCTACTAGCTTCGCACACGCTTCCTACAAACCAAGGAACAGCATATTGACCAGTGACACCAAAGGGACACTTTCTCACTCTCACTCCTTTACGCCTACTAAGATAATAAACCTTTCTTTGTTGTGTTGTTTAAAAAGAAGTTTCGTTATTCATTTGTGTTGCCTAATAATATATAGTGTTAGAGAAATTAACCATTTCCCGAAATACTAAAAATAAGATTAAAAGAACTAACAAGGTCATGTTTTATTTATTAAAATATTTACAAAAACACAAGAGATAATTTTTAAGTATTATATCTAAAAAAAGAAAAAGAAATGATTAATTTAACATGGAAAATGATTGCATAAAAAACAGGATTCTGTTTCAAATCAACAATTCCGCGATTCCATGATTGCAGAAAATTGGGGTCCCTAAAGGTACCCCACACACACAATTATGGATGCCAACTATGCTGATGACATAGCGCTTCTAGGAAATGCCCGTGCCCAAGCTGAAACCCTGTTACATAGTCTGAAATGAGCAGCTGCAGGCATAGGCCTTCATGTCAATGCACACAAAACGGAATATATGTGCTTTAATCAAACAGGCGACATCTCCATACTAAACAGTAGCTCTCTGAAATGATTAGACAAGTTCACCTACCTAGGAAGCAGTCTCTCATCAATCAATAGGCTATTGGTCATATGGAAGTTAGACATAATAGATAAAATAAAATGCAGTTTCTTCCAAGCAGTGGTCGTGTGGATACTGCTGTATAAATGCACTACATGGATGCTAACTAAACATATGGAGAAAAAGCTTGACGGCAACTATACAAGAATGCTGCAAGCAATATTGAACAAGTCATGGAGGTAGCATCCCACAAGGCAGCAGGTGTACGGCCACCTACCACCCATCACGAAAATTATCAAAGTTAGACGAATCAGACATGCGGGACACTGCTTGAAAAATATGACAAACTCATAAGTGATGTACTTCAGTGGACCCCTTCACATGGACGAGCAAAAACAGGACGACCAGTTAGAACCTATATGGGATGTAGCCCTGAAGACCTGCTGGAAGCAATGGACAATAGAGAAGTTATAGGATACACATTTTTTCTAGTTTTAAAATAAGCAATAAAAACATACTTAAGAACATTCTAGAAATTTAGGATCAAAACCGCATTAGCATTTAAATTACATTTTTATATTTTTCAACCAATCAGCTAAAAACATAGAATAGAACATTCTAGAAAATTAGGATCGGAAGTGAACTAACAGAAAATATTTAGGCTCGAAAATAAAATAGTAAAATACAAATCTGATTGGTCAATAAATGTCTACGCCAAAATTTTAGGACGATTCTTTGATCCACCCGTAGGATATAAATAACACAGAGTTAGGAAGCCATACACACAAGACACAAGCTTACACACAAACGAAGACACAGATGAAGACAAGCCACTAAGCCAGTAAAACAGTAGCTGATACATTCTGACAAATTCCTTTCCTTCCTCAACTAAAATTCATGAACTCTCTTCAAATGGCCGAGAATTATATTCAAAAGAAAAACCCGACAAACTTTCTTTCATCAACGCAACACGCTGTGGCCACAGTCATAAAACCCGCCATAAACTTAATGTAAGTAAGAACGACTTATTTACGGACTTCGTTAACATGACCATACACACATCTTTAAACAAATTTATTTTCCTTTTGTCAAACTTTATTTTCCAAAAGGCCATTTACACATCATGTATTTTGTTTGTTTTCATATTCTGTTATATGAATTAAATTGTTAATAGAACACAACGAACATTAAACATGTTCGTTGTGTTCTATTCCATTTCTTTCACGCGATTGTAAAGTTTTGTGTTGTATTTGTGGTGGGAATAATTTAGAGAGCAATCTACTGAAATAACCAAATTACATACTCCCCCCACAAAGTGTAGCAAGAGTAGGTCAGGGATATCCATGCTGATGGTGCAACATAATGATGATGATGACTTTTGAAAAATTAATGGTTAAAAATCTTTAAAAAAACAAAAAAAAAACAAAGGCACTGAAATAAATAGATTCAAAGTTTAAGTAGCTCTTCCTCCAAGAAAATAATCTTAAAGCATTCCATTGACTCTACTTGTTTGTAGTAATCAGCCAAACACCGAAAACCCATTAGATAAGCAGTGTCTGTGGGGCATGTTTTCAGCTGCAAAGCTCACCTCATCTGAGCTGAGCTGCTTATATGGACTCCTCCTAGCTCCGCAATCATATTGACTTCTAGCAGGAAGTTGAGCCCTAACAAGGTTTGGTGTACAATCAATACCTCCATGGTTACCAACGTTATGTTGTTGATTTTCAGTCCATTGTGCCAACACCCAGGCTGCTAAGGGTGTCTACTAGGGCCATGCATCTCCATCCATCAACAAGCAGTTTAATCATGAGAAGCGCATCAATGTTCAATTGCCTGGGTGCAGCCATTATCCAGGTAGTTAGGGTTGGCACACAGACAGCATACCAAGTTTCTCTTATTCTAGTCAGCAATCACCTCCATGGCATCTGCACATGGTTACTGGGCTGCTGCAACAATTTGGTTTACAGGTCTATGGTCCTCAAACAGGATGGTTTGGGGTCAAGCTCTCACACAGAGTTGATCTAATGTCAAAGTGTCCATTCATGCCGACGCCCAAAGCTGCAGCCTGACATGGTGGCAACTCAACAACAAATGTGCAGGCTATACATTTTTCAGGTGGTATTTCTTCAAACTGGCAAGCCAGTCTTTCAAATGCTGCCAGGAATTCATCAACTGTCTCTCCATCACAAAGTTGCTGTTTTGCAAACTGTTTAAATGCCATGAACACATTTATGGCAAATGCAGTGGTGAGGGCACACTTGATTTCCTCGATATCAGCTCTCTGCTGAGTTGCCAATACACAGCAAGAGCCCCACCTGTCACCTCAAGGGGAGAATGCACTCAATCCTTTCTTCATCTGCTAGCTAGCAGATCATCTCTACTGGCTCAAGCCATCCTATAATTGGTTCCTCTGATGCAGCGCCACCAAACTCAGGAATCAACCACAGATCGAAAGGCCTCCTGGCCATTGCTGCTGGATTCAGAAAAAGCATAAGTCAACATCTGAGGTTTGCCAAAATAGCCTGTGTTGAAATGTGTCACAAAACAAAAAAGTCATGCTCTCTCCTACTGCCTTAGCGACACACACAGTCTATACCTCTCGGAATGTCTCCCTCCTTATCTCATTCCAGTTCTATAAATAGAGCTTAGTAATTCACCTATGCAAAACACCACACATTTGCATAGACAAGCCAGCTACCAATCACAGTTTCCACATCTGCCTACCTCCACTCGCTTTGTGGGTGTCAAGTCAACCGACTGACTCATTACAGAAATAACCCTAAATAATAAAGAAGCCCAAATTAAAATCCACCAAATTTTGCCAATCATGTAATATTAAAAAAAACCTATGCAGTAAATACTTCAAATTAATCAATTCATTCACTGGCTTTACAACTGTGGTCTAAAATGTAATAGAATAGATTACTCACATCGCGTCTGCGTTTGACCGTCGGGAAAGGAAAGAAAGAGGAATGCGAGTTTTTGGACTCCTTATATGCGAGTAGCAGTAATTTGCATATGAGGAGAAGAAGAGGCTATAAAAAGACCAAATTGGCGAGGCAGGGGGGTGTTATTCTGAGAGTGGAGAGCAGACATTGAGTTTAAGAGGATTGGTGCGAGTTGCAGAGTCATGTTATTCTGAGAGTTAGTGCGAGCAGCATAGTTGGCGCGAAGGAGTTCCGACCCCTTCTTTCATTACAACAACTAAAAAAAAATCTTAAAATTAATGAATAAAAAATAAAATTAAATAAGAATTAAAGTAAATGACATTTTTACATTTGCAATCAAACTTGTATACAACAAGTCTAATTGCAAATGCAAAAATCTAATTTATTTACTGAATTACACATGCTGCCAAAAGTTAGAATGGCTATTTTACTTTAAACACAAAGTCAAATCTGTGGATTATAAACTAATACTTGTAGAATATTTCTGACTGAAACAGCCACAACTTCCACAGAGACACAAAATTAACAAACATAGAAAGAATTGAAAAAATAATTCATTGGACAATATCATTGTGATAATACAAAGATAAATGGATAAAACATCTCCAAACACTGACTCCAAACTAAACCATTCTCAAAATACTACTTCAAAATAGGATGAACAGATATGAGTCTCAACACATAAAAATCTAAATAAACAAATGCCTAAGTTAAATATCTGACTAAAACAGTTAAGGCTAATTTGAAATACATCCCACACACCCCTAACAATATCTTCCAAGTGTAAAGTTTATTACGGAGATCATAAAATGGTCATCTCAAAACACTTGAATATCAAAAATCAATTTTCATTCTATGAATGAATACGCTATGTTACCAGTACATTTTTGTTCTTTTGTAGCTTATCAACTCTTTTAAAAACTTTACTTTTAATGACTTACGGTCAAATCTAGTTGAGAACAGTTAAAAGAAATATTCCTATTGTTTTAACACTTTTCTTAATCTATAGATAGATAGATAGATAGATATGCTAAATAATGCTTTATGTATTTACATGTATACCCACACACAACAAACTTCCCTGAAAATTTACATGACACTAACAGACTAGTAACTGCTGGAAAACCCATCTAACTTCTACATCACAAAGAAATGATATATGCTCTCACAATGAGGATATAGAATGACATTATATCAGAAAATAATGCAGAGCTACCTCATTAGAATTAGTTGTCCGTGTAAGTAATGAAATTTAAAATTTCATAGATTGTAAATTGAATGAAATGAACCAATATCAGAATTTTACCACAGCACACAGGATACCTTAGTTTGTCAACACAAATTACAAGTAAAAAAAATAGTTCTTTGAACTTGAAATATGTAGAATGTTGACTTAACTTCCCAAGTGAATTTGATATCATTTTGTCAGTTAATTCAAATCTAACATCATTGAATTAACACTTCATTTTAGGCTTTTGTACAATGCCTTCACACTTGAATTTTATGCCCAATTCCACATTCAGTGTATTGACATGGTCACCTTATCAGTTACTCTAAATCTTACATCAATGAATCAATGCTTCATTGTTAGAATTATTTACATTGGCCTTGCATGGAGAAGCACAATGTTTCTCCTATTGACAAGTGTAGAACATTTTCTTAGAAGACTTCCATGCACACGCTGCAGCTGTTGAATATAAGTCTGCATTGAGCATTTGATTATGGTTTAAAAACTCAAAATGAATAAAACTGTAGTGATCCCACCATACACTCAGCATAGCTTTTCTTCTATGAAGCTCTAACTTTGGGATAAGCTGTGGAGACCCATCCTTGTCAGTCCACTAACTTCTGTGCTAACCAATGTTATAAAATACCTATTTTTCATCACCTGAAATAATATTCTTGAGAAACAAATAATTACTCTGCCTTGAAAGAAGTCTTGTCACTATGGATATGCAATATTCCTAATTCTTCACACTAAGAGAATGAGGAATTCAAAGCTTGTTCACTTTTCTTATCTTTTCTATGTGGCAGCAGATTGTGGATTGAGATATGTTGAAATAATACATTCTGAGGAATTCAAAAATATGAATCACAGAAGAAGAAAACTGAAGATGATGCACAAAGGCCTAACACCTCATGTGACAAGAAAAGAAAGATAATTAAGGTAATGATTTTTTTATATTAATCATTTTTCATTAATTATATCTTATTATCTAGTTTGGTAAGGTTTTGAACTACTCAGTGTCTCTTAATTCAGGTGCAGATTCAGATGAGGACTCTTACACCCACACAGAAAGGATATGACAATCATCATCTATCATAATAAACCTCCAGACAGGAAATAGGGCTCGATGTCCATTGGAGTGAATTAAGAGTGTGGTTGATGTCACACCCAGAAGAGATGGTCCTGAGAATTCGAGGATTTTGAAAACATGAATAGGACGTTCAACCATTGAACTGCACTCCTGGGTTTTTTGGATCTGAACAAAGCTGATTAGTTTAGGTTTTGACCGGCTGAGATGATTTGAGATCTTGGATACCACAAGATGTGCCGTGCGTGGGAGGGGGGCAGTATAGTATAGTTAGCAGAGGCTTTTATGATTTGTATCTCTACTCGTGTTGCCAAGGACTGAAGGTAGAATGAAATAAACTCTTTCATACAGCCTGTATTTGTACTATTATTATTATTGATGTATATTCACACTTTATGAATATACAAGAGTAGACTGTGGAGAGAGGTGAAACAATACATAAGTGAATGCAACAAACTGGCATAGAAAGAGTACAAGAGCAGGCATGACTTGGTGGGAAAGGTGATCCACTGTCAATTACACATAGATTTCTATTACTGATTTTGTGATTCCTTCATTTTTAATCTTGTATGTTCAATCAGAAAACCATGGCTTGCTGGTTAAATCATAAGATGTTTTTGTTATGTACACAACACCAATCATTTGAAAAAGATGTTATACATCTTGAGGTCATGTAAAAGGATCAAACCCCTCAACTGGCTACATCCCACTGATGCAATGGTAGAAGACTACACCCAGCAGAGGGGTGCTACGCATGTGTGGATACAAGTAGTCAGGTTGACAGAGCACAGATGGTCATAATAGGTCCTATTGATGAAACGTAAACACATACTTCTATTAGTGTTGTCAATGTAAAAATCACAATACATCAGTGCATTGAAGAATCATTACACCTCTAGTCTAAAGTGAGTTAGATTCAATGGCTTCACTTCAAATCAGCATATATATATATAGCCCAGGAGACCAGGGTTCAATCCCAAGTCAAGTCATACCAAAGACTCGAAAAATGGTACTTGATACCTCCTTGCTTAACATTATTATAAATTATAAGGTAAAGTGGAGCAATCCAGGGAAAGGAACAGGGCCCTTCCCTACACTTTGGTGTAGCAGCTATTGAAAAAGGAGCATTCAGGTTACCCTCGACTATAGTCGCCAACTTTACTATATATATATATATATAAAATGTCTAATTTTAAATGTAGGAATATATATATATATATATATATATTCCTACATTTAAAATTAGACATTTTTCAAAGGTAAATATTTAATAAAATCCATTTTTTCGGAATTGTGGACTTTGCAGCCCATTGACATGGAAGTTATAAATTTTAATACAATGTTTTTCAAAGAAGATTTTCTAGGAGATTCAGAAAAATAAGCAAAGATGAAGTAATTTCAAACTTTAAATTCAAATCTTACCAAATAATAATAATCCTTCAAATTTTCCAAAAAATCCTGTTATACTGAATATATAATACTGCTAAATAATCCAATGTAAGATATAGTGTTACAGTACACATTTTTCTTTACATACAATCTTTAGAGTAAAGTTACAAACATTAAAAATTTTATAATAATAATTAATAAAAAATCATTCTCATATAAAAGTTTTGTATGGAATAGAAAAAAAGAAATTCTTGCTTGTTTTCAGTTTAAGTTTCCCTACATCTGAAACTATAGCTAGCATACAGATTACTTGCCCTTGCTTATGCAGATATCCATTTGAGTGACACATTTGGGTATTGAAAGGAAAGTGTAAAAATTCTCTCAGATACATACATACAATTCCCTTTTATGTGTCATAGAAACATACAGACATAGATATTTCACATATAATCCATGGACTACACCAAATTGGTGGTTGATTAGTTGTTTGAGTTTTATGGCATATCAACGTTTGTAGGTTATTTAATGCCAAATCCAATTTTATACAAATAATCTGTTCTATTTCAAACAATTCATGAGTACACAGTTTAATAGACAAAAACATTTCTATTTCAAGCTATTCAGTATAGTCAAAAAGTTCTAATCAAAAAAATTCATTTTAGTATAAGTATAGTTTTTGTTTACACACTGTTAAATGTCAAAACAGTTCTATTTTTAAAAATTCAGTTTAGCATAAGTATAGTTTCAATGTCAGAAACAGTTCCATTTCAAACAATTCAGTTTTGCATAAGTACGTAGTTTAAATATCACATCAGTTCTATTTCAAGTAATTCAGTTTAGCAGTTTATTTCAGATAATTCAGTTTAGCCTAAGTATGCAGTTTAGATGTCAAAACAGTTCTATCTTAAACAATCCAGTTTAGCATAAATATGCAGTTTAAATGCAAAAACAGTAAACTCTCAAAACCACAGTTAAGTTCTATTTGACCCAGAGATAGGACTCTATCAGGTGCAATCACTCCAAGCCAGAGTGAACCCGGGAGCAATGGCAATGAAGGAGTATTCCACATTCCCCAACCTCACCATCAGATTGTTTGGTGTCATATCAGGACATTCGTTGGTGGTGGTGGGGGTCTTACCCCACTGCAGAGATGTATTCAGTGTATTCTACAGCTCCAGCCAACTGGGCAATCAAATTGGTGAGATCTATTATTAACATGTAGTGTAGGTAAATAGTGAAGAGTGTCACTTGGTGTGAGTAACAGACAGTGACACCAGGAGTCATTTCATTCCATGGCTGAGATTAGATTAAGAAGTCATATGATTAGATGACACTTGGAAAATAGTTTGAACAATTAGTTAATTTTCAGATGCAGAACTGCACATGTAAAGATTGCTGTGTGAATATTTTCTGAGAACCTCTATCCAAATGTACATCAGGTAAATTGTAAGATGTTGTAGTTAAAAATACAATAAAGACGTGCACAAGATGTTGTTCTCTGAATTCACAGCATGGTTCTATAGAAAAAGAAAAAGTGTTGGACCATCATCAAATAGTCAATGTAGGAGGTCTGAACCATCCAAAGTAGCAAAGTCCTATATAAGAGTATAAGCTATTTTTTTTAACATATACATTATTCTTGTACACTACATTTTCTTTTTTGCATCCACTTCCCTTTAGGCGCTCATAATAATAAAACGTGTTACAAAAGTTGTCTCAGCATCTCCTCCTAACATCAACAAATCATGTTAAAAATGGTGATCAACAAAAGAAAACATTCTCAACATAAGTATGCTCTAATGTTTTTCTGCATGAGAAAAGAAATTTAAACAGACAACACCTTAACCCATTCAGCTGGCACTAACAGAGCCACACAAAGAAAAACTGTGGCAACTACTGCTACTTAACATCACCCCTGGAAAACACACTTCTGAGAACATTAGCATTATACAAACACAAAATAAATGCAGTTGCCATTCTATCAGTAGAATGAAGTGGCTTAGAGATAAGATTCAGTATATCTAATAAATGAAAATTTATACTTAAAAAAATGCATGCATTTATTTCTAAAATTAATAAACAAGCTATCCTTTACATAAATATAAAATAAAGGACAGCTCGTTTATTAATCTTAATAATTTCTAAGATAAATAAACTAACCTACTTGGCCATTCACCAACTTTCAATAGTCAATGCAAGAAAGCAAGTAATATATTTTTTTTTAATATCACCTGCAAAAAGTCATATTTCCTTAAAAAGTAGACAAGCATACATCCAATTCACCAAATAGCATAAGGATCGAAAATTAGAACACTGATCTAAAGTGATATAAAATTATGAATCAAATTTTAGCATCTTTGGATCTGATGATCAGAGTTATATTAGAAAGATAGGCAAAGAGTACTTTTCATTTTTCAATGGAACAGTAAACATAGGAAAGAGTTTCATTATGACATTCTGTCTACAAATGGTGCAAGTTTACGAAATGAACATCAATCTTATCTAGAATTATTTTTTATATAAAAACACCTGATGCACATTACTAATAGATCAGAGCTGACATTAAAGACTGACATTGAAGTCCTGCAGTTGCTAGATCAATAAATATTTTGTGCATGAAAGGAATAAAAAAATATGTAGCTAATAATTTTAATCATCAATCTTTTTTAAAAGATTTTTATATAGTAACTTTATAATCTTGATGCTAATATGTTTGACACTTTTACCATTAGCTGTATTATTTTTTATCAATCCCATTTGAATGGAATACATATAATCCCACAAACCTAATGAGAGACCAATCAAATTAATCAAATCAATAAATTTGCTATATTTGTAATTTTTAGGTAATTTCTTTATCAGATAATATAATGTTCATTATTGAAAATTCTCTTTCTGCTTCGACACAACTCAATAGTTTGAATGATATATTTAGTCTCTTTTACTACTATTGGAATCTCATGATTATGGTCATGTTGAATAACATTTTCTACATTATTACAAAAATCATTAATACAGATTTCTCTGAAATTGTTGAATTGCTTTACAAGGGAAAATACATTCATCAATATTTCAAGAATGTTGGAGCTAAGTGTTTACCAATTCATAAATTTTCTTAATCACGATCTATCAATCTTAGGTTCATTTTTTTTTCATTGCAATCATCAAATGTCAAAATTATTCAAGAAATGGTTTCATAAATATACCTACTTTCTAGCCTAAAGGTCCTTTAAATATAAGGAAAGAAATTAGTTCTAAACGCAGTATACAATCAAAATCCGATAGATAGATGGATGAAGGGATGCATACTCCCGTTCCCTAAAAAGGGGGACCTCGGATTAGCCAAAAACTACCGAGACATAACACTTACATCTATAGCTGCCAAAATCTACAATGCCCTACTACGAAACCGAATAGAACCCAAAATCGACAACATACTTGGAAAAAACCAAAATGGCTTCCGAAGAAATAGATCCACGACCTCTCAAATATTAACCATCCGCAGAATCCTTGAAGGTGTATGGGCAAAGAACCTACAAGCGACATTAATATTTATCGACTTTACCAAGGCTTTCGACTCCATTCACAGAGGAAAGATGGAACAAATCCTACTAGCGTACGGCATACCTAAAGAAACCGTAGCGGCAATAATGATTCTCTATAGAAACACTAAAGTAAAAATACGATCACCGGATGGAGACACAGAATACTTTGACATTGTAGCAGGAGTACTACAAGGGGACACGCTGGCCCTGTACCTCTTTATCATTTGTCTAGACTACGTACTTAGAACATCGATTGACAAAATCAAAGAGAATGGCTTCGAACTGACGAAGAAAAGAAGCAGAAGATACCCCGCAACAACAATTACCGACACCGACTACGCCGATGACATAGCGATACTGGCAAATACACCTGACCAAGCCGAAACACTTCTGCATAGTTTGGAACGAGCAGCAGCAAGCATAGGCCTCTATGTTAATGCACACAAAACGGAATATATGTGCTATAACCAAACGGGGGACATCTCCACTCTAGAAGGAACCCCACTTAATCTAGTAGACAAATTCACGTACCTAGGAAGCAGCGTCGAATCAACCGAAAAGGACATCGAAACGAGGCTAACGAAAGCATGGACAGCTATCAATAGGCTATCGATTATATGGAAATCAGACCTAACCGATAAAATGAAACGCAGTTTCTTCCAGGCAGCGGTCACATCGATACTGCTATATGGATGCACTACATGGACGCTAACAAAACGGCTGGAGAAGAAACTAGATGGCAATTACACAAGAATGCTGCATGCAATCCTGAACAAGTCCTGGCAGCAACACCCCACAAGACACCAACTGTACGGCCACCTGCTCCCTATCACGAAAACTATTCAAGTTAGACGAACCAGACATGCAGGACACTGCTGGAGAAGCAGAGATGAACTCATAAGAGATGTACTCTTATGGATCCCCACACATGGCCGTGCAAAAGCAGGGCGACCAGCTCGAACGTACATTCAGCAGCTATGTGAGGATACAGGATGTTGTCCTGAAGACCTACCTAGGGCGATGAACGATAGGGAGGAGTGGCGAGAGAGGGTCAGGGATATCCGTGCTACCAGCACGATATGATGATGATGATGATGATATCTATTACCATAACTAAATCTTTCAGAAAATATTTGTTGGATAGATGGTTAGTCATTCTCACATTTTTTCCCATAAAAAATCATCCAAACAATGCTGGATAAGTATGTTATATAACAACAGTTGATCTAAGTCTACAAGCAGCCCATCTTGATCCAAAAACTAACTAATCTTTAGAATATCTAATTTTCAAAATATTTCATTTCATTTTTATTTGATAGATGAAAGATCCTGTCTATTTTATCAATAAATACTTTAAATAGTTTGTTGGATAGATGGTTAGTCATTCTCACATTAGTTTTAAATTGCACTCTCAAGGACGCTCATGCTTCTGTTTACTATACTTCCGGTACTCCACATAGACACATTCATGCTCGTTTCCAACTTTGAGGTAAGCCATTTTGCTCATCACTTCTTGTTTCTTTCTTTCTTTTGGTGTTGCTATGAAAGGAATTCAATTTATACCGCTTCATTGTCACATTTCATTTCTCTCGTTTTTTATCCAGCCGTGGATAGTTGCTGGGTTCACATGTCAGCTGTTCCGCCTGCATATACAGCACGCCACTCATTGTCTCTTTGGCTCATCGGAGGCAGCAGTCTGCAGGTTCTGCCTTTCAATTTAACTACACCCAGGAAAATCTTTTTTTAATTCTTGCACTCACCCCTGAATTCTTGTTGAAATTGCATGTAGACTTATCTACTCCTCTGTGAAATGTCCTCCAAAATGTGATCCTGATCCAAGTATTCACTTTTACAACAGTCTCTCAATACTCTATATGACGCTCACAGAACTAATCCAAAAGACTGACAAAAAAGAGATAACTGACTCTCCTATGCTCAGTAGCATGTTCACGGAACTAACTTGAGATTGTTTCTCTTACACATAGTGTTTTTATGCTTAACTGGTACGTTCACTTTGAAAAATTTGCATACACCACTTTTGTGAATTCTCCTTGCTTGAGACTGCATTTTATCTAAATTGAGGCATTAGGATGGCCACATTTCTTTTTTTTTCCTCGAGCCCACCACTCATTTTGCATGCCAGACATACATGTGCTCGCTTTGCCATTAGGAGTAAGCCATCTTTTCTTCAACACTCCTCTCTGATCTCCAGATCACATAGATTGTCAAGTGCTTTTACATAAGGTGGATGGGATCCAACCATCTCTTCTCTAGTTGTGCTCACTTGGTCCCTTCTGTTTTTGTTCATCATCATCTTCAGAATCGTTTTTTTCTGGTTCTGCAGATGAATTGTCTTGCCCTGCACTGAAAAACAGCGGCGTATTTGAGTTTTTCACAGATGACTTATCATTGCCATCATCTTCTCATGAAGCAAGTCTCGGTCATATGCAGGGGTCTTTGACATGGCATGGCACTCCATTGATGAGAATGGAATGTGGGTTGATGGACTCCTGTCACCGTTCCTTTTTTTTAATTGTGTAGAACATCAACCATGTGGTTACTCATACTACATATTCTACTTTGTAGATTCCAGGATCTGTGAGTTCAAGTGGTGGTGCAACATTGATGCCTTTTTATGAGGGCTTAGTACATGTGTACTGGGTTTCCTAGTGCTGTCAAAGCTGTCGTGTCATTTTTCAGTTACGTTGTACCACTATACTACCTCCATGATTGAACATTGTGATCTTGTGGTAATACACTTGATGGCATGTTAAGTTTTGGTTTGGTTTGATTTTATGGCATATCAACCATTATAGGTCATTTAATGCCAAATCCTTTTTATACATATATATTAAATATATGATTAATATTTTTACACCACCATGAGTTCATTTTTTTCACACAGTTAAATGATTTCACTTATTTCTATCAAATGCAAATACACAGTTAAATGTAAAAACAGTTCTATTTCAAACAATTCAGTTTCGCATAAGTTCACAGTTTTTTGTTTGTACACTAAGGATCAAAGTCCATTTCAAATAATTCAGTTTAGCATGTCAACAAAGTTAAATGGTTCCAAGTATTGGAACCATTTAAATGATCAAACAACTCTATTTCAAACAATTCAGTATAGCATAATTATACAGTTTAAATGTGAAACTTCTATTTGACCCATAGATAGAACCCTATCAGGTGCTACCACTCTGGGCCAGAATGAACCTGGAAGTGATGGCAATAAAGGGGTACTCCGCATTTCCCAAAGCTCCAGCATTACTGGAGCCTCACCATCAGATTGTTTAGTATCATATCCAGGGCACTCATTGGGTGAGTCTTACCTCTTTGCAGAGATGCAGTTGGTATATTCTAGACTCCCAGCCAACATGACAAGGTACGGTGAGATCTCTCTACTATTCCATTACTCAAGGGTATGTAGGGACACTGAAAACTCATCCAGATTCCTCAAATCTCAGCAAATTTTGTAAATATCTTTCCACGAAATACTGTACTGTTCTTATTAAGCAGTTCAATTGGTGGCCCTCTTTCATAGAATACAGTCTCCAATAGGCAGAGTCCTGACGTAGCAATGGACTCCAAATGGCAAATCAACTGTGAACACAATTTATTCAGCATTAGGTAATTACCAACCAACCCAACTCCAATTCTAATGCATGTCCAGCCTGCCCATCTTCCAATGCACAGGACCTGGATCTATGGATAGACACTTGTCACAGTTTTTTGTCACTTTTTGAACTGCGTTTTTAGGGACCCCAGGGCTAACTATCCTTACAAAGTACAGCATACACTTCCCACCGGAGTGTCCACTAACTTGATGGATGTTTCGGATCCAAGCAGAATCCAATCCATTAGAAACTGCAGCACATGCTGGTTCTATGGGTTCTGTCTTTTTCTAGATTTCATCAAGCCATCACTGCGACACTCTGGTGAGTTGATTGGCTCGGTTCTCGTGGGATTTAACAAGAATTATATTGATTTCCAGCCCATATTCTGAAGCCAATTCTTGAAGGGTTGTTAGCTGATACCTAATCAATATTTTTTAGGCTGCTTTGGTGCGTACCTTTGTCTTTCCAGATAACGTGTCAGAAATCCAGTGGTGCACACATGTCGAGTCTTTCTGTAGGTGAATTACTCTTGCCTTCATTGCAGCACCAGGTTGATGCCCCTCAAAACCTCATCAAGCTCTGGCAGATTTAAGTCTATCCTCATGCACTGGTTGCAACCAGCTTGCATCTCCAGCTATAGATCCACTGTTTTCAATTACTCCAGTAGTAAGAGAACTTGCATCCATCCACACAGTAGTGTCTTGTCCATTCACACATCAATCACCCCCAGATGGATCCATCTGCGATGCTCTTGCAATAATTTCCATCAGTATTCAATGCAGGAGAGGGTTTTCCTCATCCCAGCCAGATGTTACAGCACTCACTCTTTGTTTGACAAATGCGGTCACAACAAAGAGCCAGCCACACACTGTTAAGTGCCCACCCAATTTCCCCACACAGGGAAAAGATGCTTTAACAATGGAGTACACCTGGTGCTGTTGGAAGCTTGCCTTCAAGTCACCATTGCAGTCTTCTAAGCTTCTTCCAAACATGCAAACCCAATACACAAGCACTATTCTTCTGTTGTTCGGAGCCCTTGCTGGTTATTCCAAATAGCTTAACATATGTCTTCATATGGGCCACAGGACATATATTCACATTGATGAATATATCATCGGTATATGAAGAGGTGGCATTCATCCTGTCCAACCACAACCTTGATGATAGACCGCATGATCTGAGGTGCCATGTTCAGTCCGAATCCCAAATGGATGAGGCAATATCAGTGGAATAAGACTTTTCGGGGATCCAAGCTCATCTTTAGGGTACAGGAGCAGCCAGCTATTATCTATTCAGGTCTGCAGTTCATGATCATGCTTCTCTCAAAGCTATTTAGGAATGGGATATTCTGTTAGCCTGTTTTTTAATGTGGCTAGCAACTGGTCACAACTCAGATCCTACTGTTTTGGTCATACTCTGCATGAAAATCAGGCTTGTTGATGGTAATGGCTGCACATAAAGGTTGGTCAAATTGAGGAAAGCTCACAGTCCCATCACTGGTCACACATATTCCTCCCAACTTCTTGATGATGTCAAATCCAAGCAGCAAGTCAAACCCCAGCAATTTCTCGTCTACCACCAGAATTTCAATATTGATAGGATGCCTGTTGTTCACATCTAGTTGAACAAGTCTTACCTCAGAGCACCTAAGAGTCCTTTCACCAACAGTGAATACATCTACTTCCTTCCTCTTCCAAGAGTGACAAAGCGGTGTGGGTAGCGCCTCTTTCATATGATACAATGGCATTATATAGAGCTACATGGATCCCTGGTAAGAAGCTTCCTTGTTTCATCCCGAGTTGTCTGTGTCACTGCAACTACCAGACTCTCCTCCATTACTTTGTCTTTCATAATTGTTCACGCCTCATGCCAACAGCTGGTTGATGGATAATTTGTCCATCTGGGTCAAAGCATAAAGGAAACGTTTAACCTGGTCAGGTAACCCTTGCACAAACACACATGCCATGGCCACTCATTCCACCAAACAGAACCGAGAGCCTCCGAACTCAGGGATGAGTTTGAGGCTAAATTTCTCCTCCATCATTTTTGCCAAATTAGCATGAAATTGCACATAGGTTTATTTACTCCTCTGTGAAATGTCCTCCAAAATGTGAACTAGATCCAAGTATTCACTTTTACAGCAGTCTCCATATGCAGTATCACGCTCACAGAACTAACCAAATCCAAAAGAAAGACTGACAAAAAAGAGATGATAGACACTTCTATGCTCAGCAGCATGTTCGCAGAACTAACCTGATGCTGTTTCTCTCACACATGGTGTTTTTATGCTTAGCCAGAATGTTCTCTTTGAAAAATTAGCATACGCAACTCTCGCAAATATTCTTTGATCAAGACCACATTTTATATTAAATCAAGGTGTTAGGGCAGTCATATTTGTTTTTTCTTGAGTCCACCACTCATTTTGCAAGCTAAGCATATACATGTTCACTTTGCCACATGGAGAAAGTTATCTTCTCTTCTACAATTGCACAATACAATCATATTATTTAAAGTTGAATGATTGATCAATTAAATCTTGCTTTAGAACATTATTACTTGAAGTTACTAAAACTATTCTTTCTGCCATCATGAATTAAATTTTCAAGAAAATTAACTGAATGATCATGATTAATTGACTGAAGTATGATTTATAAACAGGTTAGTAGTACAACTCTAGTGGAATATTAAGATAAAAATGAATGGAGACATGCTTTCAATAAGTAATGAAGTTAAATAGACTAAAATAAAGCCGGAGGCACTTTTTTAACCAACACTTTTCAAAGGAAAAATAATTGTATAATTCAATTTTAGTTTGATAAACACATAATTTTTCAATACTCTTTAAGCCAAAGAATGAAAAATAAAATATACAGTAATCTATGCAAGAATAAAAAACGAACAGTTAAAGCTTTATAATATGAATGGTCCTCACTTGGTAACAGTGATAAAAGCATTCAATATACAGTAAATGTAAAAACAAGTTTGATGATCTACTGGAGACACCTGAAAGACATACTCCAAATGATGAATATGAAAACTTTGTTACCACCCATATGGAAGTAGGAGCTGAATGCATACCAACCAAACCAAGAGCCAAATGTAGAGTTCCCTGGGATTCAATAGTAGTTAGGAAAAAACTAGATAACATGAAAAAAAAATCCTTACTTAAGAAACCTAACAAATGCCAATACCCAGAAACTTAAAGCCCAGAGAAAACTAATACATACCAAAAAGAACAACTAGAATACATCCAAAAACAAATCAATAAAATCAGATATTCAATAGAAGATAGACAATCATGATTAGCATGAAAAGACAAGAAGCAGACATTTATTTCAGCCCAGACTCAGATGTATCTTTGCTGAGACCATTCTGTGATTGGAAGATACTTCTTCAAAAGAGAAGTATGCCACACAATTTAAAGTGCTATTCATTCACTGCTTGTTTATGAATATATAAACTAGCTGTGCTTTAGAATTACTTAGGTAAACATAGATCCATAGCTTTCCCTCCTATTTTTGGAATTTAGTGTTTAGGCATGAAAACTTGTTCTTAAGAGAAACCTCTGTTTAGTGAATGGAATTTATTATTTCAGTCTTTGTCTTTTCGAGATTTCATGTCTCCTGAGATGATTAGAATATAGTGTTTGGGAATGTGTCAAACAAGCTAAGATAGCTTGTTTTAGAAGGTAGTGATACCCATTTCATCACTGGCCATAGTGGGACTGTATTAAGAGATAATAGCTGTGCAGGAGTTGCTGTTTAGATGTAGTACACATCATTCCCATTTCAATTCTATAGTATTTAGTGATTTTAAAACAGGAGGACTGTGAAGCAATCCTAGACCTCCTATGCCAGAATTGATTGAGTTTTTCCATGTAGAAAATGTCCATCCATTACCAGTATCATGGTATTTTATTTCAAGTTTGCAATGGCAATATCCTCGTTCTTGCATGCATATGTCTATATCATTCTTGGTTGCAAGCTCAGGTAACTGGTTTATTGTGTTTAAAATCTTAACATTAAATGAAACATGCTTTTGCATCTAGGGACATCTGATTTAGATTTGGGTTTGTGCTCTGTATCTGATTTTTTTTAACACTGGGACTAGAGCTCCAAGCTCAGCAGAACAGACTTCTTCTTTACCCACATATAGGGTGATGCAGTTAGGATGTATTGTTTGAATTAGAGTCATGGAAATCTTTCAGTGGTCATTTTTTCTCTTTAGACACAACTCTTATAGATGAGCAGCAGTAGTTTCCTTACTGAACTATTTGATCCTGGTCATGGACTTATAAGGTTCCTCCACTCAGCATCTGATGAAGCGCACTGTTGATCCAAATTTGGATTCATGCTGCATCCTATAGTTTGAATTGCTATATGCTTGTATAGCTTGTATAATATTCTCCCCCTTCAGAGACTGTTATCCAGTGACAAGTCAAAGCAGGATATCTGAGTGATTATGGAGGCAGCATGATTGAATATTGCAGAGCTTGATAAATGTCTCAGTGTCACAGGGTGGTACATATCTGGTGCTCTGTTTATAGAGTTTTGATTATGTGAGTTTGCCTTCTTGGAGAAAAAAAAGAAAAAGAACCCTCATACACACACACATTTTTAGAAAATCTTAAATTAAATTCCAGCTGTCCTATCTTAGTATGATTAGGTATCCGTGGGATTATCTCATTCTTTCATTATGCCTCGACAAGTTATTTTGGTGTATTGATTTCAGGGTTTTCTAATGTGTTAAAAAAATTGGGAGATGGCTAACTACTACTTTTAATCCAATTAATTAAAGTTGTTAATAGCTTATAATAAAACAAATAAATAAATATGATAACACTCCTATCTTACATTTGTGCAAATGGTCAGATTTGGGGGGTTATTTTGTTTTCAGTGGGAGGATTTCTACCCTATTCGAGATTTTTTTTATTCTCCTTCAAAACAGGCCAATTGAAAAAGGTACAAAAGTATAGCCTACAGGTTAGTAGGCAAAGAACATTCAAATTTTTCAAATATTTATATTTACCAATCCCTTTGCACAGGCAGGATGTGACACAAGGTCAGTTTTTTTAAGTGATGTTTAACAGATTTGAATTCAGTTTTCTTTTTTCTAAACCAGCTGCCATATCAAGATTTAAGAGCCTAGTCTGCCCTAGAATTTACTCATGACTGGAAGGATTTATACCTTTCCTAAGGGTATTAGTTCAATAAGAAATACAGTCTCAGGTTACTGAATCCATTTCAATGACAATATCTATTACACCACGAAACTCCCAAAACTTTTCAAATATTACTCAGAGTATATGAAGAGTTGCCTATTGACCCTTGACTGTGCCATCAAACAGATTCTCTAAACAGGACGTGTTGGCAAAAATAAGCAGAAGCAGTCACATGGTTGATTGGAAATCATGGGCATTGTAAAATGATATATACAAATGCCCATGTGAGGGTCTGGGTCAGTTGGAGTCAGTCAGTGTGAGTTTTGGCATCTCAGCTTGCAGTTATGGAGAATGCCCTGCTGGGATAGTGGCCCACAGCAGCCTTGAGTTGAGTACCCCCGCCAAGAAGGAGAAGTGCTAAGTGGGGTCTTGAAGATAACACAGTGAGGTATGGTCAAG
>OY757914.1:57653196-57845696 GCA_963585895.1 Sepioteuthis lessoniana | reverse complement strand
CAATCACTAACATATCTTATTAACTCTAAGCCAATTTTTGATCTTAATCTGTGCTCTAGAATTTGATACATACATTCACACACTACTAATTAAAAAGAAACACTACATCTATGCAATATAGAAAAACATTTTTGAAGAACCATTACTGTTAAATTAATTCAGACAATATTTTTCTGTTGATCATGTTGTTGAATTTTTGTTACATATAAAATGTATGGTATATAAGAATAATACTTTGGTAAAAGAAACAACATGATTTGATAAAAATCTTCATATACTAAATATAGATTCCATTCCATTACTAGATCTGACTATCCATCTTATCAATGAAACTAAAAGTTATAGTAAAAATGAACTCATACTGCCAGTTGAAACAACTCAACATTTCAGATATAACTTCACTAAATCTAGTTAACTTTTTAACTTTATTCAGATATTTAATATTCTGAAACTGAGTTGTCTTATATACAAACAAATGATTAATGTTGAAAATATCTTGATTGTAATTTTCTTTTATATTCTATATCTAATTAAGTTCCCAAGAGATTATAGAATATAATTGGCAGTTAGAAATACAAAGTCATGAGATCAAGTTATATTTATGATGCTTAATTTCATTATTCATTCTAGTTTGCCAGAAGACTTTGTTTGATATTTAGAAATTCTAAGTAATGGGATAGTTATGATGAATTTGCATGATCATCTATTTGGCTAAGAAACAAAGAGATTAGGATAAAGTCAGCCAATTTATCAATAAGATAGATATTTGAAAAAAATACATACCACCATATCGGTAGAGGTTTTACATGGATGCGAAGCACTGTGTTCATTAGCTTGTTTCAGAGCTTCTTTTATTTGAGTTTCACTTTGATTAACTGAAATGGCTACATGGGTTGGTTTTTCTAATGGATATGCTGGTGTTGTTTCTTCTTTACTTGGATCATTCAATATATTTTCATCCAACTGAGAATTAAATGTACCACGTGCAACCACAAGCTCAACAGAGCCACAGGCACTCTGCAGAAGTTCAATGGCTGCTTTGTGAGAAAAATCTAATGGCTGACCATCAATGGCCAAAATCTGATCCCCTTCTTGCAGCCGGCCATCACTGTAAAAGAAAATTGATCATATTTTAGCATCATACATACATATAATTTATTCAAATAAACTTAACCAATTCACACACATGCACACAAGAGAGAGAGAGAGAGTCATAACGAAAGAAACCAAAGCTTTTATTCAATAAACATGAATATGAATTTTTTTTATCTTCCAGGAATTTGATTTAATTTTTGTAAAAGTTTTCAAGATTATTTCATGATCCCAAATGTCCACTACATGTTTAATAAGATTCTTGGCAGGACACTGACAATGTTATAAGAGAGGCTTAAAATCACTGTTGACTTTTTTTTTTCACCCTACCTTGTATGATCTACGAAAAGAGTGTCATTTTTATCCAAAAAATTATCATTTTTTTTTCTGAATTAACATTATTCATGCATTCAAAGAATTCCTGTTAAAAATATTCATATTGACATAAAATTTATATTATAGAATTAATTTACCAAAAATATCATCAAACACATGATTTTTTATTTATTTATTCTTTGAGGTCTCTTTAATTCTTCTTTTTAGGTGAGGATAAAATTTTAGACTTTTTTTTAATAAATCAATCTGATTTTTGTCCAATTTATATGTTGACAGATTGATTATTTTAGGTTTGGTATGTTACTTAAACTGGTCTTCTTGTTTGGCCTGTTGTAGCCTAAAAAATAGTTTCTTATTGTGCTTTTATTATTTTTAGGGTAATTTGTGTTGGCTAAAAAAAGGTTTCTTAACTTCTTGCTATACCTGAGTAGTCTGCATGGTTGATAGATTAGGTTTTAGATATTCAACCTTTATAGCTTATTTAATGCCAAATCCTGTTCATACATATACATATTGAATATATGATTGTAAAAGAACAGTGTGTAGGTAACATTTTAAAACAAGCCTGAGCTCATTTGTTAGTAAACAGTCACATGGTTTCAAGTATTCCTATTTAACAATAATAATTCTATCTAGTATGAATCATTTGTTTGCATATTGCTCTGTAACACTAACAATTCAATATCAGCCATTTGTTTGCTCACAATTAAATTGTTAAACAGTTCTATTTGACTCATAGATGGAACCCTAAGATGTACTACCACACAGGGTCAGAGTGGACCTGGGAGTAACAACAATGGAGAGTACTCCATATTCCCCAGAGCTCCAGGATTGGAGCCTCACTATCAGATGGTTTAATGTTATATCCAGAACACTTGTAGTGGAGTGTCTTACTTTTTTTCCAGAGATACTGTGGACATTTTCTACAACCCCAGCTGACTGGGCTATAGTCTGTGTGGGTCCTTCTTCTCTTGTGGGGAAATGGATATTATTCAACTTTTCTGCATGGTAGCTGGGCCAATTTTTTTTGTGTGTGATAGTATGTGTGACATGGTATGCTACAGAGAGAGGGAAGGGGAGGTCAATTCCCTTACCCTTTCTTTTATTTAAATCAAGAGTCACTAAGACTGACCATTAAAATGCTATGGGAAAGAAGGTTAAGCTACCTGTAGTCTGTTGAACAGAAGAAGTCTAGGTCAATTGAGTAGCATGACCTGACAGGGTAGTGGAAAAGAAAAAGTCGAATGATTGGCCCACAGACTCTTTGCGCCAAAATGCCATTAACCGTTAGAGAAATTTGAAGAAGAATCTTTAGTTTTGGACAAAAGTCAGCAAGAGAAACACGCTGATCTCCACCGACTCCTGGAAGATCACTCACCCATAAAAAAGAGAGTAGGAAATCTGAACATTTAAAACCCGTCAAAGATAAGTATAACTTAAACCGTTTTCCTTATACAATTCCTAAATATTGGAAAGTTATATGTATTCAAAAAAGAAAGAGAGAAACTGAAAGATTCTGTTTCATCAATAGTTAAATTAGTGAATGAACTTTGTTACATGCTTCAGTCCGGCGACTTAGACACTTTTCTCAAGTAAGAAAAAGAAAAAAAGGAAAAAAAGAGAAAGAAGGAAAAAGGACTGTTGAGAGACATTTCTGTTTGATGTGTTCCTGTTGGACCCTTGTGTTGAAATCTTTTGGTCATGTTATTTCCTCTATCGATTTGTCTTCTTTTGCATGTATCTGTTTCAGCCTTGTATCACTTTCATTAATTCTCGCTAAACATCTTATTGCCTCTGTCACGTGGTCTCCCACTGAGAGAAGAGAAATAAGGAATTCCTACTATCCCTCATGTTTGAATTAGCAGGCCATCAAAGAATGACCGTTAAGAGAGAGATAGTAATGTAGGTCAATCCCGAAGTAACAAATCCAGGTCAGAATGGAAACCAACAGATGTTTGCACTCCGTGACCGGATGGGTACAGAATGGGGTATAGGGACATATAGTAGTCCTAACGAATCGCTTGACAGGGGGAGAAGAAGATAGAAGCCAAATGATTGGCTAGAATCCCAAAGCGAAAATAGCCCCCTTCTTCCATCAGTGGAAATAGGGGTAAAGAAAATCAGTTTTGAAGATGAGGTCGCCATGAGTGGACGCGAGATCTGAGGCCAAAACTCCGGGTGAAGAAAGCGGAAAGAATCTTGGACAAGAAGAAGAACCTATGCCTTCAAGCCAGAGCATTATAGATATATAAAATTCCGTCAACCTGTAAAAGAGAAAATACTCTCCGAAGGAACCCGTCGAAAAGATAAGTAAACATTAAGACTGTTTCTCCCTATATCCAATTATATACTCTCGCTCTCTCTCTCTTTCAATTTAAAGAAAGACTAAAGAAAAGGAAGAAAGACATTTATGTTTATGTATTATCCGCCGATAATATAGCCGACATGTTGAATATGTGTGTCCACATGTGTATAAAAAAGATTGATATATTTTAATGTCCCCACGTGTTGAAGTTTGTTCATTGTGTCATCTGCTGTCAAGTTATGTTTCATGTTTGTTTTTCAGCTTCTTTCACCTTATGTTATTCTCACCTAAATTGTCCTATTCTTTCCTTTAAAAATATTATACAGGAAAATGGAGTTGTCGACTACTATAGTTAATATTATTATATCTAAACCTAGAGGTCCATATTTTCCATTGTTCTAGGGGCAGGAAGAGCTAGTGGCCTGGTGGGTGTGTGTGCAATGTAAAATTTGGAAACCCCTTGCCGGCGGCGGTCAGTCTAGCCCAAATTAACCCACACATAATATGCCAGTTCCTATATGCCCGAGAAAGGACTCTGAACAAGGACTTATTCTATGAGGGATCAAGTGCCAGACTGCCCTGTCTTCACAGTTGCAAGAAAAATAAACTCCCCGTTTGGTGATAACAATATTTAAATGCACCAGTTCCCATACGCTTTTAAATGGTTGCTCATCTGGGGATCTTTTTATTTTAATTTGCCACCACACCTCCTTAAAACATTACAAGAGAATTTTGGAAATTTGGCTACAGTTGATATTTTCTAACCCAGAGGTTTGTTCTTCTGCTATCTGAAGGGGTATGAAGATAAAGGACTTGGTGGTGTATGTGAAAGTGAATTGGCACCCCCTTACCAATGTCTGAGATCAGTCTAGCCCAAAATTAACATCCATATTATTTATCAATTTACCATATGCCCGAAATAGGAGTCTTGACTGAGACTTATTTTTGTGGAGTGTCAAGTGCCAGACTGCCCTCAACGTCACATGCGCATAAAATGGACTCTCATCTTGGGATAATTATTTATGCAACGTCACAGTATGTCTAACAATTCATTTTATCTTTTCCTAAAAAATAGTTTCTTACTGAGAGATTATTGTTTTTAGAGTAGTTTGGTCAATTTTTTTGTGTGTGATGGTATTTTTACTTTGTATGGAGTTGTTTGTGTGTGTTGATGTGTATTCTGATAATTCCATCAGTTGTGTGGATATGTATGTTTATTTTGATGTTTTTTTATTTTATTTCATTGTATAGCTTTCTTTATAGGTAATGTGTGGTTGTTCTGTGGAATGTGTGTGTGAGGGGGTGTTTTAGTGTTCTTTGTTTTAGTTTTTCATTCTTTTCTCTAAAATTTTTTTCGGGTAGATTTCTCAGCTATATAGTTTTTCTGTCCTAGATTTTTTTTGGATTTCTCTCATTCCTTTTTGCATTCTTTTTCCTACAGTTCCAATAGGAATTGTTGTCATATTGTGGAGTAAAGATACTTGATTTCAGTTAATAATTCCTGGTCTATTTCTATAGTGTAATGTATTGTTCTGTCTTCCAGTAGTTCTACCTGAGCTTTTAATTTTGTAAGGTTTAATTTTTATCTTATTTTTTCATATGTATAAAGAATATCTAAAATTAAAGTAAAATTGAATACTTTTAGTGATTTAAAAGTTATTTTCCTTTATATTTGTCAAACTTACCACCACATTCCAATGTTTATGCCAAATATCTACAAGAATAGATTTCAAGTTTATTCAGAGATTACTCAGATGTAAACTATTCTCTCTAGAAAATATGTTATTTTGCTATCTTTAAAAATATTATCTAGAGCTTAAGCTAATCATTTCCACAATATCATGTAAGCTATTCAATGAGATATACATCACTTTAAATGTAGCACAAGTAATTTGTTTTCATAAAAATGACTGTAGTTTAGCATCAGATTTTTCAAAAAATGTCTTATGCTAAAATTCAAAACAAAAACTGATATACATTCCCATAAAGAAAAGAAAATTTTCCCTTTAGTACCATCAGAATTTCAAAAAAAAAAGATACATTTTTAGTACCATAAATTGTGGCATACAAGTTGACCAATTAAGCCTGAAAAATCTCTACAAAACTAGGGGTCAACTTATAAAGCAGGGCTAAAGTTCAAACATTTACCACAGTAAGGTCAACCAGTGGAGCAGTGCACTTAATAATATATATACACCACTTACCACAACTCCAGCAGACAGAAGCATTTCCAACTTAGACTCATGTTTGGTGAACATACTTAACAAATTAACAAAAAGATTAAAATAATAAAACTGTAAAACAAATTAAGTATTATATTAATGCTATAACTGACATCATTTCTAACAGTGATGTACAGACAGTAAACATTGACCAGAATGTCACAGCACCCAGGTAGCCAGTCAAACAACTACAATATGTTGTTTATTTATATGATAGCATGATAGATTGTAAATTCATATGAATATAAGCTCTAATGAATAAGATTTGCATGTTTCATATACGACTGATTTTGGAGAGAAATTACATACACCATACACTGCTGGACTAATGAAAGTTTAATGAGATAATGGTAGTTTATATTGGCATTATTACTGTACTTGTATGACATAACATTTTAAGTAACGGTTGAATATCATCATTTAGGCCTATTGGGTAAGTTTCGGACTACCAGTAGCCAACTCTATATTTGGGGATTGACTAAGATAGCAGGTAAGGTCTAACAGAGAATTTTGAGTTAAAATCTTGAGGTAGACTTATTGCCAGATTGACTTGTATGCTGCAAAATTAGAGTAATCATTTTTTTACACTTAAACAGAGATGATTAATTGAGAAAGCTTCAGTAGCAAATATTAGCAAGTCATGTAAAAAACAATAACTCCTAAGTTAACATGCCCCTGATGACATTTCATGAGATCATAATTGATAATATTATTCAGTAAATACACTAAATAAAGCCTATTGAATTTAACAATTTTTTTAATAATCTTTTTACCAAACAAAAGAGAAAAAATGCTTCATACTATAACTATCCTAAAATATACCAGTCAACACTTTACACACAAGTATTTGAAAAAATAAGTATTACAATAGGTATTTTTAGTCTAAGATCACATCACAGACATATTAAAACACCACAAAATAATATCACTCAGTGTCACTTAGAGTATAAAAAATCTAAGCGTCTAGGTGAAGATTTTAAAAAATACAAAAAGTTTGGTGGGGGGTAATATTAATTTTCTCACAATAGAATTTTAATCATTAGCCTTCAAATTTCATCTTATAAATTAATTACTAACAGTAATACTTAGATATCCGAAAATTAAATTTACATTTTATTTTTTATGAATGATGGAAATAGCAAACATTATGAGTAGATATCTTTTTAGTGAGGAACTTTGATGCAGTTGACAAATTTATTATTAAATGCTTCAGTTCAGTGATTATTCTCTATTTCTAATAAATTTCTAATATTTAATAAAAGGATTTTAAATACGTTGTTGCTATTTTGAAAAGATTAATTCATATTATGGTAGTCAAATTTTCCATATCAAATTAGCATCTTGTTCTCTTAATAAAGCATGTAAAAATAAATGAATAATTAATTTTAAAAAATGGGCAGGGGATAAGTGAGAAATCCTCTAAATTATCAAAACAGAAAATTGAATGGCCACCAATTGTTGCCTCAAAATTACATGAATAATATTGCAAATATATTTAAAATAAATGTTTTTAAAAACATTAAAATATATTATATAGCATAATTTTTAAAAAACATTTCTTTCAATAATCTGTAATTTAAAACAATCATGTTCAAGCATTTTTTTTTCCTTTTCATCAATAATTGAATTGAGATAGTATAAATGCTATATCAAATGGATGGCTATTTTGTTTTTCTACCTTTTCTAAATATTTAATGAATCAAAAGAAAATATAAATTAGGTATATGATATATCCCTGGGGAATATACTCAGTATAAATAAGACTCCACATGAAGAGTAAGTATAACAAGTTTATCGTTCAAAAGTACAACGTACAAATAATATATGGACACTCGATTGTATCTTGAATGCCAGAGTGGGTACTCTCACTTCTACCACTTGGTTACTGCTTACTCGCGTCTTTTATAGACCGAGTAATTCACAGGGGGTTTCAGGATCTTCCACTATATCACCTTCCCCCCGAGCTAAATTCGTCATCGAATTTTGCTTTCAGTATTTCGTTCTTTTAGGATTAAGATGTAGGTGTTTAATCCTCTTCCTTTTCCTACTAATAATTCTTTTCTCAGTTCGTGTACTTTTACATTTAGAAGAATCAGTAGTATTTTGTTTCGTTGTTGCCTATATCGGTATTCCAACATTCATGGGAGGTTTTATTTGAAAAGAGTCATATAATACCTTCATTGGTATTTCTTCATTATTTTGGACGGTTTCTATGTATCAGGGTCTCAATTGATTAATATGTCTCTTACAGACAAACTTTGATCCTTGAATTATGTAGATAACTCTCCAATACTTCTAGTTACAATAACATCCTCCCAAAAACATTTTCCAGCCCGATAGTTCTTAAAGAAGACTTTATCCCCTTCTTTATATGATTTATAGCTAGTCTTTATTTTCGTATAGTTCTTCTTTCTCTTTGGCAACAACCTGTCAAATACTGAACGTATTTTCCTTGCATACATGATCTCGGCAGGCGATAAATTTCCCTTTATATTCTGATTGGGTATTATTCTGTAAACCATTAGAAAAGTTTCACTGTTTTTCTCTTCGGTGTCAAATCCTTTGGCTTTTTTTAACACTCGTTTAAATGTATTGACAAACCTCTCAGTCTGTCCGTTTGATCGAGGATTATACGTTGAGTGTTGTTATGTGTTCGATTGCAACTGAATGACAATAAATTTTAAATTCACTTCTAGTGAACATCGTTCCATTGTCACTTACTATGGTATTTGGGACTCCCAGATGACTAAACACTTTGTTTAGCGCTCTTATTGTATTTGTAGCTGTTGGGTGTTTATATTTGAAAACTTCTGGCCATTTAGAGTAGCTATCTATGATCACCAAATAATAATATCCATTTAATGACCCTGCGTAGTCCATATGAATATGTGGACAAGGAATATCCGTCTTTGGCCAGGGCTGAGTTCTTAATGGTGGTGATTTGGCTGCTAATTGACACCCTTCACAATGTCTTACAAAATCCTCAATGTCCTGGTCCATTTTCAGCCAATATGTGAAACTTCTCATTAATGATTTCATTCTGGATATATCCGGATGACCCAAATGAAATTCTTTCAAAACTTTCTTTCATAAGACACGTGGTATTACTACTTTTTGCGCATACATCAAAGTTTCATCACATATTGAAAATGGCAATACATTTAGTTTTTTATTTTTCTCGTTCCCTTTCACTTGTTTATTCATGTCGATTATGTACTCATCCATTTTTGCTGTTTTTTTAATTTCTTCCAGCATAACTGGTAATTCGTTAACAGTATTAATCAATACTTCCTTTAGTTCTTGTTCTTGCTTCAGTGCTGCAATCACTGTTTCTTCCAATGCTTCAGCATTGTCCAGTATTAGTCTCGGAAGACCATCCGCATGTGCGGTTTTCTTGGATGGCATATATTGCATTTTGAAGTTGTAATTTAATAAAATCACACTCCATCTTTGTAACCTATTTGCGGAATGGATAGGGACACCTTTTTTCAAACCAAAAAATTGACAATAACAGTTTATGGTCGGTTTGTAGAACGAATGTTCTCCAGTGAATAAATCTATGAAATTTTTTCACAGCATACATCATTGCGAGTCCCTCTTTCTCAATTTGACTATAATTTCTCTCCGCAGGTAGTAAAGCTCTTGAAGCATGAGCTATAGGTTGTGTTACAACATTCTCAAATTTGTGTAGCTACTGCCATAATCACTTGTGTAGCCCCTATGCCATAATCACTTGCATCTGAAGCTACAATTAACTCCTTTTTCGGATCGTAGTGGGCTAAAGTTAAATCCGAAAATAAGCACTTCTTTATTTTATTAAATGCATTGTCGCATTCTTTAGTCCAGCACCACTTTTTATTTCTACTCTATAACTTATTCAAAGGCACTCTCAATTCATGCATATTGGGAATATAAAAATTGTAATAGTTTGCTAAACCAAGAAATGATTGTAGTTTAGTTACGCTATCCGGAATAGGAATATTTTTTATGGCTCCCGTTCTTTTTGGGTTCGGTCTTCTTCCTTCATGATCAATTATCTGACCCAAATATTCTATTTTGTTCATACAAAATTCACACTTTTCAAGTCCGACCTTAAATCTGTATTTCTCAATACTTTTAAATCTTCTGACATGACTTTTGTGTTCCTCGAAATTTTCACTCTTTATTAATATATTGTCTAAGTATGCCATTGCATATTCCAGACCAGAAAGCATTGTATCCATAATTTGTTAAAATAGACTTGGTGCTACCTTCAGACTGAACAGCAACTGTCTTAGTCGATATAAACCTCTATGTGTGTGAATGGTTAGATACTTTGTACATTCTTCTTCTACTTTGACTTGCAAATAAACTTCTGACAAATCAATTTTCGAGAAGACTTTGCCTCCATTCAACTTTGAAAATATCTCCTCTGGTGTGGGAAGTGGATATGTGTGATCCCTTAGACATTTATTCAGTCCAGTTGAGAAACCTGCACAGACCCTTATCTCATTGTTTTTCTTTTGCACGTAGACTGTAGTCTGAGTAGTCACATAGACCCTTATCTTATTGTTTTTCTTTTTCACGTAGAATGTATTCCGAGTAGTCTACTTTTTTAATTACTCCATTTTCTTCTAATCTCTGTAACTCTTTGTCTATCATTTCTAATGATGAAAACGGGACTTTTCTTTTTGGCTTGAATACTGGTTTTACATTGTCTTTGAGTTCGAATCTCCCTTCAGTCTTTGTACAACAACCAAGTTCATCTGCAAAAACTTTATTAAATTCGCTTTTTAACTTATTCACAAAATTTTCAGTTTATTTTGACTTTCCCATACTTGATGAATTTAATTTCCTACAAAATGCGTTTATCGGCTTCTCCCATCAAATAAAATTATTAAGTCAATGCTGAATAAATTTGCATTTTTCCCTGCTTTGACAGATCTTTCCGAGAGTGTTGAAAAATCTTTTTTTCTTCAACCAGTCCACCTAATACGATGACAAAAAAAACTCTACATCATTCATCCAATCTTATAGATTGGATGGGAGTTCATTTTACAAATCTTTCGTCGCCAAATCTGGTATAGATTTTGGTGTGCGTTCGTACTCGAATCTTCGTCGCCAAATCTGGTATAGATTTGGGTGTGCGTTCGTACTCGAATCTTCGTCGCCAAATCTGGTATAGATTTGGGTGTGCATTCGTACTCGAATCTTCATCGCCAAATCTGGTATAGATTTGGGCGTGAGTACCTCTCAAATCCCTCGCTGCCAAATCTGATATAGATTTGGGTGTAAGTTGGCGGGAAGAAGTTAAGGTGGGAATGGAGAAAATGAATCTTGAGTGACATTCAGCACCTCATATCCTTGTAAGACTTTAGCAACTTCTCAATACAGGCTTGGTAATCTGGTACGCGTGTGTTACCAAGGAAGCCACTGCAGACTGACTTGAATGCTTCCCATGCTCTCAGTTCCTTTAAGTTAAGAAGCTCCTCAAAATCAGTATGCTTCAGCACTTCTCAGATCTGAGGTCCGACACCTGGGAACACAGTAGACAAGTGTTGGAAGGCAGCACCATTTTTGTGCAATGCCTTCACGAAATTCTTCATCAAACCAAGCTTGATGTGAAGAGGAGGAAGAAGCACCTTATTCATGTCCACCAGAGGATTCTCCTTGACGCTGTGTTCGCCAGGAACAAAAGTGCTTCTAGACCCCCAGTCTTTCTGCTTGTAATGCTGGGATACAGCTCGACTATCCCAGAGATAGAGAAAACAACAGAACTTTCTGAAGCCCGCTTGCATACATATAAGAAGACCAATGACCTTATTTGTTCCGATTCCTGAAACTGGTGATCTTTACATCTTCCTGAACTAGGTTCCATTGTTTAAGCCGAGAAGCCAAGAGCTCTGACTGCTGTTTTGACAGATACAAATCAAGAGCAAGATCATTCAGGTCTTCTTGTGTGATCCAGTGTGGCTCATTGCCACTTGTTCCTGAATATGTAGACTCAATATCTTCCAAAGATAATCTCTTTCTAAAGTTATAATTTTTCAAACCAAACTTTTTTTTTCTTTTTCACTAAATCTAACTTTTATCAAATAGACACTTTTTACAAAGTATGTACCAAAATGAGGGAATCTCATTTAAAATATATTGAACATAAATATAGAAAAAAGAATTATTTGATAATATAAAAAAAATAAGATGATACTGTTTTTAAAATTTTCTCTACAGGAGAAAACCAATAAAAATGTTAATTTCATGTGGAAGGGATTTGGGGGGGGGGAATAAAACAAATATCTTTACTTAGATTTTAAGCAACCTAAAATACAATGCTGAAATATGAAATGTAAAAATTATTTCTTTTATAAAGAATGAAAGATACATGTAGAAGTTAGTTATCCATTTGTGTTAAAATTGATAGATATTTATGTACTTTATATAGTCAAAGGGAAACAACTTATGTATTGTTTCTTTGTTTAAGATATTATAATGGTTTTGATACAGAAAAAAACATTAACAGTAGAAGCTACTTGTGTTCACTTAACATTAATGTCCTTGAGAAGATACAAATCATTTTCTTTCTCCAGTTTCAACACTAAACATATTGACAAAAATACCATGATGGAAAAACCACTGACTATTTTATTACCCCAAAAATAGCAACAATAAAAAGCTGTTACACTCTTGAAAGGTTGTTACTGTTCCCTGCAAGGCATTTATTTTTTTTAAATAATAATAATGAAATATTTCAAACATTTTTTCTAAAAATTAAATATTTCAATGGGAGAATAATAGAATATTAAAATTACATTTAAGAGGGTAAAATATCAGCTAGAACATAAAATAACATGAAGTTTGCTAGGAGAAATAAAAATACATTCAATTTAAAATTACAAACATATCAATGGCAACTGCCAGTTTCATGTTTCATGATTATCATATTTACCAACCCCTCCGCTCGGGCAGGATATGACACAAGGTCAATTTAACAGGTTTGAATTCAGAGTTTTCCTTTTCTTAGACTAGTTGCCTCACCAAGGATGAAGAACCTCGTGTGCCCTACTATTTACCCATAGCTGGAGGGAGAATAATTGGATTCATACCTTTCCTAAGGGTATTAGTGCTATGTGAAATGCAATCAGTCTCGTCCAGGGTTTGAACTCGTGTCGCCGTATCCATTTCCTACAATGATAACCATTACACCACAAGCATGTTTTCATGATTATCAGGCTTTCACAGAAGCTTTCCCTTAGTTCACGGTATCTATTCATCAGTGATAATATACAAATAGTCCTATCTTGTTACAAGTAAACTGCCAGTTGTCTTTTATACTTCCTTAATATTAAGTGTGTATGTATATATACACACAAAAATTTTAGTACTTATCAAAACTGAAATTATTTATGTACCAGGAGTATGTTTTTTTTCCCATTAAAGAAAATGAAACGTGCCAAATTGTAAGTTGTATTTGAAATATGAGTAATATGGATTATTCATCCAAAAGAAATGTTGGTGGTTCTCAAGTTAGGCAATAGTATCTTACCTCTGTGATGGAAATTATAAAATTTACTGTAGTTTGAAAGACTTGAATAACGTCATAGACACACGCAACACACCTTCTGTTCAAACTGTCTCCGTTTCTTTGAGTGCTCTTTTTTATAATACTCGACTATCTCATTTGCATGAGATACCCGAGAGTCTGCGTTACTTTGCGCGAGACTAAGCAAGTACAAAAGCGACTGTGTGTCGCTATTTTGGCTTTCTGTTTTCCTTTTGAGCAACTGAAACGTACGGAACACGGCCACACACAAGTCTGGTAAGTCATGATTTTTCACCACACTCCCCACTGATCTCATGATCACGAACAGGGCAGGGAGGTAGTTTTTGTCTTTGTCAGGTACTTCTTCGAAGGGGAATCATGCAGGCTTCATCCTCATGCGTACTCTCATCTGCTGTTCAAGGTTCAACAGATGCTTCATCAGTTGGGAGGCTACTGGCATCGGAATCACTGTCGTGCGGATCTGAATTCAGATAGATTAAACGCTCACTATCCTCGGAATCGCTCTCATCACTTGATGATAATTGCGTCTGTATTACAGGTCGGAGGTCTTTGACGTGTCGAGGCACCCCATCAATTTTCACAGACTGTGGGCTGATCACTTCAGTAACGTGACCAGTGCCATATTTTGTCGTGCACTTGCAGTATGGATTCTTAACCCAAACAATGTCTCCCTTTTCATACATCCCTTTAGTCACCTCTGGTTCTGAGAGCGGGTTATTTTCAACACCTTTTATCCGGATATGGTATCTATGCAGTGCATCAGCCGGCACAGTGCAAGGTGAAACGTCATCATTTGGGGTGACATTGTGTCAATAGACCGCCTCCAATATCGAACAATTCTTTCTAGCTGCGATAGTCTTAACAGTCCTATGACTTCTTTCCACAATTCCGTTTCCACTCGGTAAGTAGGCACACCGAAACCGCAGATGCACGTCCCAATTCCTCGCAATTTCTTGAAAGTCTTTACTTGTGAATGCAGTGTCGTTGTCGGTCAGTATTTCCATCAGTGGGCCTCGCTCAAGGAAAACATTCTCCAACTGTCGGATAACAGTGGGCGCCTCTTGTCGGTGCAGTGGTTGCCATATTGCAAATCTAGAGGGGCTGCAGTCAATGATAGTTAGATAATTCTCACCATTTTGGTAGGTTATGTCCATCGCTAATCTTTTCCAGTTATCTGTCACACCAAGTCCTGCTTTTTTCCAGTGAACAGGTGCTGGATCTATTGATCGACAGGTTTCGCAGGCTTTCACAAAAGAGTTAGCAGTTTCTTTGGACACTTGCACGTCGACCAACCTTGCGAAATATAAAGTCCACTTCGCACCCGGATGTCCACTTTGATGATGGATGTCAGCCACCTATTCCTTATCCAGTCGTCTCCTCATCATCGTGCAACTCTTGAGCACCGGCTCTTTTCCTTCTTTGAGCAAATCCATCCACCTGTGCGGTACTCTGGTAAGACTATCTACGTGGTTCTGACAAGACTTCACGAGTTTCACGTCGATGGTCAGTCCATATTCTTTCGCCAGCAATCGCAAGGTTCCTAGCCGTCACCTGACTAGCATCTCGCCAGCTACCCTCATGTTCACACACGCTCTTCCAGTTAAAGTGTTGAGATCAACCGGTGCACACACGTTGAATCAGTGACCAAGTGTAACACTGTCGCCTCCCACTGAAGGGCCAAATTGATTCCTTTGAGGGCCGCGTCCAGTTCAGCTAGATTGATGTGCTGAGCGTCGTTAATTGGACGTAGCCAACATGCATCCTCAATGACCTTCCCGTCCGTTTCTAATGCCACTCCTGTAGCTACAGAACTAGCATCCACCCAGACTGTAATTTCTTCACCGTCTGTACACCAGTTTCCCCCAACGGAATCTGCTTCTCGTACTCTAGTCAAAGTCTCTGCTAATATCTGACTGAGGGAAGTGATTTTGATTCTATCATCCCAGCCTTTTGTCACTGCAGTTGCCAGGCGCTTTATAAATGCAACTGCCACTTTGAGCCACCCACATACGAGGAAGTGACCAACAAGTTTCCCGCAGAGGGAAAATATTCGTCGACGGGTTAATCTATTAGGGATTTCTGGAATTTGACTTCCTTGTTTCCATCGAAGAGTGCCAACCTTTTCGTAGACTTGCAAGCCAAGTCTCTGGCTCCGTCTCTCAGTCGCACCGGATCCTTGGAAATCAACATACGCCAATGTGGCTCTTTTGATCGTATGGTTTTGATATATAATAGCGTCTATAACAGACTTCATAATAAGCGGCGCCATATTCAGTCCAAATCCCAACCGTGTAAGACAGAAGCGCTGACCCCTTAAAATGACTGTTTGAAATGGCCACAGCGCCTTGTCAACGTGGATTTGAAGATATGCATTCCGCAGGTCTAGAAGCAACACACTCCTTGTCACCGCCATTCTCTTAGTTTCTGCGTACACACTTCTGCATTGGCAGTAAAAGCATCCACAAAACCGTTCAATTCCCGGTAGTCAAGCACCGGACACACCTTCTGCTTCTGCTCCTGCACGACCGCCATTAAGGAAACTAGACCCTTGGGTGGGTTAAGTTCTTCTTCTGAATATGGCAACAGCCATCCATTCTGCTGCCACTGTAGGATCTCGTTCTCATCGGCATACCTGGCATGACGGGGCACTGCGTATTCCTGCACACTATTACTCAGTTCGCTGGGAGAATGACCATTCGCCCATTTCCATGATGCAGTCCATTCTTTGTTCCTGTGATCATATGTCACGCTAAAGTCCGGCTCGTCGATAGAGATGGCAGCACATCTGTTCAGGCCTCCAAAACGTGCTTTGCCTGATTCTATCAGGTAAACACCACCAAGTAACTTGATCATGTCGATCCCCAATAGCAAATTGAAGCCCAACAGCTGCTTATCCACAACTAATGCCTCGATGTCGACAGCTGGGACTTGGCCAACCTCCACTTTTATTTTGCTGTATCCTCGGCAATTCAGTGTCCTTCCGTCAGTTGTTAGGACTCCTGCTGATTTCTGTTTCCAAAAGCGACACACGGCTTTACTCACCAACATTTGTGAGCACCCCGAATCAATCAACACCGTGCACTCTTGCCCATCTACACATACCTTCATCGAGGGAAGTTTCCTAGTGTTTAGTTGATCGGGGAGGAGACTGATGCTGATGTCTCCTCCCCTTTGATGTTTCCCTGGCACTGCGATGCTACATGTCCAAGGTCACTGCACCTGTAGCAACGCGTCTCACAATGAACTTTGCCCATCCGACTGTCCGGTTTCTCTTGGCGTCCTGCAAGCAGTCCCTCGCCATGTGGTTGGGACCACCACACCTGTAGCAGGCAAATTTTCAATCATCACTGCGCATCTTTGATTCTGAAGGTGTTTGACTGGCGGAGGCGGTGGCCAATTCTGCAGGGCCTTTGTTGTCAGTCATGACGGCTCTTGCTTGGGTCAATAGCTGTTCCGCACTCATCGTTTCCATCCTGGATGAGGCACGTAGAAGATGTTTAATGTGTTGTGGTAGTCCAGAGACGAATGTGCATGTCAACCAACGCTCGGGCAGCGGTCCCCCAACCAACCGGGCCAGTCGTCGTAGCTCAGCAATAAACTCGTCCACCGTCTCACCTGGGCGAAGTTGTCGAGTGACGAACTGGTCATATGCATTAAATGCATCAGCAGCATACATGTTTATGAGGGCTTGCTTGATCTGTTCTGCATCCGCTTTCTGCTCCGCGCTAAGTTGCCTGCTAGAGCTCCCCACTCACAGTCTCAATGGCAGGACGCGCTCGACATTCTTCATAACGCAAAGCTCGCACACAAGTTCAACATTTTCGACCCACTCGACAATTGGCATGTCAGTCGCAGCACCACTAAACTCCAGAATCAGCTGGATGTCAAAAATCTTGCCCTCCGTCGCCAAAAAGTAGCATCTCGCCGAAATAGCTTGCAGTTTGAAAGACTTGAATAACGACATAGACACACGCAACACGCCTTCTGTTCAAACTGTCTCCGTTTCTTCGAGTGCTCTTCTTTATAATACCCGACTATCTCATTTGCATGAGATACCCGAGAGTCTGTGTTACTTTGCGCGAGACTAAGCAAGTACAAAAGCGACTGTATGTCGTCATTTTGGCTTTCTGTTTTCCTTTTGAGCGACTGAAACGTACAGAACGCGGCCACACGCAAGTCCGGTAAGTCATGATTTTTCACCCTATTTACCATGTAATGGACTGATGCAAGAATGACTAACGAAATTCATAGGTCCATATGAATGAGGCAATAAATTTTGTTTGAAAAAGTATAAAAAAATTTTTCTAAGAAAAAAATCTAACCAACCAATTGCAGCACTTTATTTGGCTGGAGTGGAAAAGGGAGAAGGAATCCCAGACAATACAGCACCAAAAGCTACCTTCTCTATTTGTCGAGAACTACCATTCAGACCCTCAGTACAAATTCGGGGACCAAACTGAAGGCAGGAAAGATTAGCCAGCAGATGGGTGTCGTCACTCGGTTCTTAAATAGCCACTAAAGATTTTAAACAGGCTGAAGATTCCCAAGAAATAAAAGTAAAATTAAACGAAAGTCAACTACTGAAAGAAAATTCAACTGAGAATTCTGCTGAAAAGAACGTTAAAGAAGACTTGCAATTTAATGAACTCTGAAAACAAAAAGCAAAGTAAAATACTCAAATTCTAAGAACTTGGTTTCCCAGACACTCTCTCAGATAAGTTCCAGCAAATTGTACTAAAATTTGCAATACTTTATCTTTTCTATCCCTTTCTTTCTTGTTTCTTTTGTATAAAATTCCTTTTTGAAAACTTTATTGTCTGTGTTTTCTTTTCGAATCAGTATCCGAACTAGAAAGCTGCGGAACTTACCGTTTGAATTTACCATTTAATATTGCACACTAAAGCCCCCTAAAAACATTACTCAGTTAAATATTAAACTTGGCTTTAGTGTCACTCTTCATATCAAATTTTATTCCCTCAAAATTCTATTAAAAAGTATAATTAGCCATTTTTTTTTAACTACTGTATTTCTTCTACTTTGATAATAGCTCTTAACTCACTTTCTGCATCAATTAGAGCCTCTTGGAGTTAACCTCTTTCAGGTGGATTTTATTGCACTTTCATCTTGCACCAAAATAATAATCGTCTTTCTCTTGGGTATTAACTTAACCTTCTTCTTGTGATTCCTTCTGCAGTCATTTTTAATCACCATTTCAAGCATTGCAGCAGATTCTTATGTTCTTGTCATGCAATACCTCTGTCCAAATCATGTCTGGCATTGACTTGTTCTTGAATCAATTGTCATCTTTCAGTTGTTCAAAATAGATAATTTCTTTGCATATGTTTCATTTGAATTTTTCTGTTGTTTGTTCAAAAAATCTGAATTGCTGATTGCTGTCTTAAACTCCCTGCTTGGTCTTCCTTTTCCTTGCATAGAAAATTTGAATGAAAGTCATTCAAATCATCCATGCTTAGTAATTTGCAAGACTTTAACACAATATTATCAAAAAAAAAAAATTAAAAAAAAAAAAGAAGTGACAAACAGAATGAATTGGCATTTAAAAGGTTAACCTAAACTAAATTTTAAAAAAATAGAAAATCCATGATTGCTGCCATTAAAAAAAAACAAATAAATAAAATAAAATTTTCAATCAGCAGCAGTAGTACCAAGTATTTATCGCTGCCTCCCACCAGACACGACTTGACACAAGGTCAAAAGCCCGAAGGCCAATTAAAGTGGGGATAAAGGGGAGGGGAAGGTCGGGAACGAGCCGAGACTCGAACCCTGCTTGTCTGTGCTGCTCATCGGCTCACTTAGTGCAATGTGAGCCTGATGAGGCAAGCAGTTTCACGAACCCAAATGTGGGTCCGGGCACGTATGCCAGTTTGCGGCTTAAACTAGACGCATGGTCTAGTGCCGTACAAGGGGGACAAAGGAGACAAAAATGCAGCTCGCCCACCCGAAGGTAGCCTAGTCGAAACTAGGTGCCTAATGAAAGGCCCCAAGTCTGCCATTGTTCCTTTTCCAGGGCCACGCTCCGGACCGAAATCCAGAACAGGCCCCGGGGCGCTCCTCGCCAGGGACCGAGCAGCAGTAGTACCAGTCAACAGAGAGAGCCATGTTTTAATCTCTTTGTTCTATTTCCTGTCTCTGTATGCATTAGTAACACTTTCAGATGAATAGATCAATTCAGTGACAATGGCTTATACAATTCTGCTTGATTTGAAGGTATTAATTTCCAAAAGCAAATCACTTGAAAAAAATTAAATGATATTGTATTTTTATTTTTAGAATTAAAAAAAATGGGGTCAGTAAACTCAAAGAGTCATATAAAAAATCTAGATGTTTTAACTTCACTTCCATAAGTACTAATGGAAAAATTAACATTTAACTTCAAAACAAAATGGAAAAAAGGCCAGATAAGAAGCTAGTGACATCTGAGAGTGTATTTAATCAAATTCATTAAGCTAGAGTGTACAAAAATGCGCTTAAAATATGGCTGAGAATAAAAAGATGTAAATAACCAGCATAGTCACTGTTATCAAAATATTAAAAGATTCCTGTTATGCTGAAAAATTAAATGAAGTTATATAACAGCAAAAAGAAGCACCTGCCTCAGAATTGTTAGCAAGCTCATCTTTTAAACCAATATCTTAATTTGATCTTCACTGGCTATCTTTATATTGTAGTCTTGTACTCAACAAAGCTATCTATAAAGGCACAAGTTTGAAATACCTTGAAAATGACTGCAAGTCAAATTAAAATGTTTTTTTTAAATCTCGGACATGGAAAAAGCTATTGTAAAGTTTATCTAAAATAAGTTACGGCAAGAATGTAAATTACTTCAGACAAAAGAAAAGTAATAGATGAAAGAAAAAATTAATAATAACCACTCTACTAAACAATCACTCATTAGAAATCTTGAGGCTTCAAACAATTGAAGCTAAAAATTTAAAGACAATAAGCTTGTTAATTTAATATAGTTTTTTAGGAAACTATATGAGTTAAAAACTACTTACAATGTCTAATTTAAATGTTTATCATTCAAAAAAAAATGTTCAATTATCTTTCTGCTATATTAAATATTAATTAGGTTAAGTGGTTATGTAAATAATGTCTGATATCAACACCAAACGAAATTATAAAAATAAATATCTTTGTGGTCAAATGAATTTATATCAAGTTTAATGGCATAAATTATTGCAAAAGATAATGAATCATGACTGGTATTAAGAAAATAGAAATCTCATAATGGTTTGTATCTTTTCTTAACATCAATACATATGTAACCTATAAGTTATAAGCTGAATTTTCACCTGAAATTTTCAATATAATGTATATAATCTATATAAATCATGTTACATTTTACAATGGTAAGATTAATCTTTTCAGTCAAACCAACAGAAAAAGAAAATATCTATAGAATTAAGTGATTATTTTGAATGGCAGGCAAAATGATATCTAATAGCAAATTAGTAATTATCTTTAAAGTGATTGCAGAATTGCAGCAAGCGAGTTCAAATTCCAGCCACAGTATTATGTTCGCTTTTGGACAAAAACCCTTGGGAAAGGTATGAACCTCCTTACCCTCCCAGCTATGGGTTAAATAATACCACTACTGTTCTTCTAGGAGAATGTTTTGGCATTAAATAACTTACAAAGGCTGATATACCATTAAACAAAGAAACCAATCCAAACCAAACAAATAGTAATTATCAAAATATGCATCACCAAATTAAGACTAAAAAGGTTCTAGATATAATTAAAAACCATTAAACTTAAATTTCCTAATATATTAACCCATAATGAAAGGCTTAGCATTATCTACCTGGAGATGCCTTATTCAGTTTGAATAAATGAACAGAAAAAATTGATAAGTAAAATATACCAATATCATAGTGAAGAGCCAATCTTTTGTGTACTACATTAATAAAAAATTATGTCTGACCAAAGGAAAATGACCTAGAGCCACAAAATATACATGTTATTCCACATATTCTTCCGGCAATTCAGCACACATACTACATTGTTTTTCAAGTATATCTAACCCTTCCAAAAATGTTTACAAACATAATTTCCTTCTTGGCTAATCTAAGAACTTTTCAGCATCTCCTCAAACATTCATAGAAAAGACATGGAAAATATCCAGATATTGTTAAAAATGCTTTACAATAAATGTGAATGGAACTTGATGTGAAATGGCATTCCTGAAGCAATTAATCATGAGGTTTTGACAAGACAGAAATTGTACAACAAATTTGACTTGAAATTTTCCTAACAGATGCAAATAGCTTTAGCCACTTAAACCAGTTTTGATGTGATTCATATTGATTAAAAAAAGTTTTTTTCTTGTAATAAGTAATTAACATGTTTATTCATTATCTATATTTGTATTTTTCCCAAAATTTGGTCCACATAATTTTGAAACAAAAACTGATTTTATAGTTAGTTTATAATTGAGAGGGTATTTTTTCATATGTGAAATCTCAAAACTTTGGCTGGAAATATATACTATAAAAAATAATAATTGTCATCTACTTTTTATAGCAAACTTTAACTTAAATTACAACTTGAATACTATATGCACTTACTTACAATGTAAGCAGTCATGACACTGGTTTACAAAAATAAATTTTTGGTCTGAGGCAAGAATGGGGATAGGTGTTTTTTGTTAAATTCAAATTTATAAAGTGTTGCTCTATCACCTCTAGTTTTCTGGCTTTTAAATAGTCTCATTTTAGTATAAACAGAGAATATATGTGCATATTTCAAGAGTTGCAGCAGCTTATAACAGATAAAACAGGATAGATAAAGAACACTGATTGAATCAATATACTTGGATGACACAATTACACAATTCATAGTACCACAGACAGTCAAAAGTGTGTTTTCTTAGAAGATCTGGTGTATTTTGCCTCCGAGATGTCATGCAAGAGCATCCAGCAGAAGTCTCCCATCATGCTGGGGTTCCACTTGCCTTGATAGTTGCTCTCCATCTTCGTAATATCTTGGTGGAATCTTTCTCCATGCTCATCACTCACTGCTCCAAGGTTTGGCGGGAAGAAGTTGAGATGGGAATGGAGAAAATGAATCTTCAGTGACATTTGGCACCCCATATCCTCGTAAGACTTTAGCAACTTCTCAATACAGGCTTGGTAATCTGGTACGCGTGTGTTACCAAGGAAGCCACTACAGACTGACTTGAATGCTTCCCATGCTCTCAGTTTCTTTAAGTTAAGAAGCTCCTCAAAATCAGTATCCTTCAGCACTTCTCGGATCTGAGGTCCGACAAAGATGTCCTCTTTGAGCTTAGCAGCACTAAGACCTGGGAACACAGTAGACAAGTGTTGGAAGGCAGCACCATTTTTGTGCAATGCCTTCACGAAATTCTTCATCAAACCAAGCTTGATGTGAAGAGGAGGAAGAAGCACCTTATTCATGTCCACCAGAGGATTCTCCTTGACGCTGTGTTCGCCAGGAACAAAAGTGCTTCTAGACCCCCAGTCTTTCTGCTTGTAATGCTGGGATACAGCTCGACTATCCCAGAGATAGAGAAAACAACAGTACTTTCTGAAGCCCACTTGCATACATATAAGAAGACCAATGACCTTGAGGTTCCCACACAGAATCCATTGGTACTCGCTGTACTAAATAGCATCTAAAAGAAGCTCCATATTGTCATAGGACTCCTTTAGATGGACAGAGTGTGCAATGGGAATGCTGGGATATTTATGTGCAGAAGAACACCCTTGAGACTTCGCTTGGAAGAGTCTATGAAAAGACTCCAGTCAGAAGGATTATGTGGCAAACCAAGGGACATAAACAAGCCAGGTATGTTTGTGCAGTAGCACAACTTGTTTTCCATGTCGAAAAAGGAAGCAAGGTCTTTGCTCCGATTCCTGAAACTGGTGATCCTTACATCTTCCTGGACTAGGTTCCATTGTTTAAGCCAAGAAGCCAAGAGCTCTGACTGCTGTTTTGACAGATACAAATCATGAGCAAGATCATTCAGGTCTTCTTGTATGATCCAGTGTGGCTCATTGCCACTTGTTCCTGAATATGTAGACTCAATATCTTCCAAAGATAATGACTCGGCAGAATCCTCCCTTGAAGGCATTTCTTCATCTGATGAGGAAAGAAGATCGTTATTTACTGGAGGTGTGGGTACAGGAAGATCATCTGAATGGGGAACGGGTCTCATAGCAGATCGAAGGTTGGGATATTTGATATTTTTCCTAGAAGATGCATTGAAACCAGTTATATTAGTTAAACAAAAATGACAATCATCTGCGTGGTTTTGTGGCTCTCTCCAAACCATCAGGACTGCAAAGTTGAAAGGCGCTTTCTTGCCATTAAACCATGCAGTTAGTCCATTGTAGCAGGGTTTACAACAGATGTGTGGAGCCCGAGACTTGTCCTGATCACCAATTTTACAGTCAAAATAGTGAAAGTAGGCGGTTCTGAGGAGGGAAGTGATGGTTCGATGCTGTCCAACTGTTGTGAAGTCCTCACACACATAGCAGAAAGAATTGGCCTTGTTGAGGCATCCTCAACATTTTGACGTGATTGAAGCCATTGGAGAATCTGAAAATATAACAAAGTAAAACTAAATGTGCATTTGAAAATGTAATACTAATATTTAGTAACCCAAAAGATGTGTAACACGATAGTTGAGGGACACCAACCTCCTGCGCTTCCATTGACTGCCAGAGTGTGGACTGAGACCTGCTGCTTTAACTGTCAAAATCCGTCTTGATTATATATATATATATATATATATATATATATAATGTAGTGCTATCACTTACATTTAGTGCATAATAACTAAAAAAATAAGCCAAAAGTCTCACAATATTAGAATTAACTCTGAATTCATATACGCCTTTATGTACCATATATGCACAAAATGCACACTGTGTATATAAAAAAAAACTAGAGGTTATGAGTAAAAATGGATTTCAAATTTGAATTCAGCACCCTCAAATTAAGTAAAAACGGGTATTTTTGTGCTTGCTTCAATTTATTTGTAAACCAGCGTAATTGAATGCATTTATAAATTTGATTTGATTAGATGGTTGGTTTGGTTTTATGATATATCAACTCTAGTTGGTTATTCAATGGCTAACCCTCTTTATATATGTATTAGGTATAGGGTTTGTAAACAAATAGTTTGTAGGAAACATTTGTAAATGAGCCAGAGGTCATTTGTTTGTACAAAGTTAAATGGTTATAAGTATTGCTATTTAACACTAACAATTTGATTTAATATCAGTTATTTGTTTACACACAGTTAAATGGTTATACATGATTTGTATATGAATAGTTTGAAGCTAATCTTAATTTTAGATGAATTAGAGCTAATTTGTTTACACTCTATTGAGTTTGATAAGTGGATCAAAATCAGCAATCAGTTGTGTAGCAAGCTGAGTCAATTGCAGAATGAGCTCTGAACAAGGAGAGCTATTTATGGTACATTGGAGCATTTAATTGTGTACACATGAGCAAGACCATTCCCTGGATTATGATTGGTCACTGGTCTATGTGTGGGTATATATATATATATATATATATGTGTGTGTGTGTGTGTATTATTTGGTCCAGTTTAACCGGAGTTGGGAGTAATTCTATCAGGACAAGAAAACTATTCAAGAGTGAACATTTAAATTTTCCTGGTAAAGAGCTTAATGTAACAGACATTACAGAGCAATAATTTCATTAAAAAAAAAAAAAAAAAAAAAAAAAAACAAACCGGTCACATTAGGATTATAAATTTATTTCCATCCTGTTATGTGTTTTTGAAAAATCAAAAAACAAAAAAAAAATTAACAGGACTTCTTCAGATCTTATGGATAAAATGAATTTATTTATTTTATCCATAAGATCTGAAGAAGTCCTATTAATTTTCTTCATGTTTTTTGATTTTTCAAAAACACATAACAGGATGGAAATAAATTTATAATCCTAATGTGACCGGTTTGTTGTTTTTTCTTAATGAAATATATATATATATATATATATATATATATATATAGGCTTTTATTTAAGTAGTTTTGCTGGGACTGTATCTCATTTTACAGCCTGAGTCAGAACACTTTTTATAAGTGCACAAGATGTCTTGTTTTTTGGGGTTTTTTGTGGTTCAGTATTAACTTACTGCCACCTTTTTTTTTCCATCTGGCATTTAGGCATGAGTTTCTCCCCATTTCACACATACTAGGTCCAGTTGTTAGAACTTATCATTAAATAGTCGGCTATGAATGTTTATTTATTTCTAAAAAGAAATAAATAACTTTGCGGCTCTCATCAGTATTTTCTCTTCATAATCCAGCTCTAGTTAGCCATTTTTTCCCCATTTAGATAGGTCTTTCAACCTAAAAGTAAGCTACACTCCCCTCCTAGTTGCCTTCTGCAACCATGGAGGACTTGCCCCTAATAGGTTCCCCAAAGGGTTCCCAGGACCTTTTGGGAGCATCCTAAGAGCTTTCTGGGAGTCTACAGAGAGAAGCTGTGGGCTGAAAAACATCTCAGCCCACTAAAGAAGCCTTCCCAGCTAAGCCAGAAGAACATGTGGCTAACAATGAAAGCACTAATTGGCCAACCCTTCCAGTCTCTTTACCCTTAAAGACCAGAGAAACAGCTCCTTCAGCCAGCCCAATTCAACCAGGATAAAGGCCAAATGAAAATCCAAGTCCCATAGCAAAGCTAGCCTCCTGGAAAGTCCATCAAAAAAGTCCGGAGGACTACCAAAGAAATAAAGTGGGCAACTATGCCCCATATTTCCAGAGCAATGTCATCTTGCCCATCCCAGAAATATATAAACAGTCCTAGAACCCCAGATCCTCTTGCTCATCGTCACTGACATTAAAACCATGAGATTGGCAAGGCTAAAAAAGGATACTTTTAAAGAGTTCATGCATACAGCAGGAATCCCAAGACAATACTTTTGTAGATGAAGTTTCACAACCTGGGATGTTCTGCTGCCAACAAAAAAGCAGGCAGCTAAGCTGGCGGAGAGCTGCATTTCAACAAAGTTCTTCCAGCTCCATCTGGAATACATGGATACACATAGGATCCATGTATCAGTATGCAATGTCCCAGGGAACCTTGTGGGAGACATGGTGACCTCCTTTTTAAGTGCTTACAGCCGGGTGGAAAACATGATGCAACTTCAGGCTACTGCCAGGACAGAACACAGAGACTATGTATTCAGGCTGTGCCTCAACAGGAAAGGTTTCCCGGCCATCCCGGACACATTATACTCTCGGGATAGGGAGGGAAGGTAACCACACTGCTGGAACTGTAAGTAGGTCAACCACCTTGTGAAAGCCTGCCCACAAAAAGCAATGGACACCATACAGCAACCAAAGGAATCAGAAGGCAATACCACCAACATAGCCCCAGAAGCAGAAAAACCAGTGAGTACAAATAACAAATGGACACAAGTCACTCAGAGAAGGTAAAAATGGGAGATACCCCCTAAAAAGTTGAAGACCCACTGAAAGCTCCAGTGACACCAAACCCACCGGCACCCAAAGAAACTGTCCCAACATCTTCATCAGTGACCAAGAATAGAAATCCACCACCTTCTTCTCCAGTGACCCAAAAGACCCCTTTGACAGCAACACATGAGACTCTTCCAGCAGCAGCATTGTCATCAGCACCTAGGAACATCACATCCCTCAGAACAAAGAACATCCAGACCTCAAAAAAAAAAACAAATGGACATAACCCAGAATTCAAAGAGAAGGGACAGTGGAAAAAAAATCAGCCTCTCTAGGGCCAAAAATACTCCCAATCCCCAGCCCCAACAACAACCCCAACAAGAACAATTAGAACAATCCCAACAAGCTCCCATTCAAGAACAATGCCCTGATCAACAAGTTACCCATCCACAAACTTATCAAACCCACACAATCAGCCCTCCACACACCCCACCTGAGCCTTCCCACTCTCTCACTCTTCCCTTCTTCTTCCCATCTGATTTGTTCCACCATTCACAAGCTGTAACCCAGACACAGTCAGAGAACAGGTTACAATGCAGCCCATCTAAGAACTCTGAAAGCCAGCACAGAACCAAATCAGTCTCGACAGCAGAAAATAGACTTAACTAAGGGTGGAATCTATCTCAGATTTCCAGCTCCCAAAGACACTTAAGCCACTGATGGAATTAGAAAAAGTCAAAAAAAGGTTTCCAATCCTTTCAATTTGGCAGGGGGGGGTACCCATGGTGGCCACCTTCATCCATTAGGCTGGCAGCCGTACTCGGGAAGTATCAAAATTCCTGGAGAAGGCTAGCCAAATCGACACAGACATAAGGCTGGTGGGATTGGAGCACCCCTCTTTGAAAAAAATGTTATTATTCTGTGAAGGACGGGTCCCAATTTATATTCATCCCTCTTTTTATAGATCTCTAAAGGTGTGGTATGACCTGGATATTGAAGGAGTGTCCAGAGATAACTGAGTTGTCATTGCAGATGATGGGGGGCTGGCTGGTTGTGGCTGATATTGCCATTAAAAGCTTTGAGTTCCAGGTAGTCACAGTTTATATGCCTAATTGCCCTAGCGAGAGACACTCATTCTTTCAGCAGTTGGGGCTGTTCCTTGACAATCCAAAGCAGTTAGTTCTAGTGGACAATTGGAATGCAATCCTTGACCCCAAGATAGATAAGGCCAGATGGGATACTATTGGGTTAGATAGGTATGAAAGTAGCCTGATCAACTTGCTTGCCGAGCACGATTTGGTCGACAGGTTCCATCTGGATTACCCAGGGAAGGAGATGTGGACAGGGATTCATAGTTTTCCCTCTGTCCAGGATTGATCCGATCTGGACAGAGTGTTAGTTAGAAGAGCTGACTCTGAATTCATTTCTTGTCCCACGTTCCACAGAGGCCAACTATCAAATCTATATACTGATTTTTGCAAATTACAGTTTGTCTGGCATATATTTCAACTAAAACTGATAGGTGGGGGAGGAGGGACACAGAATAATTTTAATTCACCGAAAGTGTTGTGTATCATAATTCTTTTGAAGTCAAAACTTAGGTAGCAAACATTAATAGCATTCAAAATTTTAAAGCAGCATACCCAGAAAAAAGTTAAATAGCTATATGACCAATGAAATCTTTTTTTTTCAATTCCTTTTTTAACTAGGCATATCTTACTGATAAATTATTTTTAGTTTAATGTTTAGGCTACATAATTGCATTTTAACAAGTAATATAAATACAATCTTAAAAAACTAGCTAAAATAACATAAAAGAGTACTTTTTTAAACATTTTGAGACAGGTATTTATTAATAATCTTCTTATCAATCTTTTTCACACTTATGATTTTATTTTTTCGTTCTTATGTACATAATTACACACATAAGAAAATAAAAAACTGAACATGAAAAAGAAAATCCCAAATGATATCTGTTTTTAAATATATGATGATATTCATCCTTCAGAGTCAAAAATGACTATGGCTTCATTGTCAGTTGGATGATTGGTACTTGAGGGTCCAGAGGAACTGAAGGCTTACCCTCATTTGGGGCACATGTTGGTGAGTGCTTTAATGGAGGTGGTGTAGCTTAGGCCAAGCTCATTTCTGCTGCATGAGTGCATTTGGTGAGCTTGGTTCACAAAGCTGGACAAATGACTCCCAGGAGTTAAGGTCAAAGCTTGGTTTGTAAGACACTTTCAGGCAGTCTTTGAAGCATTTCTTCTGCCCCTTTCTCATCAGTGAACACTTGCCCTAATAGAGCTTTCTGTACAACAGCTGTTAGGCAGTCAACTCTCTGGAATCCTAACCACATGGCCAGTCCACCTGCCTTGAGTTTTCCATAGAATGGTGTGAATACTATAGAACCCAGCCTGATCAGTATTCAGTATTCAGAACTTTGTCCTTCCACCTGATATAGAGTTTGCAGAGACAGCTCAAGTAAAAGTGTTTAAGATAGTTGACCTGTCTCTCTAGAATAGTCAACCCAAATAAACAGTTACTACTATATGCCAAAGACCACTAAGTCAAGTCATTCTCCCATGATCCAAATTATACTTCAGTCTCTCTTCTTCTTTTAGTATGGGAGAGAAAAGGAAGAGCAACATCATTTCCTGTTAACAGATAGGCACATGGAAATCATGATTTGTGCTTAACTTGGGTTAAAATGAAGGAGAGTTGCCCAATCGTCAACATCATTCTCTCATTCTAGCTTATCAGGATCCAGTGACAAGAGACAGTCAAGATAGGTAATTGAGATGGTAAAAATATAGACTGTCTATAGTTATTTATAAAAAATGTTAGTGAAAAACACAATCATCAGACTGAGAGTGAGGGAACCTGCAACCTTAAGGCATTTGGCCTTCTAAACTAAAGTGTCTCCTACTAAGGCCTTATATCAAAAGACCAATTAAAACTGTTTACCTCCACTTTAGAACCTGAGATCCAAATGCTTTCTGGTAAAAAGCAAACTCAAAAGGTTACTAAAATTTCTCTTATTTCCTTTAAGTAGTATTCGTGAATCAAAATATTAACTAAGAGCTTCAACTCTTTGTTGAAGACAATTCATTGAGTGCAGCCTTATTATTTATTGTTATTACTGCAGACAGTAAATTTCAATGTAGCCTTTAAACATAAAAAGGTTCCTTCACTGCATTAGAGCTTGAGTTATGGAAATAAGAATGTCCTTTATTTTTTATTCAAACAAATGAGGTTTTTTTTTTTTCATTTATTCACATATTCTATAATTTTTTAATCTTAATTTAGCTGAAACATTTTACATATATCAAGTTAAATTGATCAGACAATATATAAAAGCATTACCTAAAATAATTCCTGAAATTTATCAATTTAAAGAAAACTATATATCCACTAAAAAGTTAAGTACCACCCAATTTATCATTGAATAACTTCATTGACCCTCCCACTTCACAAAAAACAAAACCATTTCAATGAAATACTAAGCTATGTGCATGGTTATTATGTTTTAAGTGGAAGGTAAAAAGAAATACACTAAGATACTTTGTGCATGTGTCATGACAGTTGTCAAAACACATTACACCCATGCATGACAAATTTGCAGAAAAGCATTTCATAATGTAACTCAGCCTTGATAAAGATTTTTTTCTAAACTCAAACAGAACATCATTCTGATTTAGTGATTAACAACGCTGACAGAATATTAGTTTGAATAGCATTGGGTAGGTGTGCAGACAAATTTGAAGACAGCTCAACATAATCCATACAGTAATTAGTCATCTGGTACAAAAGCACATGACAGTAGGCAATGTGGAGGACAGGACAGGGATCTGAACCCCCCCCCCCCAAAAAAAAACACGAATGCTCATAAAAACAGGTTACTTGAGAGATTGCTAAAAGAAAACCGAGTTAAAAAATCACTTTCTTCAAGACCAAGAGCATATTAAATCCATAATATTTCTCAGCACTCTTAAAAGAAAGCTGAAGGCTGATAGTCTTGTTTTGTAATGTTTTATTCAATGACCACTCCTTATTCCAAGAGACTAGCACAAATATTTACAAAATTGATTAAAACATCTGCTCTTGGAAAAAAGTTCATTGATCCAACCAAAGACATTTTCTCTTGATCGAATTTAAATATGGCATACTTGGGGAAAATGCATATCAACTTAACATTCAGGAAGAGCTTCCATTTAGCAGTGGTTCAGAAATTTTTAAAAATATCTGTTCTATAAGAGAATAAGGTATTTTCTAACTCCACAAAAAATATTTTTAAAAAATAAAACATTTTAGGTTTCGATAATTACTTGCTATAGGGAAACAATAAATAAATTTTCTAATAAGAGAAGTGTATTAAAAATTGATAAAAAGAAAAAAAATTTTTTTTCAGATTTGAAGGTAAAGAAGTACTAACATAAACAATTCTAAAAAAATTCCTTTCTAAGTCAATGATTAAATCTAAAATAGTATGAATTGGTCCATAGATATATTTTAAGAAATTAAAATAAATATAAAAATAAAAAAAACTTGATGGTACAAACTATAATGTATAAGTATTCTTATCCTATACAATAACTGTTACCAAAAAAAAAAAACAAAAAAAAAAACCCAGTTCTCCACAAGATAAAAATATGACTATAATCTGTTGCTTTCTAAAAATCAAACTTGAGAATCTAGTAGATAACTTAATCATGTTTAGCAGAACATATGTAGAAAGGGTCTCAAGAAAGTTTAAGTAGTTGCAACAACCAGTTCCCTACCCCAAATGACATAGACTCGCCTGTACCATGATTTTCAGATACCATGGTGCCACAAAGAGCAGACAGTTTAGGCCGGCCAGGACTGAGAAGGATGAATGCAAAGAGAGGATGCTACAACAACCAGAGGAATCAGAACATATAGCAGGATATAGACATGCAGAGTTAGGCTCATCAGCCTCTACTTAAAAAGTGGATGAGCAATCATAATTGAAGCCTTAATGGTACTGGAGGACCCCCTTTGATCAGACCTCCTACTTGGGATAAATGCAATCAAAGCCCTTGGTAAGTGTGTGTATTTCAAAGTCAGGGAAGGTGCAGTTTCCCCTGAGTTAATTTCTGTTTGTACAACAGTACCAGCACTCTCTGGAAGAACCTGATTTTCACGCAGAGTTCAATAAGCAACAAAATACATGGATTGCTTCATGGAAATGGGCAGAAGACCCACATCAATACATATACCACAGACACCAATGTTTACACTAGCAAATTAAGAGAATGGAGATGGCAAGGATTGAACATCGCATTGCTAGATCTCAAACCTGACTATCATCAAGTGAGCATCAATGAACTGCTCTGGCCTTCAAGGCAGGAAGTACTGCCTGACTAGACTGGTGTTTGGACTTAAAAATTCATTATCAAAACAGTGGTATCACAGAATAACCCTGTCAGGAAGGTGACCTTGGAATATATCAATGACCTGTATGGAAACAAAGACATCACTTGGCAACTCGCATTTTTGACCACTTGACATGCTTTGAACAGACAAGCAAAAGTCCAGAGTGACCTAAAGATGGAGTTTGGATCCTTGGCTTCTCTGTCAAAGGAGAAGATCCCCTGCATTGGCAATGTGGGAACAACTTCCCAGATGTACAGGAAGTGCTCACAAGGAGGGAAGTATTCTCGATCTGTAGTAGGTTTTTTGAAAACCTTCCAGTGTACAGATGGTTGAGAGTAGCAGCTGGTGTTTTCAAATAAAGACCAAATGCAACAAACAAAGGGTGGGACAACCAGACCAACGATGCCCCATTAAGAAGAATGTTAAGAGAGACCATGGACAGAGTCAAGCTAACCCATGCTGAGGCGAGTGGTACAGCAACAGCAAAGAATTGAATGCATGGGATGATGCGAGTTCTTTGGCCACAGGTGTCCTGCTTAAATCACATAGTGGTTACGGCTAGAGTTGGACACACAGCATATCAACTTGTTCGAGGTTTTGGAAGTCTAGTCGAAGTGGAATCAACCTATTAGGGGGGTAGTCAAATTATTTAACACGCAAAATAAATTGCTGGATGTTCACCAATCAGACATCAGCAAAATACTGTGCTTTTCCACTTCAAACTTAGTCTCTTTTATATTCATCGAATCTCGCCACTTCACGGAGGCTTATCTCATTCTCCTCCATAAAACAAGTCAAACCTCTTGCGACCTTTTTTTCTTCTGGTTTCCATGTGCCGGTAGCAGAGAGAGCACACCTTCTGTTTCTTCGAGGTAAGATTGTTCATGGCATTACTACAACACAACTTCGCAGAATTAGATGCAGTCATAGAAAAGTTGAACTAGGCTGTTCACTGGAATGCCAAGTTTCAGCATTTAAAAACTGATTCCGAATGTGTGGATTGATGGCTCACCAAAACATTGACTGGCAAGGCCAAAGTGAGCACTAAGACTGTAAGCAAGACGCTCATGCAGAAACGCCAGAATATTTTCTTGGAGGTAGTCAGGGGGTATTTGTCAGTGATGGAGATCAAATCAGAATAAAGCAGACAGGGTCACCAGAATACTGCAGAGGTGACTGAAGGTAAAAGAAAATGAGATGGAGCCAGTGTCGCAAATATGTGCTGCAACCAACAGTAGCATGGAGCTGAACCAAATACAGCAGATACACTCATACAGCAAGACACCCTGACATAAAACAAGCAAACCAGTTTATCAGGAAAATCACCCCTTCAACGATATGATGTCCAGGTTGACGGAATCCTTCCAATGTAGTCCAAACGTGAGATCAGAATATATGAGAAGAGAGACATTGTGCTGCTCAGTCAAATAAATGTGCATAAAAATGGAAGATGAGGATAGTAACTGCGTTAGTAAGTCTCCAAACAGTGTGCGTAGATGGAGTGCTACACCATGTGAAAGACCTCTGCCCATTTCCTAATGCTGTGAATGATCCTGTGGAGATCCCCACATCATGTGACAATGAAATATATACAAAAGAAGGCAATAATGAAGATGGAGATGACTGTTCGCTTGATTCCGATCTGGCAACGTGAGCAAGAGTAATGACAATGGGACCATCTCAGATAAAGCAATAGATAGAAAAGGTTGCTCCATTATGAGTGAGTGTCGTGGAAACAGCTGGTCCTCAAACAACAGACTCACTTGCACCAAGATTTTCAGATGTTGTAGTGCCAATAAAAGCAGATTGTTTTGGCAGGCCAGGAATGAGAAGGATGAGCAAGAAAAAAGAACTTGACTGTGACCAGAAGAATCGGACAAAGCTAACCAGGCCACTAAGATATCTTAAAGTTTCTAACTTCAAAAAGGTTCTGTTTTTCATTTGAACACCATCTTAATCAACAAGTCAAAGTATCAGGCATTTAATAAATCTGATAATAAATTACACTGGCCTGACCTAAATTTAGCATTATTTATTTAATTCAAATATATTTCAAGTAAGAGCTTGTATCTTAAAAATTTGATCTGCTTAGAAAAAATGAGTATGATTTTTGGATTCAGAATAAAACACTGCCTTAAAATTAGCTATTATGTATTCAACCACAAGGTTGAATATGTAATGGCTGAGTTTAGAGCAGTTTTTTTATGCTGAATCCAAAAATCATACTCATTTTTTCTAAGCAGATCAAATTTTTAAGCTCTTACTTGAAATGTATTGAACAGTATTATAACTATTGTCTTGTTGAATTAAACAAATAATGCTAAATTTAGGTCTGATATATTCACAAAAAGCTCAAATTGTACCATAATAAACTGAAAAATACACAAAACAAGCTATTCATAGATAAAAGGTCTTTTCAGAGATTTCCCCCTGTACTTGGCAGCCACCTCATCGCGTTTAAAACACCAGTAGTAGTCAGCAAGAAAGTCTACATCCCACTGACCCTGATTGTACTTTTCCATAATGCAAATGTCTTGGTGAAAGTGCTCACACTGCTCTTCATTCAAATCTACACAGATTTTTGGAAAATAATCCAAGTGTGACCACAAAAAGTGCAGTTTGACTGACATTTATGCCCTAAGGTGGCAGAAAGTCTTCAGTGGCTCTTCAATTTCCTTTTTGTATTCCACACTCCAGTGGTTTCCCAGGAAGTTTGTAACTACTGGCTTCAGTGACTGCCAGGCAAACAGTTCAGCATTGCTCAGTGCTTCATTAAACATTGGATCCTACATGAGTTCTTTTTTTTTTTTTAGGGTCATCATATATACCAGCCTTAAGTTTCTCCATGCTTATCCATGGGAACTTTTCCAAGAGAAAAGCAAACTCTCTGTCTTCCCTGTCCATTGCCTTCACTAAGTTCTTCATTACTCCTAACTTGATATGTAAGGATAGAAGTAGTATTTTGCTTGGTTCAACAAGAGGATGAGACTGAATATTATGCAAGCTAGGTTGTCTTAACAGGCCATTCTTGTCTGACATAATGTTGGTCATTATGTACCATAGCCATATACATGAATATGCGAAATGTACATGGTATGTTATATATATATATATATATATATATATAGAACATATGTGCCTGTGGTGTAATGATTATCGTCGTAGGAATTGGACACAGCGACACGAGTTCAAATCCTGGACAAGACTGATTGCATTTCACGTAGCACTAATACCCTTGGGAAAGGTATGAATCCAATCTCTCTCCCTCCAGCTATGGGTAAATAGTAGGGCAGACTAGGTTCTCCAGCCTTGGTAAGGCAACTAGTCTAGGAGAGGGAAAACTCTGAATTCAAACCTGTTAAACTCCGCTTAAAAATTGACCTTGTGTCATATCCTGCCCGAGCAGAGGGGTTGGGTAAATAAGAGAACATAGGAATCTCGAAACGAAAAACACTTACAACTTCTCAGTTCAAGTACGAAACTTTTTTATTACCTTTGAGTTTAAAGGTTCTTCGACATAAGGAGAGAGAAGCACAATCTTTCTATGCTGGCATCTCGTGCAGCACCCGCCACAAAGCCTCACGAGCTAGCGAAAGCCAACCGTCTTCTCCTGAGGCAGGTCTCAACTCTACTAACTGACTTTTTCCAATCTCCCAAAATCCTCCGTGCTCTTCCGGTGCGTGATGTCATCCGCACTCTGCTAGCCCCAATTCCCATCTCGGGCTATTGTGACATCTCTGAGTGACACGTACGCTCTGCGTGCGTGCGTGCATGCGTGCGTGCATGAACACCTGCGTTAATGTTGCACCTAAGTAACCCATGCACTGAGCCGAAAGGTTCTCAGCCTAACTAAACCCCCCAAAAATCCCTCGGCCATTATATTACATGCCTTTCCTTTCTACAAATAAAATCATTTGTCATCGATGATGACAAATTATTTTTCTAAACTAATGTCCCGCTCTTCCTCATGTCGAACTGATCAACAAAATTTTCAGTAATACAATTTTAACAAAATAATACAACAAAAAACATGCATCAGTCCCAAACTCAAAAGTCATTGAAAATAAAAGTGTTCATATTGTCCTTCATTTTCTTTTTTTCATTTTTTTTTCTTTTTTTTTTCATTTTCTGGTTCTTTTTTCTCTTTTTTTCTCCAAATTTTTTCAACAGTCACTGGTTCGGCATGATATTGCTTTTATTTTTTTTTCAGTCTTTAATCTCGGGTCAATTGCTCATTATGTCTTTTACACTTTTGCTTTCCTTCAACATCCGTACTCATTACTTCTAACTTTATATCTCCTTCTCTGTCATTAATATACGCATTTTAACCCTCCACAACTAAGCATAGCTAGTAATCAAACCAAGATAAATGTTTCCCCGTTTTTTTTTTCAACTTTTAACCACCATCCAATGCTCTATCTCTCATCTTTTCAACAGTTTACGAGTACCCTTCTTTCTTATCTTCTTTCTTTTTTGCCTTAAAATATCCCGGGTGTTCTCTCCTAAACCACCCAAACTTTTATTAATTCAGCCAACAAAATTTCTCCCTCAAAACACTTCAAAATCCGAGTCCATGAATTTTCCCAATACATCCAATGAGATCACCAAAACCCTACGCATATTTTAATTATCTCCAAACCCCTGTTTCCGTATATCTTCCCCAATAAAAACCTCAAAGCCCCACTTCAGGGGGGAACTCACAAAATATCCGTCTGCCTCATCAGACACACAAAAAAAACATCTGTCTCTTAGTTGCTCTGCCCCTATGGCAAGATTTATTCGAGACAATTTCAGTTGACTGGACAACAAAAAGTCCGAAGCATTCAACCGTGCTTCCGAATAGTTGGTATCAACAAACATCCACAAAAAAAACGGCCTGATTTCACCAGCACCTAAAATATCGATTCTCCCAACTTCACAAATATCGAAACTTGTCCCAAACGTCTTAACTACAGATATGCGCAATCCTTGTACAAACCACTGATGTGCGGAATTCCAGATCTTGGACTGAAATTTTGATTTTCAATTACTATTTTTCTCGGACCACTGACAAGTTACAACAAAATTTTACTCACAAAAAACCCCGTTTACTATAAAATTTCATTCATAAAAATTGTTTACTATAAAGTGTCACGCAATATATCTGTCCAATGGGACCAGTTATCTTTCCTTTCCCTTTCCACTTCACAGCAACCTGCCTGCATGTGTCCCCCTCACTACGATACAATATTACACATAGCAGTAATTGTCATTTTTCTATGCTTAGGGCTCAATCTTTTTTCTTTCTCTTTTTTTTAAATTATCTTCAATTTTATCCTTCTAAAAAGGCCCTTGTCATTAAAACTCATGCTTCCACCATTATAATCAATTTAAATTCTTTTTTCACGAACCCAAATATTAATTGACAGCAGAGAGACAAAGTTACACAATAAGCAAATACCTTCTTTTTACTTTTTCTTTTCATGCCTTTTTTCCTTGACTTCGCTGGTTGCAAACTTTTTTTTTTTTATATTCCGCTCGCCGCCTTTTTCTTCCAACCCCTTTTTTTTTCTCTTGGAGTTTAGCTGTTTTTCTTCTTCTTCCTTTCTTTTTTTCTGGGGGCTTTGTGTCAACAGTTGTGTTTCTTCTTTTTTTCTTTTCTTCTTTCTGGGGCCACCACATTTTTTCGTCTTGTTTTCGGTGTTAAGCTTTTTTTCTTGTTTCTTTCTTCTGGGGGCCTTGTGTTATCTCTCTCTCCTTCAATCGCCTGAACAAGCCGCTTGAAATAGACCCTATGTTTTTAGCCTGATACCAAATATATATAATGTACCATAGCCAGATATGGCTACGTGAAACATACATAGACTGTTCATTACATATATAACATAGAACATAGGAATCTTGAAACACGAAAAACACTTACGACTTCTTTGTTCAGGTACGAAACTTTTTATAACCTTTCAGTTTAAAGGTTATTCGACATAAGAGAGAAAGGCACCATCTTTCTATGCTGGCTTTTTTATCTGGCCCCCCATCTTGTGCGACACCTGCCCAAGGCCTCCGCAAGCAAGCGAAAGCCAACCATCTCGTTCGGTGTCTAGTCTCAACTCTCCTAACTGACTTTTTCAAAATCCCAAAATCTTCCGGTGCGTGACGTCATCCGCACTCTGCTAGCCCTGTTTCCCATCTCGGGCTATTGGGACATCTCTGAGTGACATGTTTACTTCGCGCGCGTGAACACCAGCGTTAATGTTGCACCTAAGTAACCCATGCACTGAGCCGAAAGGTTCTCAGCCTAACTAAACCCCCAAAAAATCCCTCGGCCATTATATTACAATCAGACCAGCTGTCCCAAAGACATTGAAAACAAGGATACTTTGTGTACCTATCTTAGACCCCGAGAACCAGTTCAACCACCTTAAGATCTCCACAGATCACAACCATTTGGGCTCCAGGTAATTAACAGCAGACAGCAAATGATCCATGTTGTAAAGATCTGCTTTGAGACTTCTGCTGAATGAGTGTAGTGAAATTGAAAGGCAGAACCTGCAGACTGCTGTCTCCGATGATCCAACCGGGGTTTGTCATTCAAAGAGACAGTGAGTGTCATGCTGTATATGTAGGCAGAACAGCCAACATTTACATGAATTTAGCAATCGCCCACGACTGGATAAAAAACAGGTGGTGAACCAAGTGAACAAGAGATATGAAATGTGACAACGAAGCTGTGTGAATTGAATTCCTTTCATAACTACACCAAAAGAAAGAAACAAGAAGTGATGAGCAAAATGGCCTACCTCAAAGTTTGAAAATGGCACAAATGTGCTTTGCGTGTAGAATACCGGAAGTATAGATAAATAGAAGCGTGAATGTCATTGGGAGTGCAATTTGTAGGTCATGCCTCTCGTCTCTAGTGGGACAGGGTTTGCAACATATGCAAATTTGGGTCAGCCAGAAACGTTATAAAAGAAGCATTGTAGGGAGGGGCATTTTGTTGCCTGGCAACAGAATTGTGCAAACCAGTGTATTGACATGGCAAGTGAGAGAAAGAAACAGAGAGACAAGACCAGTGGTGAGCAGTTAAAAGACTTCAATGAGTCAATAAAAAGTCTCCATTCCTTGGCATACTCTAAAGGCCATTGATTTGATCAAATCAGCAATGTTGTTGCAATAAACCAATGATGACTTTTCCTGGAATGTGAAAAACTATCTTAATTCTCTCATAAGGTCTTGATACCAGTAGAACACGGTTCTTGGCACCAACAGATGTTTCTTTTTGAGATTTGAACCCAGCAGCTGAACAGATTCCTTTGAAAGGTTCAGGTCTTGAGTCAGGTTGTTGAATTCTGCTTGTGTCAAGAGTACTAGCTGGTCATCCTCTTCTGGCTTGTATGCGTCATCTCCAGCTAAAACAGTCCTGTCACTATATTCAGAATCAGAACTATGTTCCATGTTACAACCTGGCTCAGGAACAGGAAGGTCTGGGCCATGACAGATTGGTCTTATGGCAGAAGGAACATCAGGGTATTGGACATGGTGCTTGTTCTTGTGATTTCTTTCTTTTAGATTTATCATGCCAAAATAGCAGTCCATAATGTGATCTTTTCCTTCTCTTGAGACCATTGGAATGGCAAATTGCATTCCTCCAATCCCTCAAGTTCTCCAAATATGTTTTACAGCAAAAGTGGCAAGCAAATAGCTTATCCTGATACCCTAGTTTGACTCCTAAAATAGGCCTTCTTCACAAAGTCAGTGATTTTTGCTTGACTGTTAGAAAGAGCCACATTACTGCAGATATAACAGAACCTGTCAAGATTATTCTTACACTTGCAATTCATTCTTACTGAAATAAAAATGTCAAGCTGAAAAGAGAAAAAATAATCAACTCTAACCTCATCATTAACACTTGACACAGTACATTAAAATCATTTTTAGCTGAGGGATAAGCCTCGCCCCCTCTAGGAATGTAGGTGTTAGCGAATAGTGTGGTAAACTGCAGTTAGGTACACATACATTATATGCTATACTAAACATCAAGCACCAATGATCAGCTGTGACAAGTTGTGTCCACGGGCCTTTGAATAAGTGTTGTTATTGCGTACAACTTGTTGTGAAGTATTCAAGCACATCTTAAAAACCAGAACTGATCAAACACAATGAATGGACTTTTTAATTCAGCATAAAATAGTGATCATATATCATTTGATAAAACTTTGACCTTTGGGAAAAAAATTCTAATGCAGCCCAGTGTTATCTATCAGCTAAATCAAGTGCTCATTTTTAGTTGCAGAAAAAGTTATAAAATGTTTCTATGAGTAAATATCATTTTAAAGATAGTTAATATCAGCATACAAGAGATAAACAAAATAATAGAAAAACATTATTAAACTCTTATTTGTGTCATTTGAATCATGATAGTTTTTGATTCTTTTGTTGAGGGCTGAATATTTTGTAAAAAGTCCTTGAATAACATTGCCTGGTTATTTATCTGAAGTCCTGCAAATATGCTGTCATTTTTGTGAAGTGGTAAATATTTTTTTTTCTTTTTTAGTTTCCTCACATAAGTTATTGTAAAGTGGTAATTATGTTTTTTTTAGTTTCCTCATGTAAATTCTGCAAATTCCCTCATCGTCACTTCTGTAACACTCATATGTGCATAAAAGAAGAGAAAATAATTGACAGACAACTTAACAAAAGCATAAGTATTTCATTCAACTGAAATAACACATTGACAGAAAATAAGACAAACAAAAAGTTAATACTCCCGTAACACTACCAGCCAACCTATTACTGAAAGACCTTTCTCACTAAAGTTTATTCAACTAATTGTCCCATGCTAACAGCAATGATACCTTTATTTATATCATTTTCTGTCTCACTTTATTCCTATATGACACAAAGTTAAGTACTCTACAGCATGCTGAGGCTGCAGAATACACCAACTGCATCTCTTTTTAGCAATAATATGTAATAAGTGTTAATTCATTACTTTATCGCAAACTAGCATATACTGTAAATTTACCTCTTGAATTATACTAAAACAGTTTCTTTCGATTAATTAAGAATTCATTTATCTACTAAAAGCTTACAAACAATAATATTCTTTATAATTAAAGAATATTATCAATAATTTTTTATTATTTTTTTTGTTCATCATAACATTTAGCAACTTTTCATTGCAACTTCTTGGGCTATCAATATAAAGTAACAAACACGCAGCACAGCTCATAAATAAAGGATAAGGTTTCAGTGAAAAGTCAACTGTCTCAAAGGAAGCTTATGGATCTATTTTTAATCTAGACAAAGCATAAAAATTTCATATTTGTAAAATCTATTCTCTACCTTGAAATCTTCAATATAATAATTACTATGCATGATTTAAAAAAGATTAATATCCTATGGAAATTTAATATTACTTTTACAAAAAAATTATCTCTATCTCTCTCATCTCATAGATAGAAAAAGATCTTATTTGATTCTTATTTTTTTAAATGAAGTCTTATCAAATCATAATTTATATTATTTACAAGAAAAATAGAATATTACTTTGAAGGCAGTTAAAATTGATGAAAAACAAGAATTAAGTAAAATGTAACTAATAAAATTCTTATTTGACTATATATCTTGATTATATGTATAATAATCCATGAAATAAATACCAAATAATTTAATCAACAAGAAAGAAATACAAATGCATAATCAGATACTAAGTTATTTAAACCATTTAAACATAAATTTTAAAATGATGCATATATTAGAGTCTGTTTTGTGTCTCAAAATGTAAATTTAACTATTTAAGGAGTCAGTTGACAAAATCAAATTGACATTTTATGCAAGTAATGAGTGGCTATTTAGAAGCAACTACAGAAACTAGTTAATCCCAGCAGACTATGTCTGAACTGCAGAAATCAACAACTGCTGAGCTACTAGGAGGTGTTGATTAACTATATGTAGTTAATATCCAGCTATAGGTTTACCTTATGATTATAAATAGGCCATTGATTGGAGAGATTTATAAATCTACTATAGTAAAAGGTGGGGAGAGTGACAAGAGAAAGGCAATCATTATCAATAGTAACAATTCCATTTAGGTAGTAGTACAACAAAATTTCTTACATTAAGCAATAATTTAGTACAGAAAATGGAGGGAAAATATCACTGCCTTAATAATAAGATTAAACAGACTTTTTTGAGTGATAATATAATCTATAAACTATCAAATACTGATGTGTTTTGTTGAGATTAAATATGATGAATAAAACCAGTAGAGCATTAAATACCTGGTTGAATGAACCAGAATATATGCATACATAACAAACTTAACTGCTAACGTATGTTCTGAGAAGACAGTTGATAAGATTTCATTACAAGATTAAACAGCTACACTATTATACTTACATGCTAGAAAATATCATCAGCTACAAGTTCACAAAAGATAGTATTACCATGAAAACTCAGAAAAAATGAGTGGCTCACATTAGATAAATAGAAACCTAACCATAAAATTCTGAGTTGATAGTACACACATTTAAACTTTGTTTGACAATATCAAGATTAAAAGCTGTTTCCAATAATGTCTCAACTCTGAACCTTTAAAATAATAAGTAGGATGCTTAGTAATCATTCCTTAATCTAATACATTTGAGTGTAGGAGTCAGTTGTGAGATTTTTTTTGTTTTTATGGTTAACAGTCAGTGCCAGTAAAAAAATTGGGATTTTTCCTCTTTAAATACTTTCAAGAACAAATCAGAAAAAAGTATATTAAAAATAATGAAATACATAAAATTATAGATTAAAAACTTTTTTGCAGGGGTGAAAGATAATGAAAGAAAAGAAGAGTCTAAATAATAGAGAATCTAGCAACTGCTTTTACTGCAAAATTTCAACCCGAACTAAAATTTCTATATTCTAGCAACAATTCATTTTTAGAATATGAAACTCAAGACAAGCATTGTTACTATAAATTCTTTTAAATCTATAAATGAACATTGTCTTTGTAACAGAGCACTGCACCACACCATTACTACATGGAAACATCTTCAAGAGGCTTGGGACCATAAATAACTATCATTGAAAAGGTTAAATCCATAGAATATCAATGAGGAAAGAAGTGAATCAGAGATATCAATGTTATCTCATAAAGAAGATTTTGATGCAGTTCTGGTGGCAGTCTGTGGCGAAAATCGTGAAAACGGAGAGAGAGGCTTACTTTTTAAGTGACTTCACATGTGTGTCGCAGCAGCAGGGATAGGATGTGACAATTTTGGACCTGCACAGAACCTACTGGCAAATACATGTTGAAAAATCGCTATGGCCATTCCGGACTGTAGAAATCAAGGGAACCCGCTATTGTCTGACTAGGCTGGGGTTCGGCCTCAACGTGGCACCGAGCATTATGACGGTGATCATGAGTGCGATCCGGCAACAAGATGAGGCCATGCGACAGGGAACATCGTCCTACATCGACGACATCTTTGTGAATGAGAGCATCCTGTCTGCCCAGGCAGTCAAAGAACACTTCGAGAACTTCGGGCTGACGTGCAAGGAGCCGGAGCGTCTGCAGGGTGGAACAAAAGTGCTTGGCCTGCACATGAGCGGTAGCGAGGTGTGATGCTGCTGAAGGAGAGGTGGTGACGTCCTGGGAGTTCTGTCCAACGTCACGCATGGGAGCGTTTTCTCCGTTTGCGGAAAGCTGGTGGGCCACTACCCCATGTGTGATTGGCTCAGGGTGTCGGCTATAAAACGATGTGCAACATCAGTATCATCAGGGTGAGACGACGAGGTGCGCGATGCCGCCCTACAGAGCATGCTGATGGAAACTGTGGCCAGGGTGACTCATGACGACCCTGTACGAGGGAACTGGTACGTTGATGGGAACGAGTTCACGGTCTAGGTGTATGCCAGTTCGCTCGCCCTCAGAGTTGCTCTTGCGGTTGACGAATTCATCATCGAAGACGTCTGCTGGCTTCAGCTGGAGAATGATTCCAGACACATAAACCTGGCTGAGCTTGATGCCACTCTGAAAGGAGTTAACCTGGCGCTCCAGTGGCAGGCCAGGATCCTACACATTGTTACGGACTCTGCGTGTGTGCATCGGTGGATGCCTTGAGTGGAAAAAGACGGCTGACCACAAAAGCATCAAGTGAGATGCTGATACGGAGGCGGCTCGCCACCCTGGTCGAGACCGTCAGAGAGTACGACCTGACTGTGGATGTGGCGCTCGTGCAGTCTTGTCGGAATCGCCTCACCAGAGTACCGCACAGGTGGCTGGACCTGACAAAGGAAGGAGGAGAGCTGGCGCTTGCAAACTGCGCCGCAGTGGGAGGACGACTCGGCCCAGACCAGGTGGCTAAAGTTCATTGTCAAAGCGGACACCCAGGTGTAAACCAAACCCTATACTTCGCTGGATTAGTTGATCCGCATGTGTCCAAGAAGGACGTAAGATCCATCGTAAGAGCTTGCGAGACCTGCTGGTCAATCAACCCAGCACATGTCCGCTGGAAGAAAGGGAAGCTGAGCGTGGAGAGCAATTGGATCAGGCTAGCGATGGACATAGTTCACCACAATGGTGAGCATTTTTTGACGCTCATCGATTGCGGTCCATCTAGATTTGCGGTGTGGCAGCCGCTGTGCCGGCGAGATGCGACCACCGTCATCCGTCAGTTAGAGAGTGTCTTCCTTGAGCATGGCCCCCCGACAGAGATACTGGCTGACAATGGCACCGCGTTTACCAGTGAGCAGTTCAGGAAGTTTGCAGAGCTGGGGCGTACGTCTTCGGTGTGCCTACATGCCAAGCGGAAACAGGATCATCGAGTGGAACCACAGGACTGTCAACACCATCGCAGCTAGGAAGGACTGTACGGTGTCTGAGGCAGTCTACTGGTACAACATCACCCCAAAGGATGACGTTTCACCCTCCATCACACCAGCCGACACATTGCACAGGTACCATGTCAGGGTGAAGGGCATAGAAACCAACCCGTTGCCCGAACGGGAAGTAACTGGAGAGAGGATTAAGGAGGGGGATGTCGTTTGGGTTAAAAGACCGTGCGGTAAGTGCACGACATGATATGGAACCGGACACGTCACTGAAGTGATCAGCCTGCAATCAGTGCGGGTTGATGTTGTGCCTTGTCACATTAAGGATCTGCAACCAGCGACGCAGTTGCAACCACCAGTGAGCGACGAAAGCGAATTGGAATGAGCCATCACACTGGTTCACACCAGCACTGTTGGGCAGTGACTCGGATATCTGTTGCCTCCGGGGGAACACAGTGTTTCTTGACTCTCAGGCCACGGATAAAAGCACAAGCGAAGATGAAGGCCACGTTGTTTCCCCCCGCCCCGAAGAAGCACCCAGTGAAGGTGATCATTGCCTCCCTGCCCTCTCTGTGATCATGAGATCAGGGGGGAGTGTAGCGAAAATCGTGAAAACAGAGGGGGGGGGCTTACCTTTTAAGCGACCTTGCGTGTGCATCGTTCAGAGACAGGCCGGGAAACAAAGAAATTCAAGATGGCATAAATTCATTTGCTGGAGATTGCTTCATGCTGATACTACAAACTACATGAAATTTTTGTGAATGAACCAGCACAGCAACTGAATACTGAATACTCAAGCCTCAGATTGAAAACTGAATTTGTAACTTTTTTTCAGCTTTAATAATAAACTGCTGTTAAATCTTTAAGCAGCAGTAGAGTTAATTTCATTCACATATTTAGTATTTCACTTGTGTTCATTTTCAGCCATTTCAGCAAACTCAGTGAGAACAACAAATTAAAAGTCTTATACCGCAAAAATAATTACAAGACAATTTTCAACCATTCTGTAAAACTTGATTGAAGGGCATAATTATCATCATACTACAGGAAACCTAAAACCCAACAGCATAAATGTATGGTATTATAATTGATGCCATAGCTATAGGTTTGTTTGGTTGGTTGGGTTTTATGGCATATCAACCTCCATAGCTATAGGTTTACATCGGGTATATGCATGATAAAACAAATAGTAAACTGAATCATTATATATAATCTTAAATTTTACCAATAGATTACATTGTATTTATGATATTAGCAGAAAAGAATACAGGATATTTTATTTATCCAAAACTTTTATTGAAATAGGCAAGTTCATTTTTTCTTTTTAAATGGCTAAATCTTTTACTATCAGCTAAATTGAAATAAAATCAGTTAAATCTAACAGAAAGCATATATTGGTAAATTATAAATTTCTGTAAGTGGAGAAAGTAAAGAAAATATTGAAAATTTAAAAAATTGGATTTGCTCATTTGGTAATGAAAAGAATACTTTACAAAACTGAAAAAGGCTTTAATTTGGAATTTCTCAATTGCTACACATGAAATTATTGAATTCCTATTCACTATAAGTCCAATCATTCAGCTTATTTTAACATTAAAAAAAACTAAGTCTCACATTCAATTTCTTTTTAAGATTGAAAAACAGAGGGAATTTATTTTAACTTTTATAAAATTTTCCAACATTATTTTATTTAAATGGTAATTCTGCATATGAATTCTGTAAGAGGTTCATCCACATAATAAATGCATGAAAATAATGTAGGAGAAATAATCAGTTTCATGAATTATAGCATCAGAAATTTGAAGTGCTTCTTAAAATGACATAAAAAAAACTACAGGGTGATGTGATGACTGTTACACTCCAGATGCAACCAGCATGCATCCTCAATGATGGACCTATTGGTTTCTACTGCAACTTTAATGGCTCATAAGCTCACATTGACCCATAAAGTGACCTTACATCCATTTATGCACCACTTGCTACATGCTGGATCTTTTTGCTCCACTCTGGTGATGATGTCTGCCAGTATTCACATTAAAAGAGTGTCTTGCACTTCATCATCCCAACTGGCCATCATTGCATTTGTCAGACATTTCATGAATACCGTTACAACCAAGAGCACACCACACTGGCAAGTGCCTATAAAGAAAAACTGCTCTAATAGATGAGTACTTAGGTATCAGTGGGAGCTCACTTTAACATTTCCATTTGGGTTCTGTGTTCTTTAAGTGCAATGTTCTATTTGCTTTAGATCCTTGCTTGTTAATACAAAACTCTCAAGGTGTGCTTTTACACAGGCTGCAGCACTTACAGGTTGACAAAGATGTCATCAATGTATGATGACATGGCTTTTTGTATGGTCTCATCTCGAGCAATAACAGCATTGATTATGGTACAATATCAAACCCAAATTCCAAATGGGTGAAAAAATACCTACACCCAATTAGCAGCCATAATGATCAGTTCAAATGAACTGGTAGGCAGGCTCTGTGTAGATCCAATACAGCAATATTTGACCCTTGCGTCTGCCACTCCTATAGCTTTTGTGTACATATATTTGCATTGGGAATATATGCATCAACATACACATTGAATTCTGAATAGTCCATAATGAAGTGGACCTTCTGCTTGCTTTCATACAACATAGCTATGGCATTTTCAAAGAGTGATTGACCTAATAATTAGGGATGATAAAATAAAAGATACTTTCATTTACATCAATAATGTAATTATATGTGGCCAAAATCAATTTGAGCACAACAAAAAAATGAGTAAATTTATAGAGGTGTCTCAATGATTAATCAAGACAAGTGCATATTCAGTCAACATTCTATTAACCTAAGAAATACCATTTTGGTTGGCATGATAACACCAGAATCGGAAGGTTTGTAACCCCTCCAAAACTTGCCTATTCTGACCAACAAATCCTTTTTACGAGGTGTATGCTATCACAGAATCTTTGGGTAAGTGGCATCATTATCTATTGGAAAAATATTTACAATTAATAACTAACCAACAATCTGTATCATTTATATTCAATGGTAAAAGAGGGGGAAAAATTAAAAAATTATAATTTTGCAAGGTGGCAGATATTCTTCCTTTTTTTTTAAAATGGCCTGTACTTGGAAGAGCTTGTTATGGAGATTTTTGTCCCATAATTGTCGCCATTTCTTTGTAATTATTTGCCGGATTTTTGGTTTAATGTCAGTATAAAGTATTTTTGACTTTTTATTGGGTGCCATATTGAGTGCAGCTTTCGCTAATGAATCTGCTTTATCGTTTCCCTGGATTCTTATATGGATTGATATATGAATATCACCTTTTTGCTATGAATCATGGAGTTGAGTTTTTACAGAAGCTTCACAATGAAGGGATTATCAAGTTTTGTATTTTCAAGAAATTTGTAGAACGGAGATGGAATCTGAATGAACAAAAAATTTTTCCTTGCAGCTTGTTGAAACTAGTTTAAGCGCCAAATTTATTGCACAGATTTTGGCAGAAAAAATGGAAACCTCTTTTGGGAGGCATTTTTTTCAAGGTTTTCTTGTGGAGAACAGCTCCACATTTGGTTCTATTGCTGTTTTTCGAGCCATCTGTGAAAATGTGTAAGTGATTGGGATATCTCTTCTGAATGTTGTCTAGTTTCTCTTAGTAGGTTAAGTGATGAGTTTTATATTTAGAGAGCTTGTTTAGATCATGCATAACCATAGGCTGCTTTATTAGCCAGGGAGGAGAGCTTAGTTTTATGGTATCATGACTGTTTGAGAGTGAAATGTATGTGTTTCATGTGAAGACCAAATGTTTCTATGGTCTTTTCTTTCTGCTCAAATAGGTTTTGCTATCTGGGATTGAAAGTGCAGTCATAAGCCAGATTGGATGGTAGTGACTTCAGTTTACTGTAGTACTGTAGACCTAATTTTGTGAATCTAAGTTTTAGTGGTGGTTTGTAGGCTTCAGAACAGACTCTTCACTGGGGATGTTCTAAAAGCCTTTAAGATGAGTTTCAATCCCTCATGGTAATGTAATGATTTGAGGTAGGATTATATATGAAACAGCCATAGTCAATTTTTGGGTGGATTAAGATTCTATATAATTTAAGCAAGGTGTGTTGGTCTGCACCCCAGTCTTTGTAGGCTATTACACAAAGGAGTTTTAATGTTTTGCTACATTTCTCTTTTGAATATTGAATGTATGGAATGAAAGTGAGCTTTTTATCAAAAATAATGCCGAGCAATTTGTATTGGTCAACGACTGGAATTTCTGATCCATCCAAATTTAGTGTAGGGTTGTTATGTATTTTTCTTAACTGACAAAAATGCATGCACTGAGTTTTTGTTTTGGAAATTTTAAAGCTGTTTATCATTGCCCATTTGTTTATTCTGTTGATGCCATGTGGCAGTTAAAGTTTCGCTGTACATATATATTTAGATGGAGAGGTGATGCAGAAGTTATCAACAAACAAATAGTTATCAACTCCAGGATTCAGGCAATTGGTGATGATACTGATTTTTATGTTGAAGAGGGTTACTGATAGTATACTCCTCTGAGGGACTACCTCATCTTGATTTTGAATGTTTGATATGGTTAAACCAATATGGACTTGGAATTTCCAGTCCAAAAGAAAAGTTTTTATAAAGTTTGAAAGTCTCCCTTTCAATCCTATGTTGTGTAGGTCATTCATGATAACATACCTCCAAGTCATCTCATATGCCTTCTCTAGGTCAAAGAATATTGCAACAAGATGTTTTTGTATGATTGCTTCTCATATGGAAGTTTCTAATCTGACCACATGATCCATAGTTGATCTTCGGCTCCTAAAGCCACATTGGGAGTTGGTAAAAAGACTATTGGATTCTATGAACCAAACTAGCCTTTTATTGACCATTCGTTCCATGGTTTTGCACAGACAGTTTGTTAAGGCTATTGGGTGATAGTTTGATGTGTAAAGATTATTCTTTCCTGGTTTAGGTATTGGGATGATGGTAGCTAGTTTCCATGATTCTGGAAGTTTGCTATTTTTCTAAATGTCATTTAATGCAATAAGGAGGTATTCTAAGGATTTGGGAGGTAATTTCATCTGAACCAACTGCAGTGTTGTGGGATTTTTGGATGGCTTCTCTTAGTTCTGATAATGAAAATAATCCGTTGTAGCTTTCAGTGTTATCAGATTTAAAATTGAACTTTTGTTTTTGTTTCTAGTCTTTGTATTTGTGAAATTCTGTGTAGGAGTTTTCGGAGGAGAAATTTACTGAGAAGGTCTCAGCTAATGTGTCAACAATATCTTTTATATTGGTGACTTGAATATTATTTTTAATGAGAGGTTTGAGAGAAGTATACTGGTTTTTGTCAGAAATTTTGCAGATCATTTTCCAAACTAGGTTTGTTTTGGTGAATGAATTAAGTTTATTTACATAATTTTGCCAACTGATCTTTTTAGCTTGTTTAATGGTTTTCCTAGCCTTTGCTCTGAGCAGTTTAAAAAAGTTAAAATTGCTTGTTAAGGGTTCTTTTTTAAATTTGCAGAAGGCAACATTTTGCAGTCAGATTGCTATTTTGTACTCATTGTGTGAAGGTAACGTACCTGGGCATTCGAAGCGCGCACGAACGTGTCTGGCTTGTAGAGCAAAAACCGATATGGCGGCCTCAAGCATATTTGACGAGGGGAGATCTCAAACCAGCGAGAGGTAATTTGCACGTATGCAAATTCTTACGAGATCTCACGATAATACAAATACGCACGGTAACGGCTGAATGGGCTGATTGTGTTCTGAGTGCATTTGCCCAACGAACGTGTTACAACTGAACGAACGAAGGAAGGAAGGCGAGAACCAGAAGGAGAGAGAGAAAGAAGGAAGGAAGGAAGGAAGGAAGGAGAACTAGGGAGAAAGCGAGAGAGAAGGAACAGCTAACGAGAGAGAGAGGGAGAAAGTGCTCAACTCAATACGCCCTGAAACCAACAACAGTGTCCTCTCTTGAATTAATACAAGAATCAGTTTCCTATTGCTTTTTACGCCCGCTCTTGACAACAAGCTATTTCGGCAATCAAAGCCTTTGATCCAAAACTAATTCCCCTCTTTGACAGGACCAATGCCGAGCAATCGGTGGTTGAATGGGTGGAGAAGGCAGAGTTAGTGTGCCGGTTGAGCAGGGTAAAAAATATCGAATGCGTGGTGCCAATGCGCCTTTCGGGGGGCGCATACGCAGTGTACCAGCAGCTGAGTGAGGAGAAGAGGGCTGACTTTGCCAGTATAAAAGATGTTCTTTACACAGCATTTGCCCTCAGCCCTGTAATGGCTTATAAGCAGTTCACGGCGCGCCGTTTGCGTCCAGGAGAAACAGTGGACGTCTATTTGGCGGAGCTAAGCAAGCTTGCGACGCAGTTTGGAGGTATGACGGAGCGAGATTTGGTCTGCGCATTCATTGCTGGGTTGCCAGAGCATGCGGAGAATCTTCTCCAGGCCACTACCCGAGTAGAGGATTTGCCGATATCCGAAATATTGGCCCGCACCCGAGCACTATTGAAGGACAGTCTCGCAGGCACAGAATCGACAGCCGCAGCAGCTCAACTACCGGAACGTCAGAAGAAGGGAGTCACAGCTCTTAGGAGATGCTATGTATGTCAAGAACCTAACCAGATGGCTCAAGATTGTCCTAGGCGGCATGGAAGTCCTAGGTCCCCAAAGATTCTCATTTGTTATCAGTGCAAGCGACAGGGCCACATTGCATGGAATTGTCTGGGAAACGAGCGAATCTTCAGCGCCAGTCTCTCCCTCATATGAACGGTGCTCTGCCTGCAGTCAGTGTGCAGATTGACGGAGTAAGACAAACTGCCCTGGTGGATACAGGCTGTACGCAAACCCTAGTACGCAAACCATGCTGTCAGACGTGGAAGAAAAAGCAAGTCCCTTGCTGGTGGTAGGAGGGAACTCGTCAATGTGTTGTGGAGAGAGCGTGGTCCAAATTGGCATCGGCAATGGACCTTCAGTCACCGTATAAGCCCTGGTTGTAGATGAGGCTCTGTTTGGATATGATCTGCTACTCGGGCTAAATGCGATCAGATAACTTGGGGGAATGACTATGTCTGCTACCGGCGAAGTGAAATTTCCTCAGCGTGAAAGACTGATGTGTGCTGCCATTACCCTAGACGAGCCTTACTTTCACGCTGAATACGACGAGGCCAAGCGTGTATGGACCGCATCTTGGATATGGTCCGGTGACCAACCCCCTGTGTCTTTGAAAAACAGGCTTTCAGAATACCCTGCCCCTAAGTGACTCCAAGGTGAATATGAGCGGGAGTTGCAGGCTTGGATTCAGAACGGTTGGCTGATTCCGTACTTGGAGAACGAACTTGGCCCTCCTAAAGGCCTGATACCATTAATGGCCATATTACAGGAAAGTAAGCAGAAGGTCCGGCCAGTTATGGACTATCGCGAGTTGAATGAGCACGTGAATGCGTATACAGCGAATGCGGATGTATGTGCGCAAACCATGCGGGAATGGCGACAGCAGGGGCCAAAAGCCGCCATAGTGGACCTACGCCGGGCATATCTGCAGATCCACGTTGACAAGTCACTGTGGCCGTTCCAAACGGTGAAAATTAAAGGGCAGAGGTACTGCCTCACCCGCTTGGGGTTCGGGCTCAATGTAGCTCCACAGATTATGCGGTCCATCGTAAAAGCTGTGATCGGGCAAGATGAAACCATCAGTCGCACTACCTCTTTGTATTTCGATGACATATTTGTTAACGAAAGTGTGTGTTCGGCAGCCCAAGTGAAGACGCATCTTGAACGATTTGGGCTGACTTGTAAGAATCCGGAACAAGTAAGTAGGGGCACTCGAGTGTTAGGCGTATACGTCTGGGAGGAGCGCGGCAAGCTTAGATAGCAACGCGACGGCAAGCGTCTGAAGGTTTCCAATGTACTTACGTGTCGTGCCATCTTTTCTGTGTGTGGGCGGCTGACCCGGCATTTTCCAGTGTGCAGCTGGCTCCGTGTTGCAGCTGCGTTTGTGAAACGGAGAGCTAACGCTGTGACAACCGGATGGGACGACGAAACACAAGACCCCATGTTGCGTCGGATGCTTGATGAAATTGTGATGAGATCGTCACAAACTGATCCAGCACGTGGTGAATGGTGCACGAATGGTCAGGAAGTCACTGTGTGGGTGAATGCCAGCTCCCTGGCCACCGGGGTGGCTATTGAATATGACGGAGCTATCATTGAAGACACAAGTTGGCTACGACCGGTGCACGCAGATAAGCACATCAACCTGGCGGAGCTTGACGCAGTGTTGAGGGGCATTAATCTGGCGCTGCACTGGAAGGCGAGTGTGATTCACCTGCAGATAGACTCGGCCTGCGTGCACCAGTGGATTTCTGACACCCTGTTCGGGAAAGCAAGGGTGCGGACTAAGGCGGAGTCGGAAATGTTAATAAGACAGCGACTGAGTATGCTCCAAGAATTAGCGGCGGAGTATAGACTGACAATTGACATGGCACTCGTTAAATCCCAGGTGAACCGAGCTGATCCACTCACTAAAGTGCCCCAATGATGGCTGGATGCACTTCGGAAAGAAGCGGAACCAATCGAGCCAGTGTGCGCCGCATCTATGGGTGAGCTGGATCCCGCTCGCATTCGGAACATTTACCGATCTTGTGGGCACCCTGGCGTAAAACGCACTCTAATTCGTGAAACTGGTGAGTCCTGAGGTCTCTCAGGCAGCTGTTCAGGAGGTAGTTAGAGAATGCGAAGAGTGTCAGTCCATAGATCCTGTCCGAGGACGACGACGGTGCCGAGAGCGTTCCGCTCAGTCGAAGTAGCAGACTCAAAAGACTTGCTCCGCGTTGTACGTTGTGTGATTCCCAAATCAGGGAGGAGTGTGAAGGTAACGTACCTGGGCATTCGAAGCGCGCACGAACGTGTCTGGCTTGTAGAGCAAAAACCGATATGGCGGCCTCGAGCATATTTGATGAGGGGAGATCTCAAACCAGCGAGAGGTAATTTGCACGTATGCAAATTCTTACGAGATCTCACGATAATACAAATACGCACGGTAACGGCTGAATAGGCTGATTGTGTTCTGAGTGCATTTGCCCAACGAACGTGTTACAACTGAACGAACGAAGGAAGGAAGGCGAGAACCAGAAGGAGAGAGGGAAGGAAGGAAGGAAGGAAGGAGAACTAGGGAGAAAGCGAGAGAGAAGGAACAGCTAATGAGAGAGAGAGGGAGAAAGTGCTCAACTCAATACGCCCTGAAACCAACAACAGTGTCCTCTCTTGAATTAATACAAGAATCAGTTTCCTATTGCTTTTTATGCCCACTCTTGACAACACATTGTTAAACCAGGGTGTTTGATAGTGAGAGTTTTGGTATAGTTTCATTTACTATTGCAATTAATGTTTCAGTAAAACGCTTTATTGAAACTGTGCTGTTTGGTTCTTGAACCGGTCTTCTATTGCATAAGATTTTATACTGTTGCCAGTCGGCCTTATTTGTTTTCCAGCATGAAGATGTCATTGTTGTCATAGATAGGTTGTGTGATTTCCAATATTATGGGGAAGTGGTCACTGCCACAAGGATCATTATGGACCTTCCATGTGTAATCCATGTAGCTTGAAGGATCAGATAGAGTGATGTTAATAGCTGTGTAGGAGCTGGTAGATGGATTGAGAAAAGTTGGAGAGTTTTTATTTAAGATACAGATTGTTGCTATTGATTAACTTCAGATCAGTGCCCTTTTTGTTGGTTTTCAGGCACCCTCATATAGTATTGTGACTGTTAAGGTCACCTAATAATATTTGGGGTTTAGGAATTTGTTCTATTAGTTTATTAAGCTTTTTGTGGTTTATGGGATCATATGGAGGTATATAAATGGAGCAAATATTTACTGGTTTGTGAAGGGTAGTTTTGATAGCAATCACTTGGAGTTCACTGTCAATGTTGATTTGCTATTGGGATATGTCTTTCCTAACAAGGATAGAGACATCTCCAGAAGCTCTGTGTCCATCTTTGTATAGGTGATTATATGATTGAAAATGTTTTATGTTGAACTGGTTCTTATCTTTGAGGAATATTTCTTAAAGACTTTGGGCTTATATTTATACAGGAGTAGTAGCAGTTCTTTGTAATTAGCTCTAATTCCTCGACAGTTCCATTGTATGATTTTGTTAGAGATTTTTTATTTAATCCAGGCAGTTCCACAGAGTTATTTCGAGGTTCATTATTAGTCTTTTGCTCCAGGTTGTTTGTTAGTTAATTCTTTTGGGTTTTGGGTCTAGTTAATTGGGGGCTGCTCTCTGTTTCCATCTTTTTTAATAGTTTGAATTTATTCATCATTTCTTTATTTTCTATTTTGTATTTCATCTGGCATAGGGTTTTGCTTGTTTTTAAGTGTTTTTTTTTTTAATTTGGAGAGGAGTCTGTAGAAGCAGGAGGTTGTATTATGGATCTTATGTCTTTTGATCTAATAGGAGATTTTGTTACTGGGTGTTTTATCGATTGGTGGTTTCTCCTCAGTATCGGTTTTCCCCAATCAGGTCTGCATTTGGGCGAATGATTCCTCTTTGTTTTCTGCAAGATCCATTTATGTAGTTGATGCATCCGAAGCTCTGGTGGTATCAAGCGAGGCTTTAATTTTATTGATAAAAATTTCCCAATCATCCGGCTCTAATTAGATTAAGGTTTTAACAATTGTCTCATACTTGTATGGAGATTTATTACATTGAACAGCTTGGAAATAGGTAGTGGTCTTAGAGCCTACAACTAATTTACATGCTTCATAGTAAGGAATATCATTCTGGTGTTTTACTGTTAATACTTCCTTCTCTTGCCTCCGACTCTCACAAGATCTTGCATACACTGGATGACCACCACCATCATTGGCATATGGAAATTGACAATAATTAATGTGGTGGTCAGGATTTTGTTAGCTACATTTCCCCACATACTTCTCGCCCTCTACAATTATCCTAATGGAGGCCATATTTTTGGCATTTGTAACATTGCAATGAATTGGATATGTATTGCTCGACCCTCTCCATTGTATAGCCAATTTTTATTTTTTCTCTGTATTTTTGGGGTATTAAAGCTCATTATATAGGTATTCGTCTATTGTTTTCCTCTCTTTTTTAATTGATACTCTTTTCACTTCAGGTCATATCTTCCTTTTTAGCTCCCTTTTTATTTCTTTGATGGTGCATAAGGAGAGGTCTTTACTTCTCACAACCCACTTACTTACATTCAGGGATTTGTGAGGATATGTTTTGATACTAATATTGTGAAACTTTGTCATTTTCTGAAGAAAATCAGTGTTTCCTCATTTCCACTTTGACAAGCAGAGTTTGATTTTTTAATTTTTTGACAGTAATGGGCGGTAAATTTGTTGATATTACTTTTTCAATTATGAAGAGTGATAAATTTGTAATCAAAGCACAGTTAGATACAATGATTATGAATCTAGGAAAAGGTGCTTCTGTTTCATTATCTGAAGAATCTGATTTGTTTACTCTTCATGTTCAATCTGGGGAAAATTCAGGGGATTTTACACTCTAAAACAAAGAATGCTCTAGATTTTAGATCTTTTAAAAGAAAATTCAGTACAAACAACATATAAACAAACAGAAAAATTAGAGGTAAATCAGTCAACTGATTTCTGAATTTAGATAGTCACTGTCAATGAAAAATGGCTTTATTACAAGAATCCAAAATGAAAAAACCCATGACTTTCAATATTTCAACCTAAATGGAATCTCAAGAAAAATTTGTGTTGGGTTAGATTTATTTATAAATTGTGGCAACCTAGAGAAACTGTTTCTGTACTACACTAGAGTAAGCAATTGCTTTGTATGAATAATGCATTATAACAGTAAAGACTTTTCCTAGACAAAAGAAGTTCAGTATTGATTTTGTTACATGACAATACCAGTCTTCAAGTTTCAATACAGTAAAAAATCATGCAGCAAAGACTGAAAAGTAATTTCTCATGCAGCACATTTTCTAAAAGTGTCACCTTATTACTCCATGCAATATTGTGGAGAAAGCAATACTCATAAATACAAGATATCAAAAAATTCCTTACAGAATTCATTGGATCAAACTTAGAATTAATTTTTTATGATAACATGAAAAATTTACCTGGAAACTTATATAGCATAATAGAAAACCAGAGAAAATACTTTTATGATTGAATAATTCAACTTAGCTTTTCCAACCTTATTTCAACTACAGAATATTACCCTCTTAATCTAATTTTTTCTGTAATTAAACTTCTATCAAACATTAAAAAAAATATTTTCAAGTAACTACAAAGAATAGGTATTTCGTAACTGTATAAATCCAACAATTTCTTATTGTACACATGCATCACTACAGTAACCAAATATGCCTTAAGCAAATTATTATTGACTAAGTATCAATCAATTCTATAAGCAAAGGAAATGAATCAACAGAGTATGTCTTGGTAAGTCACATATTTTCATTCAAATATGTATCAAGTAACTTTTACTTAGATGGCCTTCAATGTATACAATTTAAAAAGGAAAGAAAAGATGCAGGTGTTTAATCGACATGGCAAGTAGAATTGATGAGCAGAATTCAAATTCAGTGTTTGTTTTACATTAATAGCTGTAGTAAAGACATGAATCCATTGTTTTTTCTACTCGGCTATGGGTAAAATAGCAGAGCAGCCATGATTAACAGGTGGTTTTGAAGAAAAATTAAATTCAAATCCAAAAGTAGTTGGAGCTCTTAAAACATGTAAAGACAGTCTAAGTGAATATTACTTTGAAAGAAGAAAACTAAGAATCTTATCGCCTGGTAAACAAAAAGGGTTGGGTATGGAGCTAGAGTCTCCACCCAGTAAAAGTAAAAAGAAAAAAAATAACCTGCCACTGAAACTGCAGGTCATGGACCTATACTTTACAGGGAGGACTAAACAAACTGAAAGAAAAGTAAATCTATTATTATGTATTGATTAATGCTGAATCACAATAGCACATTCTAAATTAAAGTTAAAACGTATTTCTGAATATTAAGAATCAATTCATCATAATATAAAGTTTGTGAATTAGTCTTGCAGTTTACATCATTAAAGACTTATATAAAACAATTTATAAAGTATATTTATTTATTCATTAGATTCACCTGCAGAAGATGGCAAAATCAATTTGTTGCACAAAGATAGGATTTGGGAGAAAAAATGTAGCCTAAGAACCAGTAACATGGAAACAGTATTGGATTTTATGCATTTTAAATTTATCAAAAAATAGCAGCAGTGATAATAGAAACTAAGTTCTGAATAATTTTTACAAAATGAGAAAATATAGATAAAAAGTATATTTGATATAGCAACTAATATAAAAAAAATGCAACTGCTCAAGTCTTTTATAGATAAGTATTCTTATGTAAATCAAAGTGTCTATATGGATTCAACTGTGAAGTAATGAAGTTATCAGGAGTAAAATAAAACATATTCACATCCATTAATTTATCAGGAGTAAAATAAAACATCCATTAAGTTATCAGGAGTAAAATAAAACATATTCACATCCATTAATTTAAGAGAGGCAAAAATGTTTTTGCCTCTCTTAAATTAAGAGAAAATCTAGAACTTTCCATCTTCTATCAAGTGTTTCATATATTAAACTACCTAAAGATGATTGTGAAACAACCTAACTTAAACAGGTAGATATTTTTGATATTGAAAATATTGATAAAAATCCTCTTAACTACAATAACTTGTCAAAACTTGTTTGTAAAGATAACAAAGAAAAATGTTTTACTATAAACAGTATTAACAAGCCACAGTTGAGTGAGTAAACATATATAAAGTATTCACAACTGATGAAAAATTCAGTCACTGTAATTAATAATACAAAAAAAACAAATTTAAAAAGCAAAAAAAGTAGTTTGGGATTCATTGGAAGAGTGAAAATAATAGTATGAAGAATGAGACAACAGAAAAAACACAAATTCATAAAACAATTAGAAATCAGAGATGAGAAATACTCTCAATTTTAATAGCATATCAACTTGTCTGAGGTTATTTCATGCTCAGAATTGCATACATTGTACATTTATATTTACTTTTTTTGTGTAGTTTATGGGTTTTTTGGCACACAGTTATATTATATCAAATATTCCTATCTAATACAAATAATTTACAAACAGATTGACCCATAACAGGTACTACCACTCTGAATCAAAGTGAAGCGGACTTTATACTTCGCAAGGTTGGTCGACCCGCAAGTGTCCAAAGAAACTGCTAACTCTTTTGTGAAAGCCTACGAAACCTGTCGATCAATAGATCCAGCACCTGTTCACTGGAAAAAAGCAGGACTTGGTGTGACGGATAACTGGAAAAGATTGGCGATGAACATAACCTACCACAATGGTGAGAATTATCTAACTATCATTGACTACAGCCCCTCTAGATTTGCAATATGGCGACCACTGTGCCGAGAAGACGCGCCCACTGTTATCTGACAGTTGGAGAATGTTTTCTTTGAGCGAGGCCCACTGATAGAAATACTGACAACGACAAAGCATTCACAAGTAAAGACTTTCGAGAATTTGTGAGGAATTGGGACGTGCATCTGCGGTTTCGGTGTGCCGACTCACCGAGTGGAAACGGAATTGTGGAAAGAAGTCATAGGACCGTTAAGACTATTGCAACTAGAAAAAATTGTTCGATATTAGAGGCGGTCTATTGGCACAATGTCACCCCAAAAGATGACGTTTCATCTTGCACCGCGCCAGCTGACGTGCTGCATAGATACCATATCCGGATAAAACGTGTTAAAAATAACCTGCTTCCCGAACCAGAGGGATGTATGAAAAGGGAGACGTGGTTTGGGTTAGGAATCCACGTGGCAAGTGCACAACAAAATATGGCACTGATCATGTTACTGAAGTGATCAGCCCGCAGTTTGTGAAAATTGATGGGGTGCCTCGACACGTCAAAGACCTCCGACCTGTAATACAGACGCAATTATCATCCAGTGACGAAAGCGATTCCGAGGATAGTGAGCGTTTAATCTATTTGAATTCAGATCCGCTCAACAGTGATTCCGATGTCAGTAGCTTCCCAACTGATGAAGCGTCTGTTGAACCTCGACCAGCAGATGAGAGTACACGAGGATGAAATCTGCGTGATTCCCCTTCGAAGAAGTACCCAACAAAGATGAAATCTACCCCCCTGCCCTGCTTGTGATCATGAGATCAGGGGGGAGTGTGGGGAAAAATCATGACTTTGACTTACCGGACTTGCGTGTGGCTGAAAAAGGAAAAACAAAAAAGCCAAAATGGCGACGCACAGTTGCTTTTGTACTTGTTTAGTCTCGCTTAAAGTAACGCAGACTCTTGGGTATCTCATGCAAATGAGATAGTCGGGTTTTATAAAAGAGAACTCGAAAAAAACAGAGATAGTTTGGAACGGAAGGCGTGTTGCATGTTTCTGTAACTTAGTCAAGTTTTTTCAAACTTCACTTGATTAAAGCAGTAATGGATACAGACTTCATCACCAGGCTAGCTGAGGATCATAAATTGGGTAGTTTGTTTTTTTTTCATACCTTTTACAATTGAAACATCTGGTACCCTAGGTCTTCACAAACAACCTCCCTACTCTGCCAAAATAGGTTCAAATGAATGAACCCCAAAAGGATGTATGGCCATTTCTCTGGCCATTCTTCAAGCAACATGTTTTCAATTCTTTCAGCCAGGTTTGTGTATTGAAAATGACAGCCTACTTCCATGTTTTTTAAAATTCCATTTCTCTTAGAAAATAGAAATTAATAATGAAAGAACTTACAAAACAAAAAACTTGTGATATTTCACTAAAATCTTCCAAAAATCAGAAAAATTCACAAATGCCATTATTCATGATATCATAATACTGATTGATTAGTCACTCTTTTTGAGAAACCTGATTAAGAATAAGGTAAAGATCTCAAAGGATGGATGAAAATAGACCTATAGTTTTTCTTTTTGATGATAGGTATATGAAAAAATATGGATTGATAAAAATGTATTATAAACACATACATACAAAAATCTAATAAAATTCAAAACATTTAGGGGGACACAGAATTGCATTTACAAAAATTAGAAATGGTATTTCATAATACTTTCTTTTAAACACTAATTTGAATATTTTGCTCAATTCATTTTTATTTTCTCACTAAAATTTACAAATAAAATTTTTACTTCTGCTGGTACTGTTTTCTAAGTAAAATCAATTTTTTTAACACCATTTTCATAATACATATACCATTATTTACTCTGCATTTAGATATGATGAACATAAATGTTTAAATATTTTATAGGACTTGAAGAGTGGATAAATAACTAATGTCACTAAGAGCTCTTAATATTCAATTAATATCGCAGACATAGCAGTAAGGATTTTTATTCAACAAAATCTCTCAAAATACTTTATGACAATTCTTCCAAAATATAATTTCTATAACAATGGTTACTTCAATTCTTTCTCTGAATGCCAAACTGACTATTATCTTTAAGAATTCTCCAGTCAGAATTACTATGTTCCACGCTTTCTAATGAGACTAATCTGCTTTTAATTGTGATTAATGTTAGTGAGAACTAATATTCTCTTCAGCTCCTATTTAAAAAAGTCAATATTTCAAAGAAGTTCACCTTGAATGTAAATTTCACAAATATCTAGGTCACCATTAAATTATAATAACACTACTCACTTTTTTGTTGCCTTCAACTAATTGATTTACAAGTGCCTACAACATGAAATTGCTTGCATATTCAAGCACAAAATCCCTCCAGTATTTCTTGTTCAATTTTTCTGGCTATTGAACTGCACCATTTATAAAAGATTTATGTCCCTAAAAGTTGGCTTTTGATCATTGCAGTTAAAATGGGTAGTACATGAATAATTGCAAGAACATGTTTTACTAATGGTTCAGTGATAGCAACAATGATAGAGTCTTTGGTTTTAGTCAATTGTAAACTGATGAAATAAGTAAATGGCTGGTGAGCCTATAATTAGAGAGTCATACAGCAAAAAGGTAACTACTCATTAGCATGAATATTTGAAATGAGTATCAATATCTAGAAACTGACAATCCCTTTTCAGTATTGGCCAATCTGGTGTTTGAAATGGCACTCAAACATTGTTTCATGGTAATTCTTAACTGCAAAAACTAAGTGCCTCTTTTACAATTTAACTAACTTTTCTTGACTGACATGAACAATGTGGCTATATGCACAATCATCTTTTCCAATCCATCTTGTAAGACATGAAATTATAACTGCAATGTTTATAGACAAAACATCTGAGGTAACCACTAGTAATAGACAAATGTTTGGAGTGAGTATCAACTTTAAATACTCACACTGTGGACTGAGCCACCTTTAATTCTTTTTAATCAAATGATTGGAAGGATTTTTTATACTGAAGCACAGACAAGGATACACAATAATGATATATTAACACCATAAAAAATGATAGACTTGATGATGGAAGATAGGATTCTGCATTTGTCTATTAAATATAGGTATATTATCCAGTCAAATCCAAGCCAGTGAAAATCAGAATAATCAGTTATGTAGAAAGATGTTTTTTATGTCTTGATATCACCTTTTTTATAATATGCTCAAATGAAATCAGATAAACTTTTGGTTGTGTCCAAAAAAAATTTAGGACAACCTAGCTTTGTCTGGAGATTGTGTATAAACAAGTTTCCATATGCATTGATGTCTCCTCTGAAGGTTTTGTAGAAAGTGCACATTAAATCTATTGCAGAAGATTGGGTCTAGGAATAGACATAGTTAAAAGTAAGTAAGTAAGTAAAGTTGGTGACCCTAGTCAAGGGCAACCCAATGGCTCTCTTTTCAATAACTACTACACAGAGGTGTAGGGGAGGGTGCTCCACTTTACCCTTGATCCATACTTTATAATGCTGAGTGTTAAGCAATTTTTCAGATGATAGGATTTGAATATAAAAATGAATTGATAAAATTCTGTCAAATAATACTTTGCTGAACCATTAAATTCTTGATAAAACATCAACATGTAGAACCAGATAAAACCTTAATGCTAAAGATGTTGATTGTTTGTATCTTATGGCATATCAACTTTTGTAGGTTATTTAATGCCAAATCCATTTTTATACAAATAAACAGTTCTATTTCAAACAATTCAGTTTCGCATAAATACACAGTTTAATTGTCAAAAACACTTCTATTTCAAGGTATTCAGTTGAGTCAAACAGTTCTAATCCAAACAATTTAGTTTTCTATAAGTATAGTTTTTGTTTACATACAGTTTAATGTCAAAACAGTTTTATTTCAAACAATTCAGTATAGTGTAGTACAGTTTCAACATCAAAAAACAGTTCTATTTCAAGCAATTCAGTTTAGCATAAGTACACAGTTTAGTTCTATTTGACCCATAAATAGGGCCCTATCAGTTTGGTTGGTCAGTTTGTTGGGTTTTATGGCATATCAACCCTTGTAGGTTATTTAACGCCAAATCCATTTTTATGTAAATATTCAGTTCTATTTCAAACAATTCAGTTTAGCATAAGTACACAGTTTAATTGTCAAAAACATTTCTATTACAAACTATTCAAGCAGTTATATGTAACAATTCAGTTAAGTGAAAATATAGTTTTAATGTCGAAAAACAGTTCTATTTCAAATAATTCAGTTAAGCATAAACACACGGTTTAAATGTATGTACGGTTTAATTGTCAAAAACATTTCTATTTCAAGCTATTCAGTTTACTCAAACAATTCAGTTTAGCATAAGTATACTGTTAGTTCTATTTAACCCATAGATAGGGCCCTATCAGGTGCTACCACTCCGGGCCAGAGAGGATCTGGGAGCAATGGCAATGAAGGGGTACTCCGCATTCTCCAAAGCTTCAGCACGGCTGGAACCTCACCATCAGATTGTTTAGTGTCATATCCAGGACACACGTTGGGGGGTGGGTCTTACCCCTCTGCAGAGGTGCAGTCGGTGTATTCTACAGTCCCAGCCGATGGGGCAAGGGCCCTATCAGGTGCTACCACTCTGGGCCAGAGTGGACCAGGGAGTGATGGCAATGAAAGAGTACTCCACATTCCCCTAAGCTCCAGCATCACTGAACCTCACCATCAAATTGTTTAGTATCATATCCAAAATACTCATTGAGGGGGTTTTACCACCCTGCAGAGATGGAGTCAGTGTATTCTACAACCCCAGTTGACTGGGCAAGATGTTGATTAAATTTATTGTACTATTTGTTGAGTTTATAAGTAATACCATATAAGAATATATGTTCTTTGATTGGTTTTATTTTGATAAATCTGAATAATTTAATATCTTATTTTATTTGATTTACATTTGTAAATGTTAACTGTAATCATAAATAAGGAATAGGAATACAAACATTTAAAGAATATATAAGAAACTAATTAGGGTTTATTTAGTTATTCCCAATCTTTCCAGCAATCAAGTATTTGAAAGAACAAGACTGGGAAATATCAAGTACTTATCAAAAAAATATTTTGTCAAAGAGTCTGATCAAAGTTTTAAAAGTACAGGTAGTAAATAAATTAACCCCCTAATGTACATGGACAACATTAAACTGTTTGCCAAAAATGAGAAAGAATCAGAAACCCTAATACAGGCAGTGAGGCTATACAGTCAAAATATAGGGATGGAATTTGCCATAGGAAATGAGTAGAAAAATGTGCCATGCTAATAATGAAAAGTGGAAAACGACATAGGATAGAAGGAATCGAACTACCAAATCTAGACAAAATTAGAACACTCAGAGAAAAGAAAACTGCACTTGGGAATATTGGAAGCGGACACTATTAAACTGGCAGAGGTGAAAGAAAAAATTTAAAAAGAATACTTCAGAAGAACAAGAAAACAACTCGAAACCAAACTATATAGCAGAAATCTCATCAAATAGATAAATAGCTGTCCCTCTCACATGATACTTGGGACCATTCTTAAAGTGGACCAGAGAAGAACTTCAACAAATGTACCATAAGGCCTTATGCTACTGAGATGACATAGATAGATTGTATGTCTCAAGAAAAGGAAGAAGATGATTCACTAGCATTCAAGATAGCATCGATGCATTGATACAATAACTAAAAGATTACATAAAAAAAGCATGGAGGAAGACTGATTACAGCCACCAGAAACAATACAGACAATACAAGCATCAACAGAACAAAAATAACCAGTAAACAAAAATGGGAAGAAAAACAATTGTATGGACATTTCAAACAACAAACAAGCAAAATCTCACACAAGAAAACTTGGACATGGCTAAGAAAGGGAAACCTTAAGAGAGAAACTGAATTTCTTCTGATAGTAGCACCATACAATGCCATAAGGATTAACTATGTCAAAGCAAGATTAGACAAGACACAAGAAAATAGCAGATGTAGATTATGTAGCAACAGAGATGAATCAATCTATCATATGATAAGTGAATGCAGTAAACTAGTGCCGAGAGAGTATACGACTAGAGATGACTGGGTGAGAAAGGTGAACCACTGGGAATTGTGCAAAGTTTCAATTTAACCATATAAACTAATGGTATATGCACAACCTGGAATCCGGCCTGAAAAATGAGAAACAAAATTCTCTGTGATTATGAGATAAAAACAGATCATATATTCTTGGCCAGATGACCAGACCTAATAATAGTCAACAAAAAAGAGAGAGCCTACTGAATAGTGGACTTTGCCATTCCGACTGACCACAGGGTAAAACTGAAGGAAAGCAAAAACAGAGTACCTATACCTTATTAGAGAACCGAAAAAACTATGGAACATGAAAATGACGGTAATACCAATTCTAATTGGTGCACTCAGTACAGTCACCAAAGGATTGATACTGGGAATGCTAAGAGGAGTGGAGGAGACTTGCTGTCATTCAGACTTCAGTGGAAAACCATCAACTAACACAGGTGTGAAAAACTCTCAAATGAGTAAAATAACAATATAATGTAAATTACAAAATAATGATGCAAATTTTAAAGAGCATTCATTTCCAATCCATAATATCAAACAGAAAACGTGACGTCTCCTAAAATAGCCATTGAACATGCTCCTACAGCCAGCAGTCTTAAAACCAGTTTGTTATAGCAAGGAGGCTGTTCAAAAGCTTAGGACACAAAACTGGCAAAAATTGTAAATTTGCAACATGACAAGCAGTGTAATTTTACTTTTTCAATGGGAAGTTGATAAAAGAAATTACATTTTAAAAAATAAAAGAGTAAATGGTGACTAATAGAAAGGAAAATCCTGTGTTTCCACTGAAGGTTTTTATGAACAATAGATTATTCATTTCAGTAGAAATTTCATTAAATTTGGTGATACAATGTAAAAATGGCTTATACACTACTGGTGAATGTGATCAAAATGTAAAAAAATAATTTGGTGTACTTGTATACCACTTGTTGGATTGTCAGGGTATAAGTTTCTATTTATAGATTTTCCAGTAGGCAGCAGCAGGTACTTCTGATAAAAAATGGCCAATCAAAGACGAGGATTGAAAGCAAAGGATATATATGTAAATGTATTTTTAAAAATGCTTTATATATCCCAACTTTTAAACAAAATATTTTCTCAGTACAAGCTGCAATAAAAAAATGGTGCACATGTAAGTTTTCATCATGACAAGTTGAGTTGTCACTGCTCTAACATGCAGAATAAACAACAATAATAACAACACTTACTGGCTCAGCAGCCCCAACTAGCATCCAACTGGCAGACAAAAATAAAACAGGCTGTAACTCAATACAGATCTCGTGACATTACTGAAGCAAGCCAGTATATATATATATATATATATATACACACACACACACACACATACACACTAATATATCCATTCCTGGGGCCAGCAACCAATCACTCTCCAGAGAATGGACTTAAACACATGCGTGTAATGGCCATAAAATCTCTTCTTCCTCAGTTCTGCATCTCACTTCAACTTGTAACTCAAGTGGTTATACAACTGGGCATCAAGACTATTGGTGATGTGCTCACCATACTCAAGTTAACCAAGAAACCTTCAGTATAACCATCTATTCATGTAAAACCATCGACAGCAAAACTTCTTCAACTCAACTCAGAAATGACCCAACAACAGTTCCAGAAATTCAGGATAAATTGCCATGTATTCAAAAAGATGACTAATCTTCCTACTGCAGAGACCAACATTCAACTATATAACTGTGCTGATAAAGTTGTCCAGAATTCCATCATCAACACAAACCCTAACAAACTACTTGATATGCTGGAAATCTTGGTCACGCAGAAAGCAAATCCCATGGTACACCAATCTCACTTATATCAATTGTACAAAGCGATAATGAGTTCATTCAAAATTACCTAGTTAGGCTGCAGTCAGCAGCACGGGATAGCAACTTCGTATGCCCCAAATGCAATCATGATCTATCCCATGTTTATATCAAGGACCAGTTCATCAAGGGTATAGCTAACGATGTGCTACAAGTGGATATGCTGGCTGAAGCAAAAATCGCTGAAGACTCTGGAGCAGATCATAAGCCATACTGAAGCATTTGAGACAGCCATGCGAGACCAAGACATAATCCCTAGTGTCTCAGACATAGCAGGGCTTTGGATGTTGTTGTATCACCAACAAAAACAGGCCCAAAGTGTAGCCTGATCAACTGCTACCCACAAATATGAAAAGACCATGATGGAAACACAACTCCAACAAAATGCATGTGGAGGTTACTGTAGTCACCAACATGGTAGAGCTGGATCAGGTGATAGACATGTCCCGCATGGAGTCAGATATGCAAAACAAGTGGCAAGTAAAACCACTTCAAGAAGGTCTGCCAGTCAAAGCGCTATACGATATATGGAGGATGAAAAAGCTACCATGGATACCCTCATTGTGCACATGGCATTCAACCCAGCAACCAACACCTATAAACTAGGCAATAACAACAGCTGCAAGGAGGTAGATGCAACATTAATCCCATCCTCACCAAGCCCAGATCTGAGACAGGCCAGGAAATACCTTAGCAGACCGATACACCTGCAGCACATGGGACTCTCAAAAAGGAATTTGGTCCCCTCAAGGAAAAAGGTGTGCATCATTGGAAGATTTTCCTTGGTGTGCCAAGGTTGCTTGCCTGTCATTTTCAAAGTTGGGAAAAGAACCATGAAGCAGGCACTATATATATACAGGAAGGCAGCTTGCATTGATGTTGGTATATTACCTCCTTGGTTTCCCAAACCTATAACATTACCACCGTTAGTAACTTGTGATGCTGTACATCCAGATATCCAACATCACAAGATAGACCCTTCAGCGAATAAACATGTTTAATTATCCTAAGACCCCTCCATATCTGCCAACCTGTGAGAGCATACAAAAACTAAAGAAATTGCTGTTGGTGCAATTTGCCCCATGGCATTCAATAATAGCAGGAAATTCCCAGCAATGTCTGGTCCTCCAGCTCACATTCACCTCAAAGAAGGTTCAACCCCCAGAGCCAAACATAACCCTATTCCAGTACCATACCACTACAAGAAAGAAGTGAAAAAAAGCCCTTTGGGACGATGTCAAAAGAGGCATCATCACTCCCATACCAATTGGTACCCCCATTAATTGGCATAGCACCATGGTTATTAATGTGTAGAAGAAGGGGAAACCAAGGAGGACAGTAGACAACCAGTGTTTAAATTCCCAACCCAAACATGAAACACCACAACAACTCACTATTCCAATTGTCGTTACAGGTACCACTAAACACAAAAAAAAACTGTCCTGGATGCCATGGATGGCTACCACACAATCCCTCTAGATGAAGAATCACAACCTCTAACAACTTTCATCAACCCTAACCCTAACCCAGAACCTACCCTCTAAAGTACCCATCCAACAACAGCAGCAACAATGAGAAAAACACCAGTTCTACCATCAATACTGACCTGGGGATTAACAAGACAACTCTGAAAAAGGATGGACCCAGGTTACAAAAAAAAAAAAGAAATTACCAATGAAAACAACAACAACTGAAGCAACATCAGTATCAATAACAATAGAAACAACAGCAGAAACAACAAACCAAACAACAATAGAAACATCATCAGCAGAAAAAAAACAGCCTCCATCACCCCACCCACCCTGCAAAAAAACAAAAAAAGGGAAAAAAATCACAAACAGCGTGAGGAGATGGAGACCAGCACTAATTTAAAAAGGAGAAACAGTGAGGAAACTCACTCCAAAAAACTGTGTACCCAACCTAACCCTCAATAGAAAAAGAAATGTAACCTCAGTCTCCCCAATAAGTTAAATCACAAGAGCCCCCATCCAAATCATCACCAAAGCGAGCAGCTCTTCCAAAATCACCTCTAAAACAACTTCCTCAAATCACTCCCAACCAAAATAATCCCCATCCAAACAACCTTCACCCCAACATAACTCAAATGTGATTCCCTTCTCCTCAACACTCCCCTCTCTCTCACCACCCAGGCTGTTCTCCCGATCTTGGTTGCTCCCTAAAAGAATCTCACAAGCAAGTCATAAACTCTAAAGCCCATAATAGAGCAAAATCCGCCTCAACCAAAGAAACCCCAAAAGAACTTTTAGGGGTGGCTTTGTACTCTGAGAAAGAACTTCCAGCAGCTTTTCATCTCCACAGAGCACTTAAGCCGCTCTTAGAATTTAAAAAAATTAAAAACAAACAAGTCTGTAATCCGTATTTGTTTAGGGGTGCACCCATGGTGACCACCTTTGTTCACTTGGCTGGGAGCTGCACAAAAAATAAGTGGCAATTCCTGAATAAGATCAGTCAGGTGGGCATAAGGTTGGCAGAGTTGGAGCACCCCTCACTAAAGAAAATCACGTCATTTTTTGCAGGGCAGGTCCCTGTTTATGTTTACCCTTCTTTTTACAGGACTCTAAAGCTGAAGTATCCTTTAGATGTCAGAGGTCTGTCCAGAGATGGCTGAGTAACTACTGAGCTAGGCACTAACTCCCTGAGATATGTCATTAGCATCCTCACCCCACAAGGATTTCCAAGGCATAATCAACAGTGAGTAAGGTAAGTGGGCTTGATAACTAAACCTTGCCATACTGAATGCGAGGGGCTGAGGGATATAAGCAAGGGTGAACGTGCTTGGTAAACTCTTGAACTTCAGTGAAGATGTTGCTGCAGTACAAGAGACGCACTTCACTTGCACTGTGGACTGGAGGATGACTTTGTCGTCCTTTCAGCATATGGCAGCCATAGCAGCATTAGGGGTCTCTCTGCTAATTGAATCCACCCTTAATGGTGATGTAAATCTTGTACTTGCAGATGACAGAGGCCAGCTGGTTGTGGTTGATGTTGCCATTAAGAGTTTCAAGTTCCAAGTGGCTGCGGTTTATGTGCCCAATATCCTTGCAGAGAGGGTTTCCTTGAGTCAGAGGTTAGTGCCTTTCCTCAATGATCTGAAACAGATAGTTTTAGTGGGTGACTGGAATGCGATCTTTGCTCCCAAGAGAGACAGAGTCGGAAGGGGAGCTAGAGAGTCAGGAAGGTGTGAAAGTAGCCTGATCGATTTTATGGCTCGCCAAGACTTGGTCGACAGGTTTCGACTGGATCACCCTGGGAGGGAGATGTGGACGTGGCTAGATAGTTCACCCTCTGTCCATGCCAAATCCTATCTGGACAGAGTGTTAGTAAGAAGAGCTGACACTAATTTTGTTACATGCCCCATGTTCTACTATGTAGCACAGACTGACCATAGGCTTGTGAGAGTCAGTCTGCGGTTAGCTAATAGGCCAAGTCTAGCTGGCCACTGGAAGTTCAATACCTCCTTACTGGAGATACAGGAGTCCTGGGACCAACTGGAATCCCTAGTTCAGTGGGCATTAGTGGGAGTGGTTACTGGGAATAAGTGGTGGGGATCTTTTAAACATAGAATTAGAGATTTCGCCATCAAATACGGTCGCCAGCTCAACTTAGATAGGACCAATGTGGCAAAATCTTTAGAAGATAAGCTTTCCCAGGCGGTGGAAGAGGGGGGATTCCCTAGCCATAGATTTAGCTAGACGGGACCTTGAGCGTGAGACTAGCGAATGCCACAAGGTCTGTAGACAGGTCTGTTGTCAACATCTGCGCAATGGGAGTCTGGGTATGCTTGATCTGGAGAACAACTGATTTGCTGAAAGACTGGCTAATCTTTGTCGAAGGACATGGTGTGGAGGCGAAAGGTGAGCATTACCTTTCCTTGCCTTAAGTCAAACCCCACAGCTGAAGATTGACGTAAGCTGAGGAACAAAGCACTATTCATCCACAAATGCTGTAAGGCCTTTCACCACCTTCCTGGGTCCATTGACCTTTCTTGACCTCAAAAGGAACTGTATCAGGATCTAGTGGTGGGCTCTGCTTCGGATCCTCTCATGGATCAGCTTGGATGGTTGATGGAAGATATTCGCTCACATTAGAACTGGGCACCAGGTTTGGGCTTCTTGAACAACGAGTTCTCACTTACCTGGCAGCTTGCACAAAATGCGTTGCCCCTTTTTGGCTTGAATTACAAAGCTGGCCTGGTAGACATTCCTGATTATCCTTGCTGAAGCAGTGGCTTAGAAGAAATGGCTGAGCATGCCTTCTACGACTGTGAACAAGTTCACCTGTTTTAGAGTTACATCAGGAAGTGGACAACCCACACCAAACCCAAGCAGCTTGTACTGCTCAATGTTGGTTACATTGTAGACAACATTTTGCCTCAGTTTCAAGGTGAGAAGCATGTGATGTTTCTTGCAATCCTAGCTGTAGCTAGAATGGTGATTTGGATGATGCAAAAGAAGGGATTAGAGTCAAAATTAGATGCAACAGAAAACGCTTGGACTGTATAACATTCGACAAAAGGTGGGTGCATGCAGTGAACTTGGTCATATGAAAGGGGGCAATGTTGGAAAAATCAAACTCCATATTAGAGACGGGGTGGGGTAACTAAACTGATTTTTCTTTTGTTCGTTTTTTTTTCCCTTCCATCCCTATCATATACACCAATCCTACATAGATCATTCTTTGTAAAAATAAAAATATGCATTTCCATCCCAGTTGGGCTTTTCTCATAGATACAAATGTGGTATTTTGGTGGTAGTGGCATACCTGCTGAAGGATGAATGCCTTATTGTATTATATGAATGGGTCAGCGAGTGTGGCTAGCTAGGGACCCATTAGATTCATAGTCAGGCATGACTGCTCCCCCTCTACCTCCCCCACAAAAAGCTTGGGACCTTGTGCCTTGTATTTTTTAATATCATTTTTGGAAATAAATCTCACTTCAACTCGTAGCTCACTGATTATGCAACTGAGTGCTGACTCATAGCTACCAAGCTCTATGTTTCGACACAAATGAAATCTGACACAAGAGAACTTCAACAGACAATTCCAAATTAATCTATCCTAATGGGGTATTATTCAACATAAAAAAGAGAGAACATTTATATTATTTGAAAAATATCTTTTCTGCAAAAAATGCCAGTTATGACTTACATACTTGGCATAAAATATTGGGCCACTGTAATGAATCAGACAATAAAAAGTTACCTAAATCAGTAAGGGGAATGAAAATAAAACTGACTTCAAATTATGTAGATAACTGTGATATATGCATCCAAGAAAAAATGACTGAAAATAGAAGTAAAACTTTAGACCAAAAAGCAACAGAAATCTTGTCGCTCATACACTGTAACTTGGTAGGATCTATTTAACATCCAAGAAAAGAAAATTATATGATGTACTTCATTTTATTGATGATTATTTGGACATGATAATGTCATATCTTTTAAGACTTAAATCTGATACTTTACTCGTGACAAAAAATATTAAGCAAACATCGCCCCTTGTGACCACATGAAATGTTAAAGAAAATTTGAAGGTTAAAAATAAAATTTGCAATATAAAGAGATTTTGAGAAATAAAATTTTGTATGAAGTCAGTGACACTAAGGCCAAGTTTACTATTTAACTGGGTAATGTTTTAGGGGGCTGAGTGTGCAAGATCAAAGGGTAAGTTTAATCAGTAAGTTCTGCAGCTTTTTAGTTCAGATACTGATTTGAAAAAATAACACAAACAAATTTTTTAAAAAGGAATTTTATACAAAAGAAACAAGAAAGAAAGGGATAGAAAAGATAAAGTGTTGCAAATTCTAGTGCAATTTGCAGGAACTTATCTGAGAGAGTGTCCGGGAAAGAAAGTTCTTTAAATTTGACTATTTTTCTTTTCTTTTTTGTTTTATAGAAACATTTCAGGGTTAATAAAGTTTCGAGTCTTCTTTAAGGTTCTTTTCAGCAGAATTCTCAATTGAATTTTCTTTCAGTTGTTTAACTTGAGAGAATATGAGTAGTTGACTTTCATTTAATTTTTACTTTTATTTCTTGGGAAGCCTGTTTAAAATCTTTACCGGCAATTCAAGAAATGAGTGACGAAACCCATCTTAAGTTTTTCGTACCTTCACAGTTCAGTCCCCAAGTTTGTACTGAGGGTCTGAATAGTAGTTCTTGACAAAAGGAGGAAGTCACTTTTTAGTGCCACACTGTCTGGGATTACTTCTCCCTTCTCTACTCCAGCCAAATCAAGTCCGCATGTGGTCGGTTTGATTTTTTCCTAGAAATAAATTTTTATAATTCTAGTTGGTTTCAGAAGTCTAGTCGAAGAGGAATCAACTTATTTGGTGCTAGTCAATGTAAAAGAGAAATGGAAAAACATGCTCATGTGTGCTTGGCATGCAAAAGCAAAAATGGCAGTGCCAATGTGTTTTAAGAACTCAAGATGTCGGATTCCGACGAGACGTGTACAAAGGTCTAAGCCTATAAAAAAGACAGACAGCTGCAGTGTTAGCAGAGAGCTCAAGCATTGCGGTTGGCAAGAGACAATATATCCAGCTGATTGGAAGAGACAACTCAGTAGACATTTCTAAGCTAGAGACGTTTGTGCTGGACAGTGATACGCGAAGTGTCCTGGATCAAGCTTTCTGACTGTTGAGTGACCCCAGATTACTAGTCAACTTACTTAACTTGCAAAATGAACTGATGGATGATCACCAACCAGACATCACCAAAATGGTGCTCTTTTCCACTTCAAACTTCGTCTCTTATGTTCATCAAATCGCGCCACTTCACGTGGGCTTATCATGTTCTCCTCCATAAAATAAGTCACACCTCTTGCGTCCTTTTCTTCTTCTGGTTTCCACATACTGGTAGCAGAGAGAGCACACCTTCTGTTTCTTCAAGGTAAGATTGTTTGTGGCATTACTACTACAATAATTTTGATGAACTGATAATGGAACTGAATTCACGTCCAAAAACTTTGAGAAATTGCTAGTGGAGAACTGCATTAAGCACGAAAGGTCTTCCCCATATTTCTCACATCAAAATGGTACCACTGAACATTCATAGAGGACCTTTTTTTCTATGGTAAGATGTCTACTTATTGAGTCAAAACTGCCAAAAAACTTAGGGGTTTATGCACTTCTTACCGCAGCATTAATTAGAAGTTATTGTTATAATAAAAACACAAAAAAAAACATTTGACAGTTTCACTGGTTTGAAACTGAATTTAGATAAGATGCATATTTTCAGTATGATTTGTTTTTGTTATGTAAGAAACAAAAAGAAATAAGAACCTCTCAGTAAAAAAGGCATTTTTGTGGGCTATGATAAGCAAAGCCCAGTTTATTTGATATGCTTTCAAGAAATAAAGGCTAATAAAAGAGTTAGATGTGTAAAATTCACTGATTCTTATGACAATAACCTTTTACTTGTATCAGGTGAAGATGAACAGATGGTATTGTCCAACTATATAAGCAATAAATATGAGGAAAAAAGTAAAAATAACCAGAACACTGAAGAGGTGGGGCAAGTACATCATTATCCAACCAGAGAGAGAAAAAACCTGATTTTTTATAGTTAAAAATTATGAATCTAGTGGGATTGACTATTGTTATACAATGCATACAATTCCCACTAATTGTACTGAGGCTACTAATGCAGGAAACTCAGAATATTGGGTCTTCACTACGCAAAAAGAATTTGATTCCTAAGGAGAAAATAATACTTTTGAATTAAAGAAAGCTCCAAAGGAGAAAAAATATTGTAGAGAGTAGGAGAGTGTATACTCTTAAATATAAAGATGACAGAAATTATGATTATAAAGCCCAATTTGTGACCAAGGGCTACATGCAATAATGTCAAGATTATTGTGATACTTTTGCTCCAATAACAATATGTCTTCCATAAGATTTCTATTACAAATAGCAGTGCAATACAATTTACTAATTCATCTTATGGATGTTAAGAGCGCATATTTGAATGCACCCTTAGACTATGAAATCTATGTAGAATCACCAAAAGCTTTGATGATAAAAGAGAATTGTTTGGAAACTTAAAAAATCCTTATACGGATTAAAACAGCGGTTCATCTTCATCATCATCATCATCATCATGTTGTGCCGCTAGCACGGATATCCCTGACCCTCTCTTGCCACTTCTCCCTATGATTCATCACCTCTGGCAGGTCTTCAGGGTTGCATCCTGTATCCTCACTTAGCTCACATAGCTGCTGTATGTATGTTTGAGCTGGTCTAGTTTTTGCTTGGCCATATGTGGGGGTCCATAGGAGTACATCACTTAAATTGAATCAAGCTTCAAACAATCCCCTGTAGACCCCTGTAAGTACTCTCAAATTGTTAGCAATCAAATATCCATCATTTTATTATTATGGGTAGATGACATTAATTGCTTCAAAAACTGAAGCAGACTTAATGAAAATTAAGGCAAAACTAATCTCATGATACAAAATGACTGATATTCATTATCCTGGTTTTTAGGAATACAATTTGAATGTAAAATACCAATATTAAAATGAATCTATCAAGATATATTGAGAAGATATCATCAAAATTGAACATGAGAGATTGTAAAATGTGCTCAACTCCATGTGAAATGGATATAAACAAAATAAGTGACAAAGTTGAATTTATAGACAACAGACTTTATAGGGAAATTATAGATAATCTGATATATATCATGATTGCAACGAGATCAGATATTTGCTATACAATCACAAGATTATCTCAGGATCTAGTAAAACCAACTAAATCTATTTAACAAGAGCGAAACTTTCTATGTTATTTGAAAGGCACAATAAACCAGTCACTAATATACAAAAAACTGTCTAATTAGACAGATAGACAGTTATCATAAAGAGTGCTTGTGAAAAAGTAACCTAATATTTACTTTAAGTTTAAATTTTAGAATTCACTTTCATAAATAAATATGAAAATAGATATTCTATAGAGTATTAATAAAAAGAATTGCTCAAAATTTTGAAATTAAGTGTACTAAGAGAACTTTTTTCTAGCTTATAACTTTTATGAATAATCTAAAACTTGCTTTTTGATCAACTTTTCAAGTTTAATATTTTTTGTTGAAAATAGGCCAGAAAAAGTTTTATATATTCATAAATAACTGTTACTGTAGTATTCCAAATTTTGTAAACAACTAAGAATTGATTTTATATCAGGCCAACAATATTTATTGAAAAAATACCTTGTTTTTGTATTACTATCTTTATTAGCAAAAATTAATAGCAAATGGTATTTGTTACTATAAAAGTTAAATTCAATACCTAACTAAGCAATAATATGGACTTACATCTCCATCCTGAAGATCTACAAATATATCTAATTAGTAATGTTTAATTAATATGAATAATTATCTTATTAAGACATAATTTATTTTTCTTTTGAAGTTTACAAATTCAAATTTTGTATGATTAGTTACAAATTTAAATTTAGTATGATTATGATGGCAGCAATATGGCTTTCTGAGAGCTCCTCTTTTCTGATGAGGAACAATTTTTTTTAAACTAAAACTTTCTCTTGGGTTCAATAAGTAAACATACTGAATCTGGTAGGTCTCCAATCAAACTATGTCTATAGAGAACTGACAAATTTTTCACAATTATTAATATAAATAATTGACCATCTATAATTTCTCCCATCTGATCCCCCGTGTCACAACTTTCCCCTTTGATGCAATAAAGAGATTCTACCAAAGATTTGGAATCTCCAGGACATGACACCTTGCTTGTTACTATTCTGCCTAAAGACAAGAATATGGCTGAGGTACAGACTGACACCATACTCATCTCAACTTAAAAATTAGAAAGTAAACTGACCCTATTTAACCTTATCTTCATGAATGCCATATGCAACAGACAGTTTAATGAGGTCTTTCATGTATACATGCATGGACAAGACCAATAGTCCCTTTCAACAATTGGAGTCCGAATACTTCAATCTCTTTTGATGCAATGAGAGCTATATAACTGTAGCGTTAGAATCCCTTGGAACAGGGTTACCTCATCTCTATTTTGCAGTGTCCAGTTTACATCAGAGAGATGACCAGATACCACGCTTTAAACCAATATTGGGAAAAAAAGAGTTGTGTGAGTGTGTACACTAAATTTGTCAAAATAACAGCCATAAAAACCAAATTGTGGCAAATAAATTTTGTTATTGATTTTCATTAGTTCTTTTGTTATCTTTACAAATAAGCAGTTATAATTAAATTGCTTAGTTATAAAAACAAGGCTATTTTCAGCCCAGTAACAGGTTATGACCTTGAATTTTACATTATAATTTATATATAACATAGGTAATTAACTATTGATTCTTTTTTTTTTTTTTTGAAAATCTAACAAATCTAAAATGTTTAATAATTAATAGCATTAATATTAATCTAAGTTAATACTTTTTTATTATTTGATTTATTTGAAATATATATTAATATATGTAAAGTTCAGAAAGGTGCAATAAGTTTTTTTAGGGGAAAATACAGTTACACATAGTTCATCTTGATACCAAGATGAAAACAAATAAAATGCATAACTAAGAAATAAAACATTTCTGAAAATTTCCTTTAGGAGAAACAATTAAAAGTGAAAATTATTATTTAAGAAAAAGATTACAACACATGTTTACTATCGTAACAAACAATTTTTTTTTTTTTTGTACACAATTGTCATCAATTGAAAAATTTACCTGAAACATTACAAATGGTATTTGTTATTATAAAACAATAAATCCATATAACAGAAAAAATTTACCAATTATATTTTTATACAAAAGAGATCGGAGAAATAATATATGCATACAAACTAGCCTGATTTTCCCTCAAAGCCAATCAACATTTAGCTCCAGTAAATTTTTTAAACAAAAACTATAGGTGGTCTGAATTTTGTTTTTAATGTGATCAAAAGCTAATGGCAGGCAAAGACTTTTCAGGCTAAATTTGTCTACATTAGAAACTTGTTCCGTTTCATAGATTGTCATGGTACCACTCCACTACATTATGTAAATATCAATGTCAAGATGGGAAACTAACTTCATCAAATGGGAGTTTCTTAACTAAATTAAACTTCAGTGACTACAAAACTTGATTATAAATTTATTTTTCTAAAAAAAAAAACCCACACAAATAAAGATGGAGGAAAAAAAGAAAGAAGTGATTTAATATGGTATATATAAATTGTGATCAATGCATTTAATTGGTTCCATGGGGTTAGCTTATGGGCTTGGGTCAGCAAATGAGAACAACTTGAGATAAGACTTTGTTTTTCTTTCAATTGGCTTAGGTTAAAAAAAATAATTAAAAACAAATTCAGATTTAAGATATTTTTAAAAAGACCAAAATTTCTTAAAATTGTTATTTTTCTTTTTTTCTTCAATTTCAGAAGCATTAATTTTCAACAAAATAAGGTGGTAAACATTGACATCATATAAATAGTTTATGCTTACCGGTAGAATTTTTTTTGCTTTAAAAACTCAAGTTTTAATCAAATTTTTCATTCTATAAGTCATTTGGATTTAGATGTACACCTTGTTGCCTTATAAAATGTATAAATACAAAAGAATTTATTGTATTCTACTTTAATCCATAAGTAAAATATCAAAGATGTCTAAGTACATAATCATCAACTAAATTCAAATTTATCACTAAGAAGCAATAATCAAAACACCTGCAAGCAAAGCCTAATAATTATAAATAGACAGCTACCAGTGGATAGTTTTCATTCATAATCTACAATGTCAAATTTACAAAACTAATGACATGCTTTAGATTTATGATTTGTTTTTATAGTGATAAAACGAGGGTCTTAAGTGTTTTATCTTTTATTTTATAATTTTATAAACAGTTCTTTTATTGTAAGTAATCAGATTGCTGGCAACTAATTTAGATTTCAAAATCGATCAAGTTGCAAGTAAAAAAATTAATTCTTTTCTTTTAACTATGCTTTCTTTATAAACTTCATTAACACCAGCTTCAAAAATTATGCTTCATAATAATTTGAAAATAAAATATCAGGTTTGGAAAACAAAAAGTTTGAAAATATATGGTTATTAAATGGATGTTCAAATGAAGAATTAAATTTATCTAAATGATATCTATTTTCATATAAAATTGAAAAAAATGTTCTTACCCTAAACTAATATTTTAACTGTAGTTAATATCTGAAAGCATTTTTATAACCAAATCCCCCTTAGTTCATTTCATTCATTCTTAATCAAAAAACTTTCTTTAAAACCTCAAGTAAACCTTTTATAAAAAGTTATCACTATATCTTTTTCACTTTTAATAAATACAAAAAATAAGATTATAGTAACAGACAAAATGATTTGACAGCAAATTAAAAGGACCCACTTAAATTTTTTTAGTAAACAAAGGCCCATTAGTTATGCTGTTGTAAGCAATAAATTGTAAATTGTATTTTTAAAAAGTCACAATATTTACTAATGAAGTAAAACTTATTCCGTGAGTGTAGATTGAAGTGAAAGAAAAATAAGAAATCAAATAATTTCTATTTTTGTTACTACAGATATCATATACAATATAATATCCAACAATTTCAATCATTTAAATTCAATGAAGAATTATCAAGGTATAATAGATTCCAGTCAAGCAAATAAGGTCTTTTTTTCATAAATACTTAAATATCAAAAAACTATAAAAACTAAATCATAATTTGTGTTAAGAAATTTTAACAAAAAATGCTAAATAAACTTTGTTGAACAAAATGTCCGAAGTTCATCTAAAATAAATAAGTAATAATAATAATCATTGGTAAATAAATGAGATCTTATTTTCTTTGAAAATTGTTTTGAGAACACGACTAATAAAGTATAAAACATACATTACACACACTAAGGTTTTCACTGCAGGTTGTCATTAAGTTTTTTATATACAGATTAAACAGAAAAGGTCATTCATTTAAATCATTAGAATTAAAAATGTAAGAAAGGTAAGGATAAAAGCAACTTTTACTCCTCAATATGAATTATATCTACAAGCATTCACTTTTATCGAATTATCTTTACAACTGTAGTAGTAGTCTTTAGAAGAAAACCATTGATGGAGTTTAACAATGGAAGTATTTATCCTCACACATTATGAACATAATTGTGATTATCAAACCTTCCTATATTTAACTTTTATTTTAAATACACACTGTACCCAACAAATGCTATTAAAAACAAGTATATATGATAAATGAACATCAAAGAAATAATATCAACCAAAAGATCATCTCATTAGGTAAAGTGTACCAATGTATAAAATATCATGGTAACATCAGTCAATAACAGATTAGAAAGATTAGTCTTCAAGTATAAGGTGTTCATAAATATATAAGGAAAATAAGGAAATAATTGACACAAATACCTTACCTCAAAAGCAGAACGAGAAAGGAAAAAAGGTAGTTGCAGTGGCATCATTTGCCGGGAGGGGTGGGGAATTTCTCACAGTCAGTTACGCATCTTTGCCTTTCCTTATCTATTTTTATCCATGTGTTTGCATAGAAGAAAAATATTACTATTTTTCATTTAAAAATCAATCCAGGTCATCCAATTTTCTTTCTATCATTTGCAAAGCAACAAAAAAAAAAAAAAAAAAAAAGGTGTATGTTTGTCTATTTTAACTTCCTTCCTCACCCGGTAATGATTCCTCTTCTATTATGTATGAGCATGTACATTCGAGGGAGGCTATGATCCTGATCTGCTTCCACCTAAGACAAACAACCTGCTCCAAAAGGTTGACAGCTTGACAGAAAACAGTTTGTTTTCATAAAATCATAAAAGCCAATGTTATTTAAATACTAAGCTGATGACCAGCTTTCAGTAGTAGTAGTCAGAATATTAATGAATTCTTGAATATCTTAACATTTTTTGTCTCTTATGAAAGAATCAGTAAAGAACTGCAATATAGGCATATACACAAAAATGCACAGATGTGCTTTGACTAGTAAAAAATAGAATTGAAACAAACATGCACGATATACAAAAAAAATGTACATAGTAGCAGTGATGCTATCACCTGATACAGCAAGAAAACAGTTGTGATCCAGACTTGGCACCATAATAGCAGCAATACTGGTAATCATGGTGGTAGTAATTATTGTAGTAGTAGTAGTTAAAAGGTGGGAGTTTGCATTAAACAGGCAGGCAGACAGACAAGCAAATGCAAGTTTCCATCTCACTACAGCTTCAGCTCTATACAAACAATATTCAACAACATGAAAAACAAAAAATTAAAATAAAAATGAACGTCAAGATTAGTTTTGAGGTTTTATTTAAGGTTAACTTATTTATTTTACAATATCATTTACCACAGATATTCCAATTTCTACTACTTAGCATTTAAATCAAATTTTGGTAGGACTGAATTGTTTTTCAAAGCTCCCTAAATCATTGTAAAAGAGTTTGAAAAATATACAAATATTTTTCAAAACAGATGTCAGTGTTCGAATAATCCATGACCCTTGGAGATAATCATAAATTAATAAGTTAAGTCTATTTAAATTAGCATAACATCTATCCATGAATAAGAAAAATTAACATTTTTAAGAGTGAAGATTATAAACAATTATATTTCTATGTTTAACCGGGACATTGGCCCAGCGGTTAGAGTGTTCGCCAATGGCCCGGGAGACCTGGGTTCAATCCCAGGTCAAGTCATACCAAAGACTTTAAAAATGGTACTTGATACCACCTTGCTTAACACTCAGCATTATAAGGTACGGTTCAAGGGTAAAGTGGAGCAATCCTGGGAATGGAGTAGCGCCCTCCCCTACACCTTGGTGTAGTAGCTATCGAAAAGGGAGCCTTCGGGTCACCCTCGACTATGGTCGCTAACTTTACTTACATAAAAAAAACGCATCATGTCAAAGAGTAAATTTTAAGAAATCTCAAAATAATTCAATGTAATACAAAAATTATTATATATAAAGATCATTTATGATTTTAATCTACAATATTAAATTTCAAATAATTTAAGATTCATTTCAATTCTAAGAGAAAGTTCGAAGTATTTTAACTAATCAACAAGAAATATCTTAAAAATTAAATCAAAACCATAATACATGCTGCTAGGTATTTTTTCTTATATTGTTTAAAACTAAAATTCACAAATTATTATATGGTAATATACACACTTTCCTAAAATGTACTCATGTCTAAATTGACTTTTTACAATTATATAGATGGGTCTTATTTAAAAATAGATTATTATACTAACAAGGCTTTAACTGGAGTTTCTTTAAAATAAAAAGAAAAAAACTACTAAACTCATTATAGGCTTATAGCTCAAACCATCTTTTCTCGAGAAGCAAATATAAAATCAAAAAAGAAAAACAATAATGATGACTAAGATACAAATCTATTATAGATAAATAAGTGCTCTTAAAATGATATTATGGTTTATTATTTACAGGTTAAGCATCAATTTTCTCGAATTTTGATATTTACAATATTGATTTTAAAATGATGATGAGCAATTTTCTTTTATATTGTCTAAAAAATAAAATTAAAAATTGAGTTTAATAAAGAAGAAACAATAATAAATCCACAATTATGTTCTTATAATTGTTTTGGGATATCTTTATTTCTACATAGATATTCTAGATGCATTATAGCTGACCTAAACAGTAAATACAATAATGCTTTGAAAATACAAGAGTTTTGAGCAAACTAAATTATCTCAAAGTACAACTAAAATTTTATTACAATTATATTTAAACATTTATTCCTACAGTTTGAATTGGATAGAAAGCTAAAATAGTTGACATAAAACATTCACTAATAAATCATTAAATTAGTTTAAGCCCTTGATATCTTAATACTCTAGAGAACTCAATAGACATAGATCAAATATAAACAGGCCGAAAAGGAAAAAGTAAATATGAAATAGTAAAAGGAAGTTAATTAAGTATTATCCTTAATGAATTATCAATATTATTTAAATAAGCCACCAACAACCTGTTTTATCAATAATTTTATCATTTTAAACAACTAAAGCATCTGCTATTCAATGAATATTGTTTTTATCTCTTCCAGAACAACTATCATCTGAAATTAGCATAAAAAAACCATCTTCAGTTTTCTTTAGTCAAAAGTCTTTAGCAATAAGTAGTAAAAATCTAGTTTGTCTTTAAAAAAAAAAAAAGCATTGGGTAACCTAAAAAGCTTGTTCCTTTTTGTCCTTAAATGATATTAGGAACGTTTAGCCTTATCTAGGATCACTCCAAAAGATTGCTTTTCGTTTTATTGATATCTTTCATATCAGCATGCATTTTATTTTATTTGGTCTAAATTGGTATACTTTTGTTTATTGGTTCTAAAACTGAAGAAGAAAGAATATAAACATAATTTTCAGCACATTAATCTCTGCTGCATAGTCTGAAAGAAACAGCAGGAGGCATAGGCCTCCATGTCAATGCAGATAAAACAGAGTTCATGCGCTTTAATCAAAGAGGCAACATCCCCACACTAAATGGTAGATCTCTAAAACTTGTGGACAAGTTCACCTACCTTGGAAGCAGCATCTCATTTACCAAAAATTATACGAGGATCATTAAATAAGTTTCCAGACTTTTTTTTCATATGGGTACTTTTATATTGATAGTACACACATGAAACTCTAGTCCCCTTCGAAGTAATCTCCTCCGGCTGCAATGCACTTGCTGTACTGTTCCAACAACTGCTGGAAGGCCCTATGGAAGTCCTCTTGTGAGTGTGTGTGTCAATGACCTTTGTCACAGCCTCTTTCATCTCCTCAACTGTCTCATAACAACAGCCTCTGAACTTAGGGAATAACCAAAAGTCACAGGGAGCAAGGTCTGGACTATGGGGAGGGTGAGCAACTATCTTGATGCACATCTTGGTCAAATAGTCTGTGACAAGGATGGAGTTATGGACTGGTGCATTGTCCTCGTGGAAATGCCACTGACCTGATTTGAAGAGTGCTGGCCTCTTCCAATGGAATCTCTCTCTGAACTCCCTTAAAACCTCAACATAATAACCCTAACCCTTTGGCCAATCAACTCTGGTGTATTGACTTCCTTACTCTTCCCACATCTCTTATTATCCCTCACAGGGTCCCAGCCTTCCTTGAATCTCTTATGCCACTCAAAAACTGATGCTCGATTCATGCAAGATGGTCGAAAAGCAGTCTGAAGCATTCCATATGTTTCTCTGGCATTTTTTCCAAGTTTAAAACACAATCTTATTGCATATTGTTCTTCTAAAATGTCCTGATGTCCAGATTGCATTTTTGAAATTCACCAGCTGTGACAATCAGGCTTTAGTAGGGTGTATTCCAATTGCTGCTGTAGCTGTTCATTTGAACCTGAAATCATAAAAATTGGTCAGTCATCTCATAAGATGTATAGCAATAAGATACTGAATTTTCAAGAGTCTACGACAATTCTAAATGCCTGTACAAAAAAGTCTGGAAACTTATTGAATGCACCACATATCAACTAGCAAAGGATGGGACAGTTTTTGATAGACTATCGGTCATATGAAAGTCAGAACTATCATATAAAATTAAGTTCATTTTTTAACAAACAGCAATCATGTCAATACTGCTGTATGGATGTACCACATAGACACTGACTAAGCATATGGAGAGAAAGCTTGACGGCAATTCCACAAGAAAGCTGTGAGCTGTATTGAACAAGTCCTGGAGGTAGCAGCCCACAAAGCAGCAGCTGTACAGACACCTATCACCCATGTCAAAAAACCATCCAAATTAGGCAAGCAAGACATGTGGGACACAGCTGGAGAAGTAAGGGCGAGCTCATAAGCGATGTGCTCCTGTGGACCCCCTCACATGGATGAGCAAGGATAGGGTGACCAGCTAGAACCTATGTACAACAGCTTTGTACTGATACAGGATGTAGCATGGAAGACCTATTGTGAGAGATGGATGATAGGGGTGAGAGGCAGAAGAGGGTCTGGGAAATCCGTGCTAGTGGGACACTATGATGATAATGATGATTTTAAGATAAGAAAGAATCCAAGTGAAACACACAAAAACAGATTTGTGCAGTTTATATAAATGTCAAAAATGGTTTGTAAAACTTCATGTAGAAGATTCTGAAAAATACTCCATGGTCAGATAGACCAACAGAGGCTGAGTGATCAAAAATATATTACTTAAGAATAATTATTATATGATGCAGAAGATAGCCAACATACTCAAAATATTCATATCAAGTGTTGAAAACAAGCTTGGTTATATTAGTTGCTATGTTCTATTTGTTTTTAAAACAAATTGTGTCTAATGTTAAAAAGCGTATATTTTACAAAAAGGATAAGAGTTTATAGGGCAAGTGAAATGAATCACTACTAACTATAAGAAAAGTCAGTGTTCTTCAAAAGAAGGTGATGATGCATACATAGTGGGATTGAAAGCATCTTCTACTAAAAGTTTTCTGATAAAGTAAATAATTGATTTTTAAATAAGTACTACTACCAGTTAAACCAAATAAAAGTAGCAATCACCAAAAAGTATGTATTTGCAGTTAGTTTAGACATATTCATTAGAATATTGTAAGACAATATGTTTCTTTGGTGATCAAAAAAAATTGTCACAGCTTAGTTGGAAACTTTTCTCTCCTTTATTATATCTAGTAGATATTGCACCTTTGAATAATCCCTCATCCTGGTCTTTATAGAATTCTCTTACGGATGAAAAATTCAATTCACTGATTACAAGATTGTAAAAGTTAACTAGAGCAATTCTTACTTCAAAAAAATGTAAAGTTCTAGTTGGATAAAATTATAGAGTGAGCTAAAAGAGAGAAAGGGCAGAATAATGGTAAGTCTGTTACTCAATAAAATTAATTAATGTTAAGAATTGAAAAAAAAAACAAAATACTTTGTCTTATACTTAAACTGAGCACATTTTTTGGCTACCCAATATTAAAGTAAAAATAATATGAGAGTTACAGTGTACCATCATGATGACAATAAGGGGGTCGAACAAACATTTTTCTTAAACATTTTTTTGAAACAAATATCACAAAACCTGTTTGTAACATAGCAATTTCTAGTACTAATGTCAATATCTTTCTCTATCAAGTTTATATGCTAATCAAAAATACCATACTCTACTTTATTGGTAACTGACTTGAACAAAAATTTATATGTGATAAATTTCTAATTTGAAAATAATACTTTTCTAATTGTTTTCATCTTCAATCAGCAACAGAATCACTTACAACCAGCGTAGAACGCAACAACATACAACAGCAATAATAGTGACAATAATAACAGCAACACTTACCTGAGGTCCAGCATAGTCAAGACAATATTTATTGTATGAACGAATACAAATATGGCACAAGGCCTAAAAATGGGGGGGAAGGCTGGTCAACACTATCCTAATCTAACTTAACTAGACTCATTCACTGACCAATACATATCTCCAAATTAAAAAAACACCAAAATACCTCAATTAAACATATCACTATCAAACTGCAATCACCAAAAACAACAATCACCAAAACAACATTAATGCTCCATGGATTTCTAAACTTAATCCCATATTTACAAAGTGAGGGGAAGGGGAACATTTTTAAAAAACTAAGCGAATGCTATATACATTGATTTACAACTCCCCTAAAAACGAAAGATGAGCAAAACATATATACATTATGATGGTTAGTATGGGGTCCCCCCCACGTACTAAAACATGGCAGAAAGAGGAGTTAACCAGTCGAAAATAGTGTCAAAGGGGGAAAAATAATCAAATAAGATAATTGGAAAAAAAATTTAAATAAACAATAAACATGGAATAACATAAGCCCTCCCTCGCACTCCTGGAGAACTCCAATTCCTGTCATCTAAACGAGGGGAAGGGAAGGGAGAGTAAAACAAAAGAAGGGGACAAAAAAAAGGGGGGGCCCGATGACCTTGCATACTCTAGCTAAGTTAACTAAATTAGGAACAAACTAAATCAAAAATGGCCTAAAAAATTCTAATTTACCTGGGCTGGGTGGTCACGTCCTTCCGGTAACTCAAAATCCTTAAGTCCCTGGAACGTCCAAAGTGAAAATAAGGTTGGCTCCTACCACACGACACAAGCACGCAACAGTCACCCACCTTTCGCCTAACTCCAGTGAAGAGAGTCTTTTTCTCTCAGACCGGATTTTAACTTTGATTTGGTGTTTATAAAATGCCACCAGGGTCTGAGAAGAAAAAGACTCATCCTCGCAGAGTTCCTTCATTCTCGTCGTCCAAATCACGACACGCATAACGCCGAGTAAGCAGAGAAACACATAATGTTCCTGTCTGTTCAACCTCGGCACCACATTGCTGCACACAGAACTGGCTTCCAGGACAAAAAACTTTCCATTGAGGATGCGGACCGTGTAGCCTTCAAGAAGCTTGCACAGCGGCCGTACGACCGGGCAATGAAAGAAGGTGTGACTAATAGTCTCCTCCAAATCACCGCACCGACCGCACTCAGGCGAAATGACCTGTTGCGCTGCAAACAATTTCTTGCCGACCCAGAGGGCATTCCGAATGACCAGCCAGGTGAGGGAAGCCTCGTCATTATTGAGACACCTCATCCTGGGGGCCCAAGGCCACAGTAAGCGACCCTCCGCCTCCGTCACACCGAGCTCGCCAATCAGACCATCGCTAGCGGCCCCCCTCACTAAACATCGATATAATGCCCTACTCGACAACGGCTGGCTGTCAGAAAGACCTGTCTGTAGCCGAGAGAGAATTTTCAAAGCATGCCGGCACTCGCGATAGAAGGGGCATTCGTATCTGGGCAACCGATGGGCCTCCCCATCAGCGAAATGCACACTTCTTAGCGACGGGAAAGATTGTTTAGCGTCTTCTTTCCAGACGCTTCTCATGAACACATCCAGTCTAGGAAAGTAAGACGCAAAGTATGGCGCCGTACCTCGACGTTAGGTACTCCTAGACCACCTTCAGAAGGGTGAAGGTAACAGATCTCCCGTCGCACCAAAGGATGTCTCTTGGCCCAGAGAAACTGGAAGAGAATCCTTTCCAGCTTGAATAGGATGGTGGGCGGGATAGGAAGTACTGAAAGTCGGTATACGGCTAGGGAGTAGATGTGCGAATTGCACACCTCTGCCCGACCCTTAAGGGAAAGCCTTCTACGCAGCCACAACTCAGTTGCGGCTACGACCTTATTCAGTACTTCCGACCAATTTTTCTCCAATTGAAGGTCGGGCCCAAACCAGACACCGAGTATCTTGCACGGACCGTCTTTCCAAATGAAGGGGCCGGGAAGAGCACAGCCTTTCCACGAGCCCAACCGCAAGCCGACAGACTTTTCGCGGTTAATCTTGGCCCCTGTTACAGCTTCGTACCTTCCGATTTCTTTGCTCACCTCCTCCACCTCGGCACTGCTCGTTACAAGCACGCTGACGTCGTCAGCGTATGCAGTGTACCTGGCCACCTCACTGGCGCTAGGAAACGTGAGGCCGCGTAGGACCGGGTTCGCCTTTATCCTGCGTAGAAAAGGCTCTAACGCCAGGATGTACAACATGGGCGATAACGGGCAACCCTGACGAATCGATCGAGTCAGAGTGAAGGGCTCCGACCTTACCCCATTCACCTCCACCATGACTCCGGGGGACGCATAAAGGAGACGTATCCAGGTGCGAAAATCAACCCTGAAGCCAGCCGAAGACAAGACAGACTCCAGAAAAGCATGGTCAACCCTATCGAAGGCCTTGGACTGATCTAAATTGATCAGCGCGGCATTTCCGTCAACTTTTTCTACGATCGTGCAGACCAGATGAAGACTGTCCTGGATAGTCCTACCCTTCACAGCACAAGTCTGCTAGGGGCAAATCAGACTAGGCAGGACAGTCTGCAAGCGGTTTGCCAAGATCTTCGCCAAAATCTTTAAGTCCGTGTTTAACATCGTTAAAGGGCGAAAGTTACTAACCCCATCCCCACCATGTTTGTTCTTACGAAGCAACTTCACTATACCCCTGGTGAAGCGTCTGGGTATAGTACCCTGCCTCATCCAGTTGTTATAGATGGTTGCCAGCAAGGGGACAAACATGTGCGACAACCTCAAGTACACTTCATAGGGCAGACCATCAATTCCAGGGGACTTCTCCAGCCCGACCGACTTCAGTGCAACTCGAATCTCCTCCTCCTTTATGAGCCCCTCACACCCAGCCGCTTCAGTCGCCGAAAGGCGAGGGAAGTCGGCAAGATAGGTGTCGAACTGAGCAGAACTCAGTCCGGGCTCCCTGGTGAAAAGCTTCAAGAAATACTACCGAAACTCCCCACAGATGGCTTCGTTTGTAGTTCGACGGAGCCCCTCCGGCGATGTGACACAGGCGATATGCTGATCTGTAGCATGCCTCAGTTCCTCGGCCCGTAACTCATGGGCCATATTCGTCGCCTCGCAGGACATTCTCTTTAACCTAGCCCTAACTACCAGAGCTTGGTACTCCATAATTTGCAAGGAGGCCAGCTCGGCCTTAGCTACGTTAACTTGCCCACTATCTCCCGCCAACACCGCCCTATCTAGCTTATCCTTAATCGACCTTTGCTCCGCTACCCTAGCTGACTTGAGTCTCCTACTATAGTCGGCAGCAAAGGTTCTAATGCTATCCTTAAGGTTAGCCCACCACCTATTACCCATAATAGCCCCCGTCAATTCCCGCTTTATCGTTAGTTCTAGCTGGTTCCGGAAGTCAGCCTCCGCCAAAAGGGAAAGGTTGAACTTCCAGTAACCAGACATCCTACATCTAGCCTTATCTAACCTAATCGACACACATAAAAATTTGTGGTCGGAATTTTTATACGGCTCAAAACTTGGACCACCTAAATAGTCTAAGTCGACTCGCTTAACTAACACTCGGTCCAAATAGCTATACAGCTGGGCCGAGGCGCCCCTACCGGTCCAAGTCCAAACTATCTTATTTGGATGCCTTTCGCGAAATTTGTCCACCAGATCAAATTTCTGGACAAACTCACGAAAGTATCTGGCATCCAAGGAGTTAGTACCCGCACTAGTAGCCCTTCTATCTAAGTTGGGATCAAGGACGGCGTTCCAATCTCCCACTAAAATTACCCGCTTTGACGGAACGACGTACGGCTTGATGCGCTGGAAAAAGGCAGGAAGCTCACTGGTAACATTGGGCCCATAAACCCCAATCAATCGAAAAGCTTTATCCTTTATGGTAACGTCCAGAACACAAAGTCTGCCCGCCGGATCTGAAAGAGCAAGAGCACACGAAGCGTCCAGACTTCTACTTACCAGCCAGGTGACACCTCTAGAACGACCATCAAAGCATGCTGAGAAGGACAAATAGCCCCTTGCCAGAATACCTTCATAGAAGTTGGAGTCGAAGTGAGTCTCCTGTAAACAACAGATATCAATGCCGCGACGCTGGAGGTATAATAATAATTGGGATCGTTTAGAATTCGACCTCAGGCCGCGGCCATTTATACTAGCCAATCTTAGATCCATCATGAACATTACAGGGGTTGAGTGCCCGGACTGAACATGGCTGGGGTCAGGACTCTGACGGTCTGGCTCATGGATCCCGTGGCCATCTCATTATCGATGGCTCCGTCATGAGCGAGACCCCCGACGTCCCGCGGAAATGTTAGTTTTATTGCCCTATAGAGGGAGGGGTGCAAAACAACAAGGACCCTCCCAACAAGACCCTTACAAGATGATAAATCGTCTTTTATGAATGATATAGGGCCGAGGGCCTCGTTTGCCTCTCCTAACATCTTCATTACACCTTCCGACCCTCGGCCCTTCCGAATGACGGTGGTGATCCATGAATTAGGGAAATTTTTAGGGTCCTCCACATTACAACCGTTAACTTCCTTGAAGTTGTGGAGGACCCTTAAGTCTTTCAACAGCTGCGGCTGGACCTTGTGAAGACGATCCAGAGCCCCCTCATCCACCCGGCAGATGTTTGATCCGGTGTGATGGCGCGGTTTTTCCCTTTTTTTTATATGTTTAGGGACCTCATCCCCCGAGCTGTCAATTGACGAGCTCCGCTGCCGTTTCTTGGGTGTGGTAGATGGTGATGATGAGGTTGCTGTTGCTGGTGGTGCTGGTTTAGTTGGTGGTGACTCCAACGGCAGCGGAGGGGGGGGGTCCCTTTTTCCTCTGGACTAGAACAGACATGAGAGGCGGAGGCATGGATCTATGGGGTGGTGTGGTTGGTGGTGGACGAATGGTTCTGGGTTGTCTAGGCGATGAAGGTGTGGAATGAGAGGGCCCTGGTCGTGGAGACGATTTCCGCTCCAAGTCCAGCCGCTTTTTAAATTCCAAGAGCTGTTCAAATTTATCCCGGCCTGGGCTGAAAGATCTGACCTTGGGAGGAGTGCGCTGTTTAGGTGGGGTCTTGGGTGGGACTTTGTTTTTTGGGGGGGATGATTTCTGTGCATATGTGGGGGGTGGACTGTTGGACTTTTTAGAGGGGGGTGAACTGTCGGTGCCTACCTGGGCCGACTTTTGGGAGCGAGGATCCTCAGGTTGGAGCTTCCTCCCACCTTTTCCCACAGTCAGCCACTCAGCCTTCGCCTCTTCGGAGTTAACCGTAGGGGACGAAGGGGGAGTGGGGTTTTTTTTACCCGCTGGTGTGGGCGAGACTACGGGAGCCTCCTTTTCTGTGTTTGATTTAACCACAGGTGAGAGGGTATTGGGTTTGTGGTCGGGCTTCTTCGGGGCCTTCTTCCCCGGGCAAACTGCGGAGAGGTGACCAATCTCACCACAGTGCCAGCAGGCGGGTTTCCTTCCTGAAACTATTACAGGAAGCCTGCGCCCTTCCACCTCCAACCAGTTGGGAACGGAGTAGAAGGTTTTCATATCTAACATTATGTCAAACCTCCATTCCCCACGCATTCCATCGTGTGTTGCTGAGACGATGTCACCAAACTGAAGCATATAGGCAGCTAAGTTTGCGTCTCGAAGGAAGCTAGGGACCTCGTATATTGACACCGTGGTCCGCCGTCGCCCCATGTATTCGGTTCTAAAGAAAAATTCTTTATTTTCTAGGGATTTTTTTGTAAGGGCGACGGCATCTTCTATAGTCGGTAACAATATATCCCAGAAAGCGTAAGAAGCACCAGCGATTATCGCTTGTGCCTTTACGCCCAGGCTGGAAATCTGACGGAGAACCATGTCTTTGGCGGGCTTAACGATTTTTCTGGATCGTTTGTCCACTACAAAGACAGACACCGTTCTTTTTTTCTGGTCTTGTCTTACCTCCTCCAAATTGAACATAAGGCCATGCTCCTGTACTTCCCTGAAGATGGCCTTTGCTCGCTGGAGCAAGTCGTCGACATCGACCTGTATTTTCGGGGGGGGCTGTCCAACTATTTTCTTTTTCATTTTTACCCCCCCCTTTTTGGGGAGATGATTTTTCTGGGGGGGCGTTTTTTCTTTCTGGTCAGGGGGAGGGGCATTTTTTGGGTTAGGTGATATGTTTTTCTTTTTCACCTGGGGGGGAGGGTCACCCTTGGTAGGGGAAAAAAGGGCCTTTGTGGCCGAGCCTTGTGCCCGGCCGGCCATAAATGATAGGCTGGATGAAAGAAGGAGGTGTAAAAATGAGGAGGAAAAAAAATCAAAAAAACAACAAAAAAAATGGGAGAAAAAGAACTTAACTTTGTTTTTCCAACTGGGTCAGAAAATTTCAGCCCAGCCGGGAGAAGTTGTCGTGATGAGATGATAAGGGGTAAAATCCGATCCGGTGTTTTTAGCTGAAGATAAACTTTTTTTCTTTTTTAAAAAAAAAAACGGTCAAAATTAGGACCAAACTAGACAAAAAGCATGGTCAAGACAAATGCTTACTGGACAGGGTTGGTATTTATGAACAAACATATCCAATTAGATGTTCTAGCCAATCACAATCCAAGGAATGGACCGGCCAATGTGTGCACATTGGAATCTCCCAATGTGCCATAAATAGCTCTTTCATTGAGGACTGATTCACTTTAGTCTTAGCCTTCCTAAAGACGTTGTTCTTAGCCTGGTTACTGATCTGTTGGAAACTCTATTACAGAGGTCTGTTTTTTCTTGTTATCCTTTTGGACTATTGTTGATATTATTGCTGTTATTGTTTTGATCCATTGTTTCACGTATTGTTTTACTTCGTTTTTATACATTTTTCACCACGCTGACCCTCCTGATTGCTAGCTTGCAGTCATGGAGGGTACCTCCGCTTCTTCATCTTCTCAACAACCCGCTCGTCACAATGCTCAAGACACACCAGAAAATGAAGCCCTCCCGAAGCAGTCAGAAGAAAGTCATTTAACAAGCCTGATCGGCTCAAACTGGCCATCCCTTCCTTCGGAGTCAGGGAGCCCAATTCCACCAGGGCAAAAGACAAAGCCAGAAAATCCGTTACCATCACCATGGAAAATACAACAAAAGAACCCAGAAGAGTACGAAAAGGACCGGGTGGGCAAATATGCCGAATTCTTCAAAGGCAATGAGATTTTGCCCATCCCGGAGCTCCTGGAAAAACTAGAACCGAGAATCGTCTCTTTGGTGGTGACGGATTTAAAAACAAGACGGCTCGTAGGACTCAAGAAGGAAGGGTTCGAGGATCTGTTACGGAAAGCCGGCGTCCCATGCCAATACTTCTGCAGAAGGAGTTTTGCGACATGGGACGTCCTGCTCCCTTCCAGCGACCAAGCTGCCAAGGTTGCCTCGAATAATATCATGACAAAGTTCTTCCGACTGCAGCCGGAGTACCTAGGCACCCGTAGGATTCGGGTCACCATCTGCAACGTCCCGGCGTTCATAACGGGAGAAGTGTTGGCCGCCTTCCTCAGCGCATTTGGACGCGTAGAGGAAATCAACCTGCTTCGGTCAACAGCCGGGACGGCCTACGGGGACTACGTGTTCCGGATGTGCCTTTCTCGGGAGGGCTTTCAAACAATTCCCGAAATCATCATCAGCAGAGGGAGGCAGATGATGGTGATTGTGGAAGGCAGACGCCCGCGCTGTTGGAGCTGCAAGCAGTTGGGGCACATATCCAAGTTCTGCCCCCAAAAAGATCCGTCAAAAGCTCCAGCTGCTGCAGCCGCCACAGTCGCAACAGAAACTGCAGCAACAACAGCTTCCATAGTCACCATCAGAGAGACCGGAAAGGAAAAAGAGCCGGACCAGGCCCAGCCAAAAACAGTGGAGGAGTGGGTGGAAGTCACTCGAAAAAAAAAAGAAATCTCCCCAAAAAGCCGAGGATAAACCCACAACTGCCTCTCCTGCAAAAGTAACGACACCAGCCCCTACAAAAGCAACGACACCAACCTCTACAAAAATATACACACCAACGTCAGTGACAGCACCTATCCCTGCACACATCACTGAGCACCCTCCAGCATCCAAGACTAAAAAGAAAACTAAAACCAAACCAGCTCCCACCACACCAGAAGCAGAAGAAACTCCAATGGAAACCACTACGAATCTGAAGAGGAGAAGGAGCAGCGGAGAGGGAGCAGCAAAGAAAGTATGTTCAGGGCCACCCTGCTCTGAAGATCCCCTGGAAGGCCCCTCTAATGCCCTTCCTCCAAAACCCAACAAGCTCCGCCGCAGTTACCATTTCCACCTCTAATATCACTTCCTCCACCTATTCTCCCCCTACCACCTCCTCCTCCACCACCACTTGCGCCACCACCACCCCCTCAACACCACACTCCACAACATGCTCCCCCTGAGCAAAAATGCTCTCAACCACCGAAAGTTCTACAACTCTTGCAATCCCCACAACCCCCAAAGACTTGCCCTCACCAAATACAAACTATAGCAAGAGCACAGTCTCACGAGAGACTTTCACAAAAAAGTCTTTGGAGGACATACTCCCTCCCCTCGCTGAGTCCACCATCCTCCCCGGAACTGTTTCCAATAACAACTCCCGCAGAAAAAAAAAACCAGTGCCAAAAGACTCTACACCAAAGAGATCCCGGCAGCAAGCCAAAGCAGCCAACAAAGATCCAATTGATGAACAGTGCAGGAAGGCAGTGGCTCTGTGCAATGTCGGTCTGGAATCCGTGACGGATTACCAGCTCCGAAAGACACTGAAGCCACTGCTGGACTGCGAAAAAATTGACGGTAAAAGAGTCTGTAACCCAACGAACTTTAGGAGTGCAGCCATGGTGACCACTTTTGTCCGGTCGGCTGGCGACCGTACCAGGGGCGTCTGGAAGTTCCTGAATACGGTCTGCCAGACCGACTTGGGCATAAAGTTGGCGGAGTTGGAGCACTCCTCCCTTAAAAAATGTTTACCTTTTTGTTCCGGGAGGGTACCTATTTTGGTTCACCCCTCTTTTTATAGGTCCCTAAAAATGCGGTTCCCTTTGGATGTCGGAGGAATCACCAGGGATGACCGAGTTACAACTGAGCTCGGCACCGGCTCCCTGCGTCAGACCGTCGGCATCCTCACCCCGAAGGATTTCCGGCCCGTAGTCGACGATGAGTAAGGTAAGTCGGATTGATGGCTTTAAACGTTGCCAGTTTGAATGTGAGGGGACTGAGGGATCCAAATAAGTGTGTGCGCTTGCTTGGTGAACTCAAGAAGCTCTGTGTAGATGTTGCTGCAGTGCAGGAGACCCACTTCACTTGCGAGGCTGACTGTCGGGTGCTGGAAAACGATTTTAACGTTTTCTCAGCATACGGCAGCAACTTCAGCGCTGGGGTCTCCTTGCTAGTTGGACGCAGCCTTGATGCTGATGTTGACGTTGTTTTTGCAGGTGACGGGGGCCGGCTGGTTGTGGCCGATGTTGCCGTGAAAAGTTTCAAGTTGCGTCTGGTTGCGGTTTATGCGTCCAATTCCCCTGTGGAGAGGGTTTCCTTCTTTCGTGTTAGCGCCGTTCCTGGACGATACGAAGCGGCTAGTCTTAATGGGTGATTGGAATGCGATCCTTGATCCCAAGATAGATAAGGTCGGGCGGGGAGCTAGGAGTGCGGGAAGGTGTGAGAGCAGCCTTGTCGGCTTCGTGACTCGTCACGGTCTTGTCGACAGGTTTCGTCTCGATCACCCAGGGCGGGAGATGTGGACGTGGCTAGATAGCTCGCCCTCTGCCAAAGTAGGTTCCTACTTGGACAGAGTGTTAGTTAGACGAGCTGACATTGATTTTGTTAGTTGTCCCACGTTCCACTTGATAGCGTGGACTGACCATAAACTGGTTAGAGTCAGTCTGCGGTTAGTTAATAGACCTAGTCTAGCCGGCTACTGGAAGTTCAATACCTCCTTACTGGAGATACGGGACTTCCGGGACCGGCTGGAATCCCTAATTCAGCGGGCGTTAGTGGGGGCGGTTACCGGGAGTAGGTGGTGGGTTTCTCTCAAATATAGGATTAGAGACTTCGCCACCAAATACGGTCAAAAGCTCAAACTAGATAAGGCCAAGGAGGCGAAGTCTATAGACGATAGACTTTCCCGGGCGGTGGCTGGGGGGACTCCCTAGGTGTAGAACTAGCTAGGAGGGACCTTGAGCGTGAGAATAGCGAGCGCTACAAGGGATATGTAGTTAGATCTAGGTTAAATAGAGTTCGCTACGAAGCTGTGAAATCGAACGCGACTGCGCGTGAAAAAGAAGTGCGAAGGTTCCCCGATCGGTACATCGCATCTGTCAAGACCGCGGACGGGCGACTGCTGCACTCGAATCGTGAGATGCGTGATGCCTTTCGGGCGCACTTTCGGGATCGCTTTGCCTGCTGCCCTGATCTCCCGATCCGGGAGTTTCGTAGCTATCTTGCCGACTTCCCCCGCCTTGGGGCGGCTGAAGCGGCTAGCTGCGAGGGTGTGGTTACTGAATGCGAAGTCCGTGATGCGTTGAAGCAGGTTGGCCTCAACAAGTCGCTGGGACTAGATGGTTTGCCCTACGAAGTGTACTTGAGGATGTCGCACATGTTTGTCCCTATTCTGACGGATGTGTTCAACCACTAGTTCGCCCAGGAAGCCATCCCTGGTTGCGTTACCAAGGGCGTGATCACATTGCTAAAGAAAGGTGGCAGGCATGTTTGGGAGGGTTTAGATGACTACAGGCCCATAACTCTGCTTAACACAGAGTTAAAGATTTTGGCCCGGGTCTTGGCGAATCGTTTACAGCTTGTCATCAGTGATCTGATCGGCCCTGAACAGACCTTCGCTGTGAAGGGAAGATCGATCCAGGACAACCTGCACTTGATTCGCGAGGTCCTAGAGGGGATAGAAAACGACACAGAAGCCGCGCTGATCAGTTTAGATCAGTCCAAGGCCTTCGATAGGGTAGACCATCGGTTCTTGGCGTCTGTTTTGGAGACTGCCGGATTCAAACCGGAGTTCCGCAGATGGATTAGCATGATGTACCACAACCCTCAGGCAGTGGTGCAGGTGAACGGAAGGCGTTCGAGGGTATTCGCGATCGAGCGTTCGGTCCGGCAGGGCTGCCCCCTGTCTCCTCTTCTCTATGTCCTCGCGTTGGAGCCCCTCCTGTGCAGGCTTAGGGATGAGAGGACAAGTCCGTCCCTGTGCGGTATACCCTTTGTTAGCAGCCTTGCTGCAAGGGTTTCCGCGTTCGCTGATGACATCACAGTCTTTGTGTCCCGCCAACTGGATATAAAGGCTGTGAAAGAGGCGGTTGTCGAGTACGAGCGGATCGCAGGAGCCAAGGTCAATTTTGACAAAAGCGAAGGTTTGCGGCTTGGTGCTTGGAGGGGTAGCAATACTCTTCCAGGGCCCTTCCGCTGGAGTGACGGATCCGTCCGCATCCTCGGGGTGTGGTTCGGGCCCGACCTCCAACTGGAGCGAAATTGGTCAGAAGTACAAGCTAAGGTGAATGCTCAGGTGGGAATCTGGCTTTCAAGGAGGTTGTCCTTAAAGGGCAGGGCGGAGGCGTGCGCCACGTACGTCTTCCCTCTGATCCTTTACCGATTGGCTGTACTTCCTCTGCCTAAGGCACGTCGGTTGGCACTGCAACAATCCCTCTCCAGATTGCTCTGGGGAGGTGCAAGGCCGATGGTCCGTAGGCAGGTCTGTATCCAACGTACACGCAACGGGGGTCTGGGTATGCCTGATCTGGAGAGCCACTGGCTTGCTGAAAGACTTGCATACCTCGGCCGGTCCTTGACGGGGGACTCAGTGTGGAGACGAAAGGCGAGTCGGACTTTTCCTCGCCTCAAGTCAGACCCAAAGGCTGAAGGTCGACGTAAGCCTTTGGGCGAAGCACTGTTTGTCCGCGAGTGCCGAAAGGCCCTTCGTAACCTTCTTGGGTCCAGTGACCTTTCACGGCCTCGGAAAGAGCTATATCGGGAGTTAGTCGTGGGTTCCGCTTCTGATTCTCTTAGCGAGCGGCGAGGCTGGACGGCGGAGGAGATCCGCTCTCACTGGAATTGGGCGTCAGGATCGAGCTTCTTGAACAACTCCGAGTTCTCGCTCACCTGGCGACTTGTACGGAATGCGTTACCCCTTCTCGGCTTGAACTACAGAGCGGGCATAGCAGACATGCCTGATTGTCCTCGCTGCGGCAGTGGATTAGAAGAAACGGCTGAGCACGCCTTCTACTATTGCGAGCGAGTTCGCCCGTTCTGGGATCACGTCGGGGAGTGGACGGCTCGCATCGAACCCAAGCAGCTCGTGCTGCTCGACGTTGGTTACGTCGTGGACAACGTTCTTCCTCCGTTTCAGGGTGAGAAACGTGTGGTGTTTCTCGCGATCCTGGCTGTAGCTCGAATGGTGATTTGGATCACGCGAAAGAAGGGATTGTATGAAGATGCAAACTTTTCTCATCGTGATCTGGTTTTGTATTTTCGGCATCAGCTGAGGGTCAAAATTAGATGCGATAGAAAACGCTTGGATCGCATAACATTCAACAGAAGGTGAGTGAATGCAGCGAGCCTGGTCGTGCGAAAGGGGGCAACGTTGGAGTCATCCTTCCCTCCTCTGCCTGCCCATGGCGTCTACGGTACGGGTCCTTCGGGACCCCACCCCCGGTAAGTAGGCAATGCTTTTCCCTTGCAACCTAGTTAGCAGTATGTTGTCAGTCATTGTCCCCGTCATCTAGTCATTAGTATTCAAGATCTTCCCCATCCCCATTATTTTTGTACCTCAAGCCGTATCCCAGTCCGCATTTACTGAAGATCTTGAACATTCACATGTATAAAAATCATATTACCGGCTTGTACTGACCCATACCGCGCCCGACCCTTTATTTCTTTTCTCCCCTATAGATTAGGATCCCAGTCCCACCTAGGGCAGGTCCGACTTGTTTCCAGTTCTTTCGCTCCGGAAAACAGTCGGCCTCCAATTCTATAGACGGGGGGATGGGAGGGCAACCAAACGGGGAGAATCCTTTTTTCCTTGGTTTCGTCTTTTTCGTTTTCGGGGTTTTTCTCCCATCCCCAACATATACTTTCACTGTAAATTCATATTGTAAATAAAATCATACACGGCACTCGGGATTTTAAGTAGGGCTCTTTTCATAGAGAAATTGTGGTATTTTGGTGATTGCTGCCCATATGGCGACGAATGAATGATTATATATTGTACTGCTGAATGGGTCGACGAATGTGGCTAGCTAGGTTCCCATAGATAACATAGCTAATGAAAGACCGCTCCCTTCCCCTTCCCCCCAAAACTCAAGGCCTCGTGCCTTCATTGTAATTTCACAATGAAATAAATCACTTTAGTCTTAGCCTTGCTAAAGACGTTGCTCTTAGCCTACAAGTGTGTTTCGTGATTCAACAACCAGTAATAATTCACATATCTTTGGATTATAGAACTACATCTAATATACCAAACATCATTAGTGAACAGAAAAAACTATATATATAATTTGATACATAATAGGGAACTTTACTAAATTACTGATACAGGTAGGTTGGTTGGTTTTTATTAAATATCAACCCTTGTAGGTTATTTAATGCCAAATCCAGCTTATATATATATATATATTAAATATTTGTAAACAAACAATTCATAGGTAACATTTTAAACAAATTCACTTGTTTTCATACAGTTAAATGGTTTTAAGTATTGCTATTAAACAGAATATTTCTATTCAACATTATTCATTCGTTCACACAAAGATAAATGGCTTCAAGTATTGTTATGTAAAACAATTCAATTCAATATATGTCATTTGTTTGCACACAGTTAAATGGTTAAACAATTCTATGTGACCCTAACAGTTTCTTCAACACAAGGTCAGAGTAAACCTGAAAGTAATGGCCATGAAGGGCCAGAGTTCCAGGACTGAAGACTCACCATCAGATGACATTTGTTGGAAGTGGGGGTACTCTTCTGCAGAAATGCAGTCGGCATATTTTACAGCTCTAGCTAACTAAGCTCGGTTGGTTGATTGATTGTTTTTAATGTTATGTCAACTCACAAGGGTTATTTTATGCCTAGAGATTAGGGAATAATGTACATTGTATGTGTATATTTACACTTTTGTATTTGATGGTTTTTAAGGATATGTTAACATCATTGGGGTTTGTGTTAAGAGGTTACTTCAAGTGATATTGATCAGGTTTACACTTAAATTTTTTGGTATAATTTTCTTTCTCTAAAAAAGAACAGAATGTCATCTAAGTTGACACTTTCAAATAATAACATATTAACTCTGAAAAAACATTTTCTGATGAGAGCAAAAGGGCCACATTCTATGAGAATGTGTTTAACAGTGCAGGGCATTTGACATGTCATAAGCTGTGGTTGTTGTTTTTGTTTGAGGATAAAGTGTGCATTAGTTTTGTGTGCTCAATGCATAATTGGGATATAGTGAATTGTTTTTTCTGGATTTTCTGAAAGCTGATTTCTATTCTCCCAAAGTGGGTTTGATCAAGAAGATCTTATTATGGATGTTATTATTCAAGCTTTATTGCCATTTCATATGAAGAAATCTATCAATTTTAGGTTTCCAGTCAATCTATGAAATCTTGAATTTGTCAGGGACCAAATCTAAAACCAATTTGGCTGCCAAGTCAGCTCTTTCATTTCCCCTCACTCCAATGTGGCTTGGGATCCAGTGAGTTTAATCTCAGGAGTTTAATGATAAGTGGGTCTTCCAGTTTCGTATTTCTTAATGATAAGAAGATAGACAGCAAGTCTGAGAATATGATAAAGTTTTGTGGTTGTTTTGGGAGGTAATGTTGTGCTCTAGGACTTTTGCATGGGCTTCAGCCGTAAAGGTGGAGCTTTCCTTTAGGAGAACTTTTCTTATAATCATCTTATTTAATTTGGCTCTGCACAGTTTTATTGTTGTCCTTGAAATCATTTATAAAAATGTAGAGGAGGTTGGGATGGTGTTCCAAGATATTGCAGAGTTTATCTTGGCAAAGTGCTGGGATGGGTTTTTGTTTTGAAGAGCTCACTTAGTTCAAGGATCACTTTATGTTTTTTAAAAATCCAAGGTGATGTTTTAGGAGTGATGCTTTCATGCATATTGGTGAAAGAAATTTTAGATTCTTCAAGGGTGGGTTCCATCTCAAGGCCAAAGGGTTTTATTGATTTTTCTTTTTTTGTTGCTTAAGCTAAGGACTGAAGGTGCAATCATGAACTAAGTTGGATGGGCAGGATTTGAGTTTTGTGTAGTATTGGAGGGCCAGTTTTTCACATCTGAGTCATAAGGGTGCATGAGCCTCAGCTTATATACTGTCAAATGGCGAAGTTCTGAAAGTTCTTGTCTTAATACTGTATAGGATAAAACTCTTTGAGGTAGGTCCTTCTAGTAGATCTATAGATAAAACTAGCATAGTCAAATTGTAAGTGAATCTATGATCGTCATAGTTTGAAGAGCATTTATTGGTCATTTTCCCATTCTGTATAGGCAACCACTTGAAAGAGTCGTTTGGCTCTGGCGGATTTGGTGTTTATATATTTTATGAAAGTTAATTTTTTGTCAAATATGACTCCAAGTTTCCTCAAGTTTGATGATCAAGTCATTGTGCATTTTCCTTAGGGAGGAAAAATGCATACACTGTATGTTGGACTTTGAAATTTCGAAGCTGTTGTCTATTGCCTATTTATTTATTTTGTTAAGGCTAAATTGCAGTTGTCATTATATTATATGAATGTAGGTGGAGCTTTAATAGATGACAAAATTGTTGATGTAGAGAACATAGTCAATTGTGAGATGCAAGCATTTAACAATATTGATTTTTATGGAGAAAAGAATAACAGATAGGATGCTTCCTTGTGGAATACCTTCCTCTTAATTCTGCAAGTCAGAAAGAGAAGATGCCAGATGTACCCTGAAGTTTCCATAGAAGAGAAACTTTTGTATGAAAAGTGGTAGTCTTCCTCTTAAGCCTAGATCATACAGGTCTCTCACAACACCATACTTTAGGGTGGTACTATATTCTTTCTCCAAGTCAAGAAAAATTGCCATCAGATGCTGCTTTTTTTATAAAGGCTTCCCTGATGAAGGTCTCCAGGTAGATCAAATGGTCTTAATTTCTTCTCTTTCTTTGGAATCTGTCTTGAGGTTGGTAATTAGGCCACTTGATTCAAGGTACCACAACAGTCTGTTGTTCATCATCTGCTCCATTGTCTCGCAGAAGCAGCTAGTTAATGCAATGGATGGATAGTTCTACACATTAAAAGTATCTTTACCAGTTTTCAGGAGAGAGAAAACTGTTATCTGTCTCCATATTTTCCAGAAAGTGTCATTTGTCCATACGTGGTTGAAGACATTTAGAAGGCACTTGACAGATTCATCCAGCAGTTGTTTTAGAAACTTGTTGTGAATCTTATCAGGCCCAACAACTGTAGTGAGGGATTTATTATCCACTAGTTCTGTTAACGTAAATCACTTATAATGTTTGGAATTTCTTTGAAGTGAAGTTTAATTCTTTATTTTCTGTACTGTTTGATTTTTAGGAACTTTTTGTTAACCTGATTGTAAGAATTTTTTAAAAAGGTATCTGTTGGCAGATCAGCGATAGCCTTTTTTGCTATGGAAAAGTTTTTAGGGGAGTTGTTTGTTTTTTACCAGCTATTTTCTGAATCATCTCCCAGACTATTTTCAATTTGGAAGAGGTATTCAGTTCACTCACGTAATTTTGCCAGGGTTTTCTTTTGGCCTCTTTGGTAGTTTTACATGCATTTGCTCAAATTTAATTGCATTCAAAGTCTGAAGACTGAATGCGATTAAATTGGAGATGGTGAATTCAGTGCAGAATTTTTGCAGGGCTGTGCATTGTAGCTGAATAGACTCTCAACATTCTTTGCTGAGCAATGATCCTAGCAAATTGTAAAAGGTTAGGTTGCATGGGATACACCAATTTTGCTATTATGATCAGTTTTTGTGTGAAGTGGTCAGTAGATTAAGTGGTGTCATTTTGTATGAGGAGTTTTGAGATAGAGATCTAAACTATTTTCAGTTAGCTTTATTCAATTTCCATCAAGGAGGGTCTTCCACCAGAAGGTGGTTGCTCTCAATCAAAATTAGGAAAGGTCATGTCAGCATGTATATTCATACACCCTCCAGGAGAAATTAAGGAAAATGAAACATCACAGAGTGTTAAATCTATGACTGGTTGCAAAAGATAGATAAGGACTGTTTGGTTTGGTTTGGTTTGAAAGCACATCAACCATTGTAGGTTATTAATGCCAAATTCATTTTTATACATATAAATTAAAAACAATTCAGTTTAGAATAAGTATAGTTTTTTTTTTTTGTTTACACTAAGTTAAATGTCGAAAAACAGTTCCATTTCAAACAATTCAGTTTAGTATAAGTATACAGTTTCAATGTCAAAAAACAGTTCTATCTCAAACAACTCAGTTTAGCAAACAAAAACAGTTCTACTTCAAACAATTCAGTTTAACATAAGTACACAGTTTACTTCTATTTGACTCATAGATAGGACCCTATCAGGTGCTACCACTCTAGGCCAGAGTGGACCTGAGAGCAATGGCAATGAAGGAGTACTCCGCTTTCTCCAAAGCTTTAGTATTACTGAAATCTCACCATAAGATTATTTAGTGTCATATCCAGGACACTCGTTGGGAGGGGTCTTACCCCTGTGCAGAAAAGCAGTCAGTGTATTCTAAAGCTCCAGCTGACTGGGCAAAAGACAGAAATTTTGTGTTGTAGAGACATAGGTTGTTATTACTGATAATGTTTTCCAGTGTTCTGCCTTTTTAGTTTATGGTTTCACATCTCCAGATGGTATGGTGGCTATTAAAATTGCCAAGTAGATTATAAGGTGTGGATAGTTGTTGTAATATGAAGGAAAGTTGCTTTTCATAAATAGAATCATGTGGGAGGATATAATGAGCAGATATCAATTGTTCTGTGTAAGGTTGCTTTGATGGCAATTGCTTGTTGAGGTTGATTTTGCTTTGGAGAATGTCATTCTTGATTAGGATTGAAACACCTATAGAAGCCTGATAGTGTGTACATAATTGTAGCTTTCATAATCTTTATTTTAATGTCATTCACTTTGAGGGATGTTTCTTGAAGGCAGATGATGGTTGGCCATTGGTCCATCAACAATAAGAGCAGCTCATTCCTATTAGCTTTGATTATGCGGCAGTTCCACTGAATTATTCTGTAGTACATGATGGAGCTTTGGGCCTGAATTGTTCTGTGGTTTCTTTCTTTATATTTAGATAGTTGGGGGCTGTTCTGTCACCATCTTTTCTAATAGCCTATATTTATTTATTGTTTCTAGGTTTTCAGATTCTTGCATTTTTTATTTCAATGGAAGTCTTTGTGTGTCTTTAAGTGTTTCTTTGTTTGGAGAGGTTGTCTGTAAAAGCATGTGGTCATATTGGAGATCTTTTATCTCATATATGCTCATACCAAAAAAAATACCTTGTACACCTGAATGTCATAAGGTTTGTGCATTAAAGTATACAATCACTTAGAAGACTGTCCAATATGGCAAAGTCCTTTGCCTGTTGATACGACTGAATCAAGAACAAGCACCTTTTAAGTAAAATTTTGTTGGTGTTAAACATAGCCAATCTCACTTGATCAAGCTTTAAAATAATATAAAAGGAGATAATTAATCTGAATTAGGACTTTGCATGATCAGCTGATTGATTGAATAAGGCCTCTCTGACTACCAGTCTAAACTAGTAAAGGCCAAAGTGATGTGTTTGTGGTTTGAAAGTTGAGTTCAATAAGGTCACTGACTCAGACAATCCTGTTGCACGCATCAGTCTATGCAACATGCCTTGTTTCAACTCATTCCCATTCCCTCCACGACTCTTTTCATACACCTGGCATAGTCTCATTTGCATAAGAGCACTGAGAGTCTGCATTACTTCACGTGAGATAATCAAATACAAAAGCGACTGTGTGTTGCCATTTTAGCTTTTTTTTGTTAAGCGACTGAACCGTACAAAACAAGGCCACACGCTAGTCAGGTAAGTCATGATTTTCCCCCTGATCTCATGATCACAAACAGGGCAGGGGGCTAGTTTTCATCTTTGTCGGGTACTTCTTCGAAGAGGAATCACACAGGCTTCACCCTCATGTGTACTCTTGTCTGCAGTTCGAGTTTCAATAGACACATCATCAATTCAGAGGCTACTGGCATCAGAATCACTGTCAAGCAGATCTGATTCAGATAGATTAAATGCTCACTATCCTCAGAATTGCTTTCGTCAATCAATGATAATTGCATCTGTATTACTGGTCGGAAGTCTTTAACATGACGAGGCACCCCATCAATTTTCACAGACTGCGGGCTAATGGTCCTATGACTTCTTTCTACAATTCCGTTTCCACTTGGTGAGTAGGCACATCGAAACCACAGATGCACATCCCAATTCCTCGCAAATTCTCCAAAGTCTTTACTAGTGAATGCAGCATCATTGTTCGTTAGTATTTCCATCAGTGGGCCATTCTCCCACTGTTGGATAATGGTGGGTGCATCTCGTCGGCGCAGTGGCCACCATATTGCAAATCTAGAGGGAGCACAGTCGATGATAGTTAGAAAATTCTCACCATTGTGGTGGGTTAGGTCCATCGCCAATCTGTTCCAGTTGTCCTTCATGCCGAGTTTTCCTCTTTTCCAGCGAACAGGAACCGGATCTATCAATTGACAGGTTTCGCAGACTTTCACAACAGAGCAGTTTCTTTGGACACTTGCAGGTCAACCAGCCAGGCAAAGTATAAAATCTGCTTCATACCCGGATGTCCACTTTGATGATGGATGTCAGCTACTTGGTCCTTGTCCAGTCATCTTCACACCATTGCACATCTCTCAAGCATCGGCTCTTTTCCTTCCTTGAGCAAATCCATCCACCTGTGCGGCACTCTGGTAAGACTATCTGCGTGGTTCTGACAAGACTTCACGAGTTTCACGTCGACGGTCAGTCCATATTCTTTCGCCAGCAATCGCAAGGTTCCTAGCCATCGCCTGATTAGCATCTCGTCAGCTGCCCTCGTGTTCACACGTGCTTTTCCAGTTAAAGTGTCAGAAATCCATTGGTGCACGCACGCTGAATCAATGCTCAAGTGTAACACTGTCGCCTCCCACTGAAGAGCCAAATTGACTCCTTTGAGGGCCACGTTGAGTTCAGCTAGATTGATGTGCTGAGTGTCGTTAGTTGGACGTAGCCAACACGCATCCTTAATGACCATCCCGTTCGTTTCCAATGCCACTCCTGTAGCTACGGAATTCTTATCCACCCAGACTGTAATTTCTTTACCATCCATATACCAGGTTCCCCCAACAGGATCTGCTTCTTGTACTCTGGTCAAAGTCTCTGCCAATATATGACAGAGAGAAGCATTTTTGATTCTATCATCCCAGCCCAAGTTACTGCAGTTGCCAGGTGCTTTATAAATGCAACTGCCACTCTGAACACACACATATACACACACACACGCGCGCGCGCGCGTTGACGGGTTAATCTATTAGGGATTTCCGGAATTTGACTTCCTCATTTCCATTGAAGAGTGACATCCTTTTCCCGGACTTGCAAGCCAAGGACTCTGGCTCCGTCTCTCAGTCACACCAGATCCTTGGAAACCAAACCATAGTCTGGGAAATGTTGCTGTACTTGTGGCGCGGGAACACGGTTTTCATTAATCAAAATGTCATCAACATACGCCAATGTGCCACTTTTGATCGTATGGTCTTGAGATACGATAGCGTCTATAACAGACTTCATAATAAGCGGTGCCACATTCAGTCCAAATCCGAACCATGTAAGACAGAAGTGCTGACCCCTAAAAATGACTGTTTGAAACGGCCACAGCACCCTGTAAACGTGGATTTGAAGATATGCATTCCGCAGGTCTAGAAGCTACACATTGACTCCTTGTCACCGCCACTCTTAGTTTTAGCGCACACACTTCTGCATTGGCAGTGAAAGCATCCACAAAACCGTTCAATTCCCGGTAGTCAAGCACCGGACGCACCTTCTGCTTCTGCACAACTGCCATTAAGGGAATTAGACGCTTGGGTGGGCCAAGTTCTCCTTCTGAATATGGTAACAGCCATCTATTCCACTGCCACTGTAGGATCTCGTTCTCGTAGGCATCTCTGGCATGACAGGGCATAGCGTATTCCTGCACAGTATTACTCAGTTTGCTGGGAGAGTGACCGTTTGCCCATTTCCAAGATGCAGTCCATTCTTTGTTTCTGCGATCATACGTCACGCTAAAGTCAAGGTCATCGATAAAGATGGAAGCACATCTGTTCAGGCCTCCAAAACGTGCTTCGCCTGATTCTGTCAGGTAAACACCACCGAGTAACTTGATCGCGTCGATCCCCAATAGCAAATCGAAGCCCAACAGCTGCTAATCTACAACTAATGCCTCGATGTCAACAGCTGGGACACGCTCAACCTCCACTTTTATTTTGCCGTATCCTCGGCAATTCAGTGTCCTTCCGTCAACTGTTAGGACTCCCGTTGATTTCCGTTTCCAAAAGCAACACACGGCTTTACTCACCAAGATTTGTGAGCACCCGGAATCAATCAACGCCGTGCACTCTTGCCCATCTACACGTACCTTCATGAAGGGAAGTTTCCTAGTGTTCAGTTGATAGGGGAGGAGACTGATGCTGATGCCTCCTCCCCTTTGATGTTTCCCTGGCACTGCGATGCTACATGTCCAAGGCCACTGCACCTGTAGCAACGCGTCTCACGACGAACCTTGCGCATCCAACTGTCCGGTTTCTCTTGGCGTCCTGCAAGCAGTCCCTGGCCATGTGGTTGGGACCACCACACCTGTAGCAGGTAAATTTTCTATCGTTACTGCGCATCTTTGATTCTGAAGGTGTTCGACTGGCGGAGGCGGCGGCCAATTCTGCAGGGCCTTCATTGTCTGTCATGACGGCTCTCGCTCGGGTCAATAGCTGTTCCACACTCATCATTTCCATCCTGGATGAGGCACGTAGAAGGTGTTTAATGTGTTGCGGTAGTCCAGAGACGAATGCGCACGTTAACCAACATTCGGGCAGCGGTCCCCTAACCAACTGGGCCAGTCATCACAGCTCAGCAAAAAATTCGTCCACCGTCTCATCTGGGCAAAGTTGTCAAGTGACAAACTGGTCATATGCATTAAATGCATCAGCAGCATACACGGTTATGAGGGCCTGCTTGATCTGTTCCGCATCCGCTTTCTGCTCTGCGCTAAGTTGCCGGTACTTAAAGCTCCTCCTTGCAATCTCAATGGCAGGACGTGCTCGACATTCTTCATAGTGCAAAGCTCGCACACAAGTTCAACATTTTCGACCCACTCGACAATTGGCATGGCAGTCACAGCACCACTAAACTCCGGAATCAGCCGGACATCAAATACTTGCCCTCCATCGCCAAAAAGTAGTATCTCACCAAAATAGCTTGTAGTTTGAAAGACTTGAATAACATCACAGACACACGCAACACGCCTTCTGTTCAAACTGAATCCATTTCTTCAAGTGCTCTTTTTTATAATACCCGACTATCTCATTTGCATGAGATACCCGAGAGTCTGCATTACTTTGCGCAAGACTAAGCACGTACAAAAGCAACTGTGCATTGCCATTTTGGCTTTTTGCTTTCCTTTTGAGCAACTGAAATGTACAGAACGCACCCACACGCAAGTCCAGTAAGTCATGACTTTTCACCACAAGACAACAGCAAGAATGTACCAGAGAGGTCCTTAAGATGTGTAAAAGCAGGTTGCGGTTATATTTATTGTTATTAACCAGGATATCAGACCCATGAGAAAAGCTAAGAGGAAAAGAAGACACACCCCAGAAGAGAGCAATCAGACTTCAAGAGGGTATCGACCAAAGGAAGACACATCCAGAGGAAAACAGCGGATTACAGGTATACTTGGGCCCTCATGTATTCCATAGTGAAAAATTGATAATCACAGGGCGAATTAATGGATTTTCCATGCACTTCTCTTTTAAATGTACCTATTATTGGCCATAAAATAAGCCAAAAATATCATAAATTGCAGGTTACATGCTCAGGACTGCCATATATCAAGTTATTAGTACCAGAAATAGATTCAGCAACCTATAAAACATAGGGATAGAGGTACAAATCATAAATTTGATCAAAAATAATATCAGTTATGCCACTTTTGAAAATGTTTCCAAGAACTTTTTTTTTAATTATTGTGCTTATATTTCTTGGTGACTCATAATTTGATGTTGAAAACTACAAAAAAAAAATCATCAAGGGACTTTTTCTCAATCTCAAATAAAAGTTTAACAGTTGGACCAAAATTAGGGACTAAAACAACAAAAAATGAATTTTTTTAGTAAACCAATCTTTTTTATTATTTCATTTGTGTACCATTCAAACCCCATTATTTGTTTTAGCCAATTTCTATTCTTTACACAGCAAAAATTTAGTTGGGTTCATTTGTTGCATTATCAAAACATGAAATTTTACACAGCTACAAAAACCTGAAACTTTCCATAACTTTAAACATGCACAACTCAGTAAATATTTGGAGTTAAAGTACAAATGAGCTCATCCTGGAAAATCTTTCAGAGTTTCAAACCATGAAAAAGTTGCCAAAATTCCAAAAGTCCACTTACCAGCCTACTATGTCTTGAACAGTGTTTTTTGACCAAATATGAGAATATGCAGTCAGCTTATTGTAACTCATTTGGTCATAAATCAACATTGTGCAAGAGATTACTTAAAACAATTGATATTGAAACAGCTGAACTCATCAAGGAAAGGACTCGGCAAGACAAAGAAAGTGAGATGCTAGAGTGGAAAAAAAGTAAATCAGTTTAAGTACTTCTGAAGAATCAATTGGATGCTGTTATAGTAAAAAAAAAACATGCTTGAGTGATATCAGTGAATCTACAAATCCCAATTCTGTTGTCAAATAGTTGGTCAATATGCAAAACAGCAAAACAAATTTGATGTTTCTATTAGATTAGATATTCTGTAGAAACTGTAAACTACTATGGTTGTTCAAGATGGTTAATGAATATAAAACAAGGGAAATATGTAGATCATGAGCTTAACTCCAGATGTTCAACCATGATCATTGATAATAAAATGGAGGAAGTATGGTTTTAAAAATACTAATGTTCTGATAATTGCTTGGAATTGTATGTATCTTTGTTTTACATGTTAAGTCAAGTCTTTTTTAAGAAACCCAATAATTTATATTTCCTTTGCCAAATGGAACAAGGTTTCCACTCAACCATCTGAGATGCTGCTTTAAGTTTGCTCAGAGATTCTTTTCATTCTGAAATGGAATCCTCTACAATTTACACATCCAGTCACTATGGATCCAGGAACAAGGACTTTGTTTGGATAATAGCCAAATAATATTTTTTCTCATTAATTTTTTCTTTTTATTACTAGCCACTATTTGTCAACTTTAATATAGACTTTGAAAATGTATTTTGAAGAAGACATTTTTAAGTAATCAGAACATGGAACCTAGCTTACCTGGCAAAAGAAAAAATAATACATGACAAAATGTGACAGGATCTTTTAGTTTTTCTAGTCTCAAAAATGTATCAAATTTAAAAAAAGAAAAATCTATCATTTTTTAAAGACAAAAATGAACAAAGACAAGCTGTACAATTTTCAAACAAAAAGCACTGAAAAGTGTGTTCAAAAATATTCAATGGCTTAAAAGAGCATTGAAATTTTGTTTAACAAATGACATAACAAATATGGAAATTTATTTGCAATCCTGTATAGAGGATAGTGACTTATAAGCTACAGCTAGTTTATTTTATTTATAACCATTTAAGATATTCTGACAAATGTTTTGTAAGTACAATGCAGCAATACTTATCAGAATATGCTGGTCTGGAACCCAGCAATAGTTTATACAAGCCCATGCTTGTTATATATGTAACTTTTTGTTCTTCCAAATGCTTCTATCAGAAACCTTCAAAAACACATGCTACATATTGGCCTGATTGCAATTTCATCTCTTCTGTTAGTGTCACTGTAGATCCCAACATTTGCAACAAAAGAACTAGTAAAATTCTGTTAACTTGAATCTGTTCTCCATTTATGGAAAAAAAATGATTTTTCTTGATCTCAAGCAATGTCGGTCTTTACTTAAATATCATTTCTTGTGCTTTCCTCTCAGTTAGAATCTCTTCTGATGACAAAAAAGAAGATAATTTAATGCATTTCTTTTTTAGCAGATTTTAATGTGGTTTCTCCAGCTGTCAAATTTTTACCAATTAATAGTCTTGACAAGCTTGAATGAGCTTTACTGTAACCCATATTATCGCAACTGATTTTTTATGACAAAAAAAAATTCTATTCAGCTGTTATCCCATCCTTCCCTGTAGATAATTGGTAAGCTACCTGTGCTTTCTTTCCTTTATACATTTATCCATGCAGAAAATAGTTTTACACAGCTCTTCTCCATACTAGATACACCTCTTTCAGCCCATTAAACTGTGATATTTTGAATATCAACTCAGCATTCCTGAATCTTTCACCTCACATTTTGATTTCATTAGTTATGTGCCTTACTGCATTTACAAAAAATTCTTAGTTCAGTTCAGTTGGCTAGGAATAGAGAAAACACTGACTGCACTTCTGCAGAGGAGTAAGATCCTCACCCCAATAAGTGTCCTGGACATGACACTAAACAATCTGATGGTGAGGCTCCAGTAATGCTAGAGCTTTGGGGAATGCAGAGTGCTCCTTCATTGCCATTGCTCCCAGGTCCACTCTGGCCCAGAGTTTAACATTTAAACTGAGTGCTTATGCTAAATTTAATTGTTTGAAATGAAAAATGATTAATGTTAAATTGTTACTGTTACATAGCAATACTTAAAACAATTCAACTGTGCACGAAGAAATGATAAATAGAATGATTTATATTAGACATAAATATCTTAAACCATTTAACTGAAGGAAAAAAAATGAGCTCAGGCTCATTTAAAAATGTTATTAGCAAAATGTTTATAAATAATATCTACTTGATAAATATGCAGAAAGAGGATTTGGTATTAAATAACCTACTATGGTTGATATGCCATCTAACTAAACCAAAAGCAATTCAACAGAATAGGATCCCTACGTAAAACAAGGGAAATATGTCCACAATATAATACTATTGTGGACATGAAAGTGAGACTAACAGTAGCTCTCGACAAAAGAGGGTTCGTTTGTGTCTGGCGTGCAGGTCAGTAATCTGATACGAAGAAAGAAACACCGCCATTACGGGGTGAAAGAAAAGAAAAATACTCACCACTGTTTCAATAATCCACCTTCAGCCCATTAAAGGAAAAAAGAGAGGAGGCCCCCGACCAGAATTTTATAGGCTAAGGAAATGGATTATGGGTAGAGTGACGTGAATAAAAACCGACTCGTTTTTTTTTGTCGTCACTTTTTCTCAGCGAGAAGCAGAAGCAGGAAAGAAGGTGGAAGAGGAATGAAAGAAGAAGCACAGAGAGAGAGAGAGAGAGAAAAAAAGGAGAGTGAGAGAGAGGAGGAGGAAAGTGGAAGAGGAACGCAAAGAGGGAAGTGGTGTAGCAAGCACTTTAGACTGAAATCTTAAGATTCCTGGTTCAATCCCGGGTTCAACACTCAGGGAGATCATCCACCCTAAAACTACAAGTTATTTCGGCATAATGGGGGACAGGTTCGACCTGAAATTAATTCCAGAATTCAATGGCTTGACCCCAGTACTTGACTGGGTGGAAAAAGTGGAACTGCATTGTCTCTTGTCTGGCGTAAAGAGCATTGAACATGTGATTCTTCTGCATCTGTCCGGCGGAGCTTTCGCTGTGTATTAACAGCTCAGTGCTGAGGAAAAACAGAGTTATGAGAGGATCAAGGCAGCACTATACAAAGTGTTTCCTATCGACCCCACCACTGCCTGGGAGCAATTTAAGGCTAGAGCATTACATCCAGGTGAAACCATGGACGTATATTTGGCCGAGCTAACGCAGCTGACGGTGTTGTTCAGTGGGCTGCCCGAGCGGGCCTTGGCATACAAATTTCTGGCGGGGCTCCCAACCGGAGCAAAGCAGCTCCTGCGAGTGAGCTCAAGCATAGACTCGTTGTCCCTTAATGACCTGGTAGACCAGGCCAGGACCGTGATGAAGGACAATTCTGAGCTGAGGGATCCAGTAATCGGCGCTGCGCAATCCACACCGAGTGATGACAGACCGTCTCTGGGGCCTAGCCCGCGTAGTGGGGTCGTGTGTTATATGTGCAATGGCCAGGGCCACATTGCGAGGAACTGCAGGCGGCGACTGACAGCTGTTTGCTGCTACCGGTGTAATGAGACTGGACATATGGTTCGGGATTGTGCGGGAAATGGAGCCGGGGGCAAGGTGCCGGCATCAACCTTTCCCCAAAGCAGAAATTAAATGAGGCGCTTCCGATCATTTAGGTCTATGTCAATGAGACATTGTGCTCAGCACTCCTCGATTCCGGTTGCTCTCGCACCATAGTGTTCGCGGGCCTCTGCTGCACTTGGAAGGAGAAGGGTGTCAGGGTGACCACCATCAGTGGAGAAACGTGGACATGTTGCGGGGTGGGCGCGGTAAACATCCGCACAAGAACTGGAAGCTCGGCCAACGTCGAGGCGCTAGTAGCCCTCAAAAAACCACTGAGCTTTGACCTGCTTCTAGGCTATGATGCCATCAGAGCCCTAGGTGGTGTTCACATAACGCAGACGGGGGCAGTACAGTTTCAGGAGAAGACCCTGGTGTACGCAGCGCTGAGGATCGACCAGCCAGACTTTAGTGTCGAATTTGACCAGCACCAGAAGGCTTGGACCGCCTCATGGAGGTGGTCGGGAAATCAGGAACCAACCAAACTGCAGAACGGAGTAGCCGAGTACCATGTGCCCGACCAAATAAGGCCTGCATATGAAGAGGAGCTCCGCGAATGGATCAAGGATGGCTGGTTAATTCCTTACCCCTATAAGAAACTTGGACCTCCCAAAGGTTTGATCCCGCTGATGGCGGTTGCTCAGCATAACAAAGCAAAAGTGAGGCCAGTGATGGACTACTGCGAACTAAATGCGCATGTTGATACATTCATGACAGATACTGACGTTTGTGCCAGCAAGCTACGAGAATGGCGCCAGCTGGGTTCCAATGTGTCCCTGCTGGATCTAAGAAAAGCGCACCTGCAGGTCCATGTCAGCGAGACAATGTGGCCGTTTCAGACGGTAGTATTTGCCGGCAGAAGGTACTGCCTTACCAGACTGGGCTTCGGGCTGAACGTGGCATCCCAAATAATGAAGACCATCATCAACGCTGTGTTGTCACAGCAAGAAACAATAAAAGAGGGGACATCAGCATACCTTGATGACATATACATGAACAAAGACGTTGTGTCATCATCACGCGTAAGGTCCCAACTGGCCGAGTTTGGTCTGATCTGCAAGGACCCAGAACGTTTGGAGAATGGCGCCCGTGTCTTGGGCCTGAACGTTCAACAGGAGCGGGGGACCTTGAAGTAGGGGTGCGAAACTGCAGTTCCTGAAGTACCCGATGTCTTCACAAGACGAGCTGTCTTCTCCCTGTGTGGAAAACTTGTGGGGCACCTACCAGTGTGTGGATGGACTCGTGCGGCAACAGGCACCATAAAAAGGAGGGCAAGCGCAGTCACCAAAGGTTGGGACGTTGAAACAACGGACGAGCTGTTGGTTCACATGGTGAGGGAGACCATCGCAAGGGTAAAGCAGGATGACCCCGCAAAAGGAGATTGGTGCGTGCAGGGAGACAAACTGAACGTGTGGGTGGATGCAAGCTCTCTGGCGATTGGTGTGCTGTTGGAGAAGAATGGAGCTGCGATTGAGGACGCCTGCTGGTTGCGACCGACGAATGACACTGCTCACATCAACCTGGCAGAGCTTGATGCGGTGATGAAAGGTGTCAACCTGGCACTCCAGTGGAAAGTCAGGAAATTACACATACACACTGATTCGCTATGCGTATACCACTGGATATCGGACACACTGACAGGCAAGGCCAGGGTGCGCACCAAGGCAGCCAGCGAGATGCTGATCAGACGGAGGTTGGAGACCATAAGAAAGCTGGTGACAGAGTACAATCTGTCTGTGGATGTGGTGCTTGTCACCTCAAACTGCAACCTCACTGATAGGCTCACTCAAGTGCCACAGAGATGGTATGATGCCATGAAGAAAGAAGCTGGGCCAGTACCGTTACTATGTGCTGCCTCTGTTGAGGCGGCGGACAAGATCAGGGAAATACAGTGGGCCCCCCGGAGTGAGACAGACATACTATTTTGTGCAACTGACCAATCCGTCAGGGTCAAAAAGTGCAGTGAGAGCGGTGGTCAAGGAATGCCAAACATGCCAGTCAATTGACCCCACCCCGGCTAGATGGCGGAAGAGTCGGCTGGGAACAGACATGACTTGGAGCCGACTGGGTATGGACGTAACCCATTATGGCAGCCAGCACTTCCTCACACTAATAGATTGCGGACCAACGAGGTTCACGATCTGGCGCCCGTTAGTAAGACAGGACTCCTCCAATGTCATCCATGAATTGGAGTCCATATTTTACGAAAGGGGACCACCTGAAGAGATCCTCACAAACAACAACACAGCCTTCTGCAGCATGGAGTTTAAGCGTTTTGTAGACGAGTGGAGGATCAGGCTAAGACACCGATGTGCGTATGTGCCAAGTGGTAACAGCATTGCAGAGCGGTGCCACCAAAGCGTGAAGAGGATCGCAGCTAGGAAGGCGTGCACGATTGCGAAAGCGGTCTATAGATATAATACAACACCAAAGAATGCTGTGACCGCTGCGAGCGCACCCGCCAATGCAATCCATCGGTACCAAGTGTGCATCAAGGGCATTGATGTGCTTCTGCCTGATCGGCAGGGAACAAGAGGGCCGTATGAGTTAAGGGACACCGTCTAGGTGAAGCCTCCCAATAGCTGGTACACCACCAGTTTTCGAAGGGGACAAATCACCAGCATTGTCAGTGACCAGGCCGTGCTGGTCGATGGCACTCCACGCCATGTGAGGGACATCCGGCCCGCCCTAAACACGAATCCGTTGGCGAGTAGCGGCAGTGGTGAATCCTCCAACGATGAACTGTGTATCCAACCTATGCCCCGCGTGCCTGATGATCCAACCGCGAACCCCGACGTTGATGCCGATAGTTTCAATGGCACTTCAGAGAGCTCAGATGAAGAAATCCAGACAATCCCCCTTCATAGCAGTGCCCGCAACAAACGACCACGTCCACATTGTCACATGTGTGATCTTGAGACCAGGGGGGAGTGTGGACATGAAAGTGAGACTAACAGTAGCTCTCGACAAAAGAGGGTTCGTTTGTGTCTGGCGTGCAGGTCAGTAATCTGATATGAAGGAAGAAACACCGCCATTACGGGGTGAAAGAAAAGAAAAATATTCACCACTGTTTCAATAATCCACCTTCAGTCCATTAAAGGAAAAAAGAGAGGAGGCCCCCGACCAGAATTTTTATAGGCTAAGGAAATGGATTATGGGTAGAGTGATGTGAATAAAAACCGACTCGTTTTTTTTGTCATCACTTTTTCTCAGCGAGAAGCAGAAGCAGGAAAGAAGGTGGGAGAGGAACGAAAGAAGAAGCACACAGAGAGAGAAAAATGGAGAGTGAGAGAGAGAAGGAGGAAAGTGGAAGAGGAACGCAAAGAGGGAAGTGGTGTAGCAAGCACTTTAGACTGAAATCTAAAGATTCCTGGTTCAATCCCGGGTTCAACACTCAGGGAGATCATCCACCCTAAAACTACAACTATATACAATAACTGTGAAATTTTATACACTACCAGTTAGAAATGCTACTAACATGAAAAAATTATAGGATTAGTGGAAGTCTTCTTCCAGTTTCACCAACAATTAAGAGCAAATGGGTGTCAAGGGTTTTAGCTAAGGATTTGGTTTTCCCCACCGTTTTTATAGGATTGCAAAGTTTTCTCAGATCTACAAGATAATACCAAAACTAGCCAAAAAGATACACACAAAACAAATAAAACTGGTAAAAAAATACACGCCTCCTATCCACCATAATAATGATATTAAAAAAAACAAATTTCCATACTTTAAATAGTTGGCCTGAAGTGAAATACAAACAGCTTTGTTCAGGATTTAAACTTTGTTTATATAATCCATTTTCTACAATAACCATTATGCCAACCATGCCTTCTTATATATTTTATCATTACTTGTGTGTAATTATTTTGTATTACATATGCTTTATGAATCTTTTTATTCTTAATGTTCTCCCAGTGACTATTAGTGTCTCATTCATATTTAACAATATTTTAGAAATTCAAGTACATCACTTTTGAGAATAAATAAATTTTGAGGTTTTAGCAAAGTTAATGTAAAATTTGTCATAAACAGTACATAATTAAAAAAGTTTTAATGACATATTTGTATAATAGATTAAATTTTAAAAAAGAAAATATTTTTTGGCAGGAGTTGAGAATCATTGTATGAAATTACTCATGAAACAGAAAAGTTAAAATTAAGACTTCAACTCAAAAAATATTCATACTATCAGCTTTCACAAAAATAATTTTAAAGATTTTAATGTGGATGAATGCTAATGTTTTTAAAATAAGTTTTACTTCATTTTTTTCACTAAATTTTGTAATGCATAAATACACTGAAAAAATGAAAAAATATCTAAAAGAATTTCTTTTTAAAAAGATTTTTTCTAAAATTATATTTTTAAAAAAATAAAATAAAATACTAAAGATACTTACATGGAGAAATTCAACTGAAAATATGCCCTGAATCAAATTGAAAATTTGCCATTCTTAAATTAACAGCTCCATTAAATTGTAACAGACTTCCCACTTCTAACCAATAAAGCTACTGAAAACATGGTCTTTATTTTGCTCCAATATGTACCTCTATAATTGAGGCCATGGAAGAAGCTATTAAGACGCTTGATAACAATGAATTCTCTTTAATTCAGTCATATCTTTGCTAGTAGACCACAGGTTACTGTTGTCACTGACAAACAACCACTTTAATCTTTCTGGAAATTTAAAAGGAAACAATCTACAAAATAGAAGTTAAAACATCACTCACAGTTACATGGAAAAAAGGGGCAAAGATAATCCAGTCCATTTCATCAGCTAACATGTGATATTGTTTTAGAAACTAACACATTACAAAAGAGGCCACAAAACACCAAAATGTACTTTTTCTTTTCACCAATCCATTCTTTTCTTCAACTGCCATTACAAAAATGATATGATTACACATCATTTCATAGCCAAGTTTTGCATAATGACCAAACTCTTCAATGAACTATCAATTGAGAATAATAACGGATATAACTAATGTCCAAATGATCACATTTCTGGTTCCCTGGGACTGACAATGCTATCAAGTTCCAAGTTGCCATGAATGTTAAGTGTGAACAGTATCACTGGTCAAAACACTTCTGATATTAACTGACTTCCTTGAGAAGCCTAAGTAGAGGATATCAATTGATTTACTCAGACCATTTCTAGAAGAATGCAAAGTATTAGTGGTGTGATACAATTTCTTCTGGGTTCCAGACACAAAAGTAGTTAAATTTATTGAAGTACAACATATTCTTTCAACCTTGAAGAAAATGAAAACAAAATTTGGTCACCTAGAATGCCATCAATGTGACAGACCGCTATACAAGAGATTCTTAACAGGTCTGCAAAAAAGAGCATTAAAATTAAAACATTATATCCTTATTGCCTGCAAAACAAAGCCAAATGTTTCATGAAACTGCACATACAAATGCACACAAAAATGCTATTACCAAAAAAACACCACATCCAAGAAGGTATTGATGAGTTTCTCTAATCATTGCTCAACTCCATAACCATCTACAGGTCTTACATCAGAGAATATGTTACATATCAGAAGGTTATCAATCAATGTTTCCCTAACAAACTGATCTGACTGAGAATCAGATTCAAGAAACCAAACACTATAATGATCACAACCAAAGTAAATTCATCTCAATGGCATAAATATCCAGACATAGAACAAAATACAGATCTCTGTTCAAACATAGTAACATATAAAAGAGGACTGATACAAACCAGTTCCTTGAAATATGATAGTAATATTATGGATATGACACACACAAAAAATGCAAGCATCGTGAATGAGAAAGGTAACTGCATCTTTCATTTCAGAAGCAAATATTATTTATCTCCCATATTGTTGTTGTTGTTGTTTTTTACTGTGACTGTTTATCTCCCGTGACTTTGATAATTTATTGTTTTTTTATATGACATCAATGTAAAAGACTTCTTGCTTCTCACTTAAAAAGTTATTGGAAACACATACCATCTTTATTTTGTTTCAGTGTGCCTCTTCATAGAAAAACAGACTTATTCTAGCCTTCTTCTTCAGAAGTACAAAGCAAAAATAGTATACAACATTTTTTAAAACATTAACAGCAAGCCTTATTTTTAATAATAGGTGCAATACAGTGTGTTTTACAGTAATTTTTTTGTTAAAAACAAAAAAAAAATACTGTAAAACATGGTATAGTTTTCAGATTTTTTCCACAAAACCTCATCTTCTGTCATATTTATTTCTCTTTTTTTTTTTTTTTTTTTGAATAGCAAAAGATAAAGAATTGAAAGTCCATGCTATCTGACAAGTTGATGTATACTACTTCCTGGAGTTTTCTTACTTTACAACATCATTCCCTAAGTATAATTTGTTTTTCATCTCAGAGAGGAAAGTGTTCACTTTTCTCTCTCCAAATTTGGTCTGTCATATCTGACTTATCAAGTTCAGCTTCAATTATGGCTTTTTCAAGTCTAACTTTCAGAGAGTGACTCATTTTACTTTTATCATTATTTCCATTTTTACAATTATTACTCAACATGATAGTCTAACTCTGGAGAGCAAGTTACAAAGAGTAGAATGACTACTTAAGGTGTTAAAAATCTATTAATATGCTCCTTTTTGGAGTTGGGATAAGTAGCAATACAACTTATTTTTATTGATCCTCACTTCCATTTTTCTTTTTGGATGAATCTTAGGATCTAAGAGTTTACTCTTTGTAGACCAAGACCAATTAGAGGATGGGGCAGGTTTCAGATATACTATCTATGGGAAAGTTGATAAAAATCTTGTGTTCATGATTTCAAAAAGTGAACAGTTTTCAAGTTACTATTTGGTGATTGAACTGATTAAAGTTAAGGATACTTTTTCTGCATAAAAGGGTTTATGAGAGTCACGTGACATTGGTTAGCCAATGAGTTTCAGAAATCTTAGCCCTTTGGGGAGTTGGGTAAAAAAAAAATTCAGGTGCTTATTTGATTTCATATCATCACACTTTATCCTTTTATGTAAATATGTTATGCCACAATAAGTGAAGTATAGGAAAAGCAAGAAATGAATAAGAATACACAGGAAAGAAATCATTATTACATATAGGTATTACTTACCAAAAGCTAAATGAATATTTATCAGCAAAAACTGAACCATCAGCTCAAAAACAGAATAATTTCATCTCAACCTTGGACCAAAACTTTTGATTATAAACTATCTACAGTGTCCCAAAGAAATCACACCTGAAAGTGACAACTAATTTAAAATCAAACTTTAAAAAGAACACAAGATGGATTTAATATTGGAAATTTAATAAAGAGAATATTGAAAAATGTATGCAGAATGAATATATTTCGACATGTCCCAAGTCAAATTTTCAAGCAATAGTAAGTAGAATTTTTTTTCCAATTGGCATCTTCAAACACAGAAGTGTCCAAGAGCGATTGGTCAACATGGGGTGTCATAAAACAAGCCATATTTTGTTCATCATATAAACTGAGAAAGGGTAGACTAATACATTAACTTTGATAACAGAAAAATGGATTAAATTATTATATATAATAATAAATATATTATATGAAAAATACTTTAATAAGTTGGAAAACATTATTTTGAATCTTTATAAACCACTCCAGATGTTTCTTATGATGCCAGTAACCTTAGTAAGTTGAATAAAGAATTATCACAGAACTAGCATGTCACAAGGTCATTTTGTGTCCTAAGGTTAACTCAGCATGGAGTCACAACTCAGCTGAAATGTTGATTTCAAACATACTTTAAAAAACTGAATGAATAAATATGCAAAGTACTCATGAAAAAGTGGTAGGTAACTTCACACAATTATTTTATGAAACTTTTGAAAAATATCTCCAACTCTTTATTTTAATCCTTAAAACCCCAACAACCTCGGCCCCAGGCAAAAACTGAAATGTAAAAATTTGTAATCTGTTATTTAACAATCAGTAAAGGCAGTTAAATAACATTATAACACATGAAAGACAATAGAGAAGAAGAAATAAAGATTGCCCTGTCAGAATTCAGGCTGCCCAATCTTAGGTAGCAGCACAAACACTAGCCACTTGGGTTCTAAAAATAATACATTAATTCAAGTTTTATCTATGCTAGAAAGAAAATACCCTCAATTCTGGTTTTAAAAAAATCACTAATGATAATTTTGATTTAACTTTTTAATACAATGTTTGATTTATAAACAAAAACATCAATCAATAAACATTTAATTGAAATATTAAAAGAATTCTCATGATGAGAATTTAATTTTCTCTCTATGAAAAATAGCTCTAAGATACAAGCTAAAAATAAAAGTGAAAATCTGTTAAAATGAATAAAAAATTTGTTATTAAATCAGTTCTTTTAGGCAAAAATATCATAATCAATAAGGATTTTTGTTTAAAATTCACACAATTATTGATTTCAATAAGAAACTGAATGGTACCCATCTCATTTCTACTTAAAAGAGGTTCCAGAGATATGTTCTCTCAACATTGCAAAAATGTAATAAGGTAATGAAAAATGTTAAAAATCAATATTCTGTGGTCTTTAAACCTAGAAAGTTGAATTAAATACCATCTTAAAGTAATTAAGTAGATCTAAAACTTATTCAATACATTTTTTTCCACAGAGGATAGATAAATAAAGTTTGTTTTGAACTTTGCAGTTTATTTAACCTATCAAGAAATTCTTTTCTAAATTTGGAAAATAACTGATTGGTTTTTGATACTACCAGGACAAAATTTCATGATAAACAAATGAAGACATGAGCTGCAAGGATTTTCATCAACTACGGTGTAATACCTAAGTAAATTCAAGGGAAAAAACTATTTTTGGGTTACTTCCCTTTAATTGATTACTGTAGGTTAAATTATATATGAAATCATGTTAATAATAAAAAGCGGTAAAGTAGCAAATATAGAATGATAAATGAGGGGATTTGGCAACAAAATGTAGCAACACCCACAGGCCGGGTTGGCTGTTCGATCGCCTGTCTAGAGAGGACCCTGTTGTTAAATCTTACACCCGGCCAAGTGGGCATTTTACAAGTCAAACAAAAAATAACAATGAAAAACAACAAACATGGAGGAAGAACAGATTCAAGACAGCAAAACAAGGCAAGGTCTGTGGCATTTTTCTGGTACTCTGTATGTATGTATGTGTATATCTGGCTATCACAAATCCCTTTTGAAAATCCCAACATCTACCAAAAATACTGACTTACGTTGATCATCGTCTTCACTGCTCAACGTGGCCATTCTATTTCTTCGAGACTTTTCTCTGCTTGCGTCTCTCTCCCGACTGTTGTTTCAGACAGCAAGTCTGCTTCTAAAAGTCTCAGAATGCTAACAGACCTTGTGCTGCCTTGGTTCTTGCTACCCCTACTTCTGATCTTGGACCCTCATGCAGGTTCATATGGGTTCATGTGGGCACAGCTCTTTGTTTATTTTTGGTGCCAAGACCTTCCACATGTAACCCACACAAAGAAATCCTTTTGACAATCAGATGCCATCTAAAGATGTTGAAGATAAGAATGAACTGCTATCAATAGGTTATCAATCATATGGAAATCAAACCTCTCTGATGAAATAAAATGCAATTTTTTCCATGTTGATTCTACTATATGGATGCACCACATGGACAGTGACTAGGCCTGGAGAGAAAAGGCTAAACAGGAATAGCACAAGAATGTTTGAGTCATATTGAACAAATCCTGGAAGTAACATCCCACAAAACAGCAGCTGTATGGCTACCTACCACATGAACAAACTCATAAGCGATATTCTCCTATGGACCACTTCATACAGACATGCAAGTGTTGGATGACCAACTAGAACATATCTACAACAGCTTTGTATGGACACAATGTAGTCTAGAGGACTTGCCAGAAGCGATAGATGATAGAGATGAATGGTGAGAGAGAGTTAGGGAAATCTGTGATAGCAACACAACACCATGACAATGATGATATTGGTAGATACAGAAACTTTCAGAACTAACTGTAATCATCTACAGCATTATCTGAGTCTTCTAACACTGTTTCAACATTTACTGAAAAATAACCTTTTTTTTAAAGTTACATTTGTAGATGAGAGAGTCATGGTAATTAGATTAGAACGTTGATAGATCTAATAAAAGAATCTATTTAATAAATAGTTTGTGCAATGTAAAACCATATTCTTTCATTAGATCTGTAATTCACTTTCAGTCTGAAAGTAAATTACAGCGACTAAAGTCTTTCAATAATTCATCCAAGAGATAGTATTGGAGACATCAACAGATGAATAGACAAAAGAAGCAGACATTCTAGAAGAGAGATTCAGTAATACCTCTATAATTATAGGAACTTAAAAACTACATAAATTGTTTGCAGGATAAATTTTCTCAAGGATCACTAGATGACATAAATAGCTGGCATATCAATAAGGGAAAAGGCAAGAAAATAGATTTTTCATGCAGCATAGAGTGTAAAAAGGATGTGAGTTTTAATCCATCTATGGACATCTCCTTGCATGATATACACAATCACAATGCCACTTTATACTGTCAGTATTAATTTGGATACAACACATAGGCAAATTATGATTAAAACCAAACATAACCAGAAATACATTATTGCCAAGCAGGGCTGAACTTTATTTCTATTACATACATACATCTTCCATTATTCTATCTTCATTTGATACACAAATTAAATATAAGAATTGTATATTTGATTTCTTACTAAACAGTATTTAATATTGCATGAATATTATGAGTTATAAAAATAACTTTAAATATAACTACAGTTTTATTCCTACATCTGAAGCAGAAATAAAATGAAAACAGTGTAAAGTTACTATAAAAGAAAAAAAGAAAATCATAAAACAGGATATTCTTATCCAGTTTGAAGGCATAAATAGATTTTTATCATTAAGGGTGTTCGGATTATTGTCTTCATCTTTATTATTTCCACAACATTTTGGCCGATATGTCCGATATGTTTGTCGAACTCAGGAACCTACACAGAGCTTCAAACTATGTCCTTCACTGAATCCGCGAGGGTGGCCTGTTCTGATTCCGTTAACCGTAACCGGGTACAGGTGTTAAGAATTCCTGTATTGTTACTCACCTGCAGTCAGGATTGAACCTGCAACCTCCAGATTATTATTTCCTTAGGGAACCAACACCTTTAACTGTTACGCTATGTGTCCTGCTGGACAGTTTAGAGTGAATTTTTGGGACTTATAAACTTAATGTTCTTACTTGACTAGGATTACTACACTCAAGCATGATTTTTACCTGTGCTCATATTCAATTTTTTTTTTTTCAGAAATTCAGACAACTAATAAACAGATTTGTAACAGACAACAGAAAATGGAAGTTAGTATATGTGCTGGGAAATATTCAAACAATGAAAAAGCATCCAATTTTAATTATAGCAATAAAAAGACCCAAGGTTTTATTCATAAAGAGAATAAAAACTCAAAGAATGACAGGCTAGCTTGAAACAACCCACACGCCGGGTTTTGTTGGTTTGGCCATTCATTTAGTAGGGTGGTCCCTGTTGTTTTTTCTCACACCCAGGAGAGTGGGCATTTCATAGGTTGAACAAAAAAAAACGAAGGTGGAAGAAAGAAAACAGACAAACACGGATTCAGAACTGCAAAACACAGGATGGTAAAGTTTGGCTTTTTAAGTATTCTTGTATGTGTTATGTGTGTTTATGGCTATCACAAGAACTCAGTGAAAATCCTAAACAGCAACCAAAAATGCTGACTCATCTGGTCATCATCTTCACTGCTCTGTGTCTTCGTTCTTGACTCTATACTGCTTTCTGTCTGCTCTGGACCCACGTCTTAGAGCTGACTGACCAGCCCCATGTCTTGAGCTTGAATTGGCTTTCTTTTTTGGAGTCTCACTCCTAACTCCCAAGATCCTTTATCCTTTCTTCCAGTCTTGCAGGTTTATGAGGGCACAGCTCTTTGTAGTCTTCATGCCAAAATATACAAAGGGGTCCCTCTAGACACTCTGATGCTGATCAAAGATGCTGCAGATAATTTCCTTCTTTGGCCACCCATTGACATACAGAGACCCCCCCACACACACACACACACACATATATATATATATATATATATATATATATATATATACATGAATGCTCATTATCATGCCACAAGCTAATCAGTTTCGATCCTCACTCAACAGCTAAATCAAAGATAATATAGGATAAAAAAACAAAAAAATACAAAGGGAAATATGTAGAGTGAAGAAAATAAAATTATAAATTGAAAACTACATTGAAATAATATTAAGTCCTAGTAGATATTCTTTCAGTTTACAGAAAGATGGTCAGCCAGACAAAATATGAATAGCTTCCAATAATTTTAAATGGAATGAAGAGTGTGACTTGCTCAATATAGAGAACAAGTAAACACTAAATTTCTTAGCACAGTTACAGTTATTATTAAGGTGCTCTGCAATTGATGACCCATTAAGATTATTTATTTTCATAGGGACATGCTATTTAATTCTGTCATCCAGCCTTTGATTAGTTCTTCCTATAAAAGCCCAAACCACAACTACATTTGAATAAATAAGAGAACTATTATGATGGAAGGAGGAAATGTCTTTATGGATAGATGTCAGATTCAGTTTTGTGTTGAAGACAACACATACATAGGCTGAAAAATAGCACTTCTGTACAGTTCATGAAATTTGCTTGGCAAATTTATTACTAACTCCACCCAGCCAAGAGAAACACAAATAAACAGGGAATCTTTGTACTGATCCAAGTTTGAATTCTTTAAAATCGATTAATTTATTCTTGATAACAGTTTGCACAACATTTAGAGGAAATCCATTGTTGCAAAGCATCATAGAAATAAACTTGATCTTATCATCAAGCTTAGATTTAGAGCAAATCATTAGTGCTGTATGCGCCAAAGTCTTAATCAAATTAATTTTTAGTTTTGTGGGAAAAAAGGAATCCCAGCAGGTATAAAGACCTGAGAATATAGGCTTACAATATATCAAAGTGACATAACAAGAAAGAATCCAACAAACTAAAACATCTAGAAACTAACTTCACATTGTCCTATCTAGTGTAAATTAAGGGAAGTAAAAAATGAGTCCACTTCAATCTCAAGAGGCAGAAAGTATCATCAACATAACAAAAACAGACCTAGTTTGGGCTAGATAGTAATCCTTTTCAATGGAACCCTATAAAAATATTTTTTGTAGGATAATAAGCTAGCTAACATTAATCCTAGGGGAGAATCCATAGAAACATTGTCAATCTGTCAGACTGAATTCTACAGACATGGTAGCAAATTTCATTAGTTCAATAAATATGTTCTCAGGAATGTCAAGTAGGGGATAAATGACTTCAATATAGTAAATCCATATATATATATATATCTCAATAGTCTTAAGAAGAGGAACACAGGTAAACTAAAGACATCAAAAGAGCACAAACTTATCAGTTAAGAGATGTCCTTGTATAAAACAAGAAAATTGATAGGAATCTTTAATACAATGAATGCTGTAATAATCTAACACAGGTTGCAATATGGTAGTAAGTCATTTAGTAACTTTGTTGGGAAGAACCTATCATGGACAGTATTGGTCTTAATGGGACACCATCCTTATGCTTTAGACAACACATAAAGATGAGAGTGAATAGAACCTATAGGTCTAATCAAATCAGAAATAGTTCTGGAATTTTGTCTCAATAGATACAATATGGTTGTGTGCATCAATAGGACAAATCCTTAAAAATTAGGAGGTATCCCCTAAATTGGTCATATTTTATCAATATAATCTTGATAATTTAGATTGATGATACCAGAACCTTTATCAGGTCTGTTTGGGTTTATGGCATATCAACCTTTGTAGGTTATTTAATGCCAAATCCATTTTATACAAAATAAACAGTTCTATTTCAAACAATTCAGTTTACCATAAGTACACAGTTTAGTTTTATTTGATCCATAGATAGGAGCCTTTCAGGTTCTTTCACTCCAAGCCAGAGTGGACTAGGGAGTGATGGCAATGAAGGTTGGCTGGTTGTTTTGTGTTACGGTGTCTCAATCCTTTTCAGGTCATTTAATGCTGAATTAAATTTTAAACAATTCAGTTTAGTATAAGCATAATTTTTGTTTACAATCAGTTAAATGTCAAAACAGTTTTATTTCAAATAATCCAGTTTAGCATAAGTACACAGTTTAGTTCTATTTAAAAACAGTTTAGTTTAGCATGAGTACACAGTTCAAATGTCAAAACAGTCCTATTTAAGTCAAACAGTTCTAATTCAAACAATTCAGTTTAGTATAAGTATAGTTTTTGTTTTCACACAAAAAATGTCAAAACAGTTCTATTTTAAACAATTCAGTTTAGAGTAAGTACAGTTTCAATGTCAAAAACAGCTCCATTTCAAACAATTCAGTTTAGTATAAACACACAGTTTAAATTTCAAAACAGTTCTATTTCAAGCAATTCAGCTTAGCACAAGTACACGGTTTAGTTCTATTTGACCCTTAGATCGGATCCAATCAGATGCTACCACTCCAGGCCAGAGTGGACCGAGGAGTGAAGGCAATGAAGGGTTACTCTGCATTCCCCAAAGCCCCAGCATTATTGGAACTTCACCATCAGATTGTTTAGTGTCATATCCAGGATACTCATTGGAGGGTGGTCTTACCCCTCTGTAGAGATGCAGTCTGTGTATTCTACAGCCCTAGCTGATTGGGCAATTTATCAGGTCTGGTAATTACTAAGGATTTATTATTCCAAAGTGACTTTTAAGTACAAAAATGTTCACTTTGATACTTGGATTTTGAATATGAATACCTGGATAACAAATGAGCTCGGTCATTTAACCTAACTTTAAGATCCCCAACATGGTTAGTAGAAATGAGTTGAAGTCTTTTATTTTAGTTAAAGAGAACTTCAAACTCAGAATAAATCTCTTCACATTTAGTAACTGAGAATGGAATACCCATGTGCTATAACAGTAAGTTCAAGGTTAGATAACTGTAAAGAAAAGAAATTGAGAACATTCTTATCAATATTGGGATTAACAGAACACCCAAAATTTTTATAAATCAAATGTTGCAACTTATTAGACAATAGCCTAGTAAGGCTATATTCATGAATAAGTGCAGCATAATGACTAAACTATATTTAGTTAAAAAGATATAATGTGCTGAAAGATTCATTCCATAGATGCAAATATTTTCAATTCAAACTCAGAAGATTACAAGAAAGTTTGGATAGAAAATTCTCAATAAATTCTTTTCTATCCTTTTGCCCTTTTAATTCCAAAAGTAATAAAAGAGGGACAAACTTTATTGTTCATGCAAGAATGAAGAAACAATATGTTCATTTTTATAGACTCTCAGTTTCCTATCAACTAACTACTGTTCAACCAGGTTCACTTTTATCTTGTTTCTGTTACTTGAATATATATGTTTTTCTATCAACCCTTTTTGTGTTCCCCATGTCTTTCTTTTGTCAGTATCACAATAGTACTTTATAAAAGTCATATGCATTTTTTATTAGTGGTGCCACCTATATGTCAGGCCTGGGACTTATTGAGTGATGTGTTATATAGTCACTTTGTTCTTTGAAAATAAATTATGGTAATTAGAAGATGTTTTTTGCAATACAATATTTAATAATAGCGATAAAAAGACCCACAGTTTTATTCATAATGAAAATAAAAACTTAAAAGATGACAGGTTAGCTAATCAGTTTTTATCCTTACTCAACTAAATCAAGGATAATAGAAGATAAAAAACAAAAAAATACAAAGGGAAATGTGTAGGGTAAAGAAAAAAAATCATCTTTTGCCTCGGCTCGATCAGGATCTGGTCTTCTGCTATCCCTATCGATTATATGACCTAAATACTTTATTTTTTCCATAAAAAAGTTGCATTTAGATTCTTTAAGTTTGAACCCATAATCTTGGATTTTAGCAAAAACCTTGTGGTTCACCTAAGCTTTGACTTTTCATCAAGATATCATCCAAATACACAACCACAAAATCAAAGCCACTCAGCATAGTATCCATTACTTGCTGGAAAATTGCTGGCGCGACCTTGACCCCAAAAGGCAAGCGTTCAAATTTGAATAGACCACGATGAGTATTGATGCATAGTAGCTTAGAACTTTTCTCTTCAACTGGGATTTGTAAATATGCGTCACTTGGGTTAATTTTTGAAAAAAAACTTTCTCCCATTCAGTTTCACAAATATAACTTCCGGACAAGGAAGGGGATAATTGAAGTCCTTCAAGGTGGCATTTAACCCTGTAGAGAAATTGGCACAAATGCGTATTTCTTTCAACATCTTTTTCACATATACAGTGAGTGCAACCTAATCACTGTATTGTAATTTTGCAAGCACACCTGATATCCAGCTCCTCATTGATTTGCTCCAACAAGGCAAAGGGTACATTATGCTTCTTCTTAAACACTGGCTGGGCATTGTCTTTTAATTCAAATTTGGCTAGCATTTTGGTACATCTGCTTAAGCCACCAGAAAAAATTCCCGGATAAGTTTGTTTCAGATCCATTTTCAGTTTTTCGGCTTCAGTGCCATAATTTTCAACTGTGACAGAGAGAACTCCCCCCACCCGGGTGGATTAATTAATTAACAATTCTAAGGGATTAGAATGAATTTATTAATTAAATGGATAGAAGGATAGATTTAGAAATAAGTTTGTTTTTCTATAATACAGAGAATAAGTAAAGAAAATTCCTACTATTTTTATTTTTATTCTATTTTTTTTATCTTACTTTATTTTTCTTTTCGTTTTGGAATAACGTTTCTGGACCTGAGTCTTTAGGAAGTAAGGTGATAGTTCGGGGAATGGAGAAATGGATTTGTTGATTGAATCCTGTGATAAAAGGGTTAATGAAATCTTGTGTGGCCTAAAGCAGTCCAGGCATACAAGAACGAGATAGGATGAGTGGATTTTTTTCAATTTAGCAATATTTGTCTGGACAGGACACAGCGTGCGTCCAGAATTCGTTTTTAGTACCTATCAAATACAGCCATCTGGAGTCTTAAAAAAATATATACGAAATATCGATGGTCCAGACAATTTACACATCATTATTCATGGGCGTAACCAAAAATTGTCGATACCCCGCTCTCAATTCATATAAGCAGTGTGAGGGCGAAGTCGGGATTTAGTTCAGAGCTCAGAGTTGAGAGATCGAAGTGAGAGTTCAATAAGACAGAACGACTTTGTGAATTGTGCTGGTCCGATCAGAACCAATAGTTGAACATAGGAACTTTGCAAATCCCGATCGTTATGTCAACAAAAGCCAAGATAAACAAACTTTTAGAAGTAACCAAGAATCAATAATTGTCTCCCTTACACCTTCTCTTGACCTCTCTATCACCTCCTAAAACGAACGGATAAGTTTTGTGACCTTTTTCTTTTGTACTCTACGCATTTATGTAAATTCTTCTATGGCGAAATAAAGACAATAGCTTTGAGAAAGTTGTATTATACAAAAATTGAAAGTGTCGCTTTTCTCTTTTTTGTGTTCTTGTGAATCGCGACAGGAACTATTTTCTCCATAAACAGCGATTTTTCTTCAACGTAGATTCCAGCCAAAATTAGATCGACTCCCACAGTTGAAATGATCTGAGGTAACTATTCAGATCAAAAACCAACAACGTGGTGAATGGTGGCAGTTATGCAACAAGGAAAGCCGAGGGATTTGATTTTGGTGAAAATTCCCAGGCTAAGCTAGACATATCAGCCAGCGGCTGAATCCTACGTCAGAAACTTTCTGACAGTACAAATTTATTGGCAGGTCCCAAAGCCTAAACTGAGTCATCCAGTCAGTGCCAAATAAATTATTTGTGTTCTTCAGAACAAATAATTTTAGTTTTAGTGTTTTTCCCATGAATGTTGCAGAGGTAATTAATTCTCTCTCAAAATTTATTTTTTTGCCAGTTACTGAGCTTGCAATTTTGTTAGACTTTAGCATGGTTGGTTTACCTAATTTTCTCCACGTATGTAAATTTAAGATCATAAGATCTGATCCAGAAACCAACTGAAATTTTACATTTCTTTTTAGTATTTTCACATTCACAAATTTTCTTGTATTCACGTTGTCTAACTCGACTGACTTGGTATTTTTGATGCTGCTAGAAAATTTGTTTTTGGATCGACAATGCAACCCTTTGTGCCCAACACATTTACATGTGTCGCATTTCTTGTTTCTAAAAGTACATTCTCTGTACCAATGTAGTACACCACATCCAGAACAAGGATTAGACGGCAATTTCTTTTGCCTATTTTCTGATTTATTGGGAGAATTTGTTTGGTTTGACTTGTTTCCTTTAGTAGATGACTGGGTTTTTTATAGTGTAGCTTCCCGATCTGCAAAATGCCAGATTGTTCGATTTTTTTCGAATCTTGTTTGACATTAGTATATTGTTGACAATACTCAGCTATCAGTTGAAGTGTTGCATTTGACTCATTTTGCACTTTATTTAGAATTCTTTGTCTAATTACAGCATCCTTTGCCGAAACTAATCTTTGGACAAAAATCAAACACATAAAATTATCGGCACTTAATTCTGCCAGTTTGAAATTGTTACAATGTTTATTAACTACTGCAGCAAAAGTCGTAAAATATTCTAGCTCTTTTCTCACTAAGTTAAGGCATTTCCACCTTTTGTGGAATAGTGATGTTTTACGTGAGAACAGCTCTGTCAAGATGCTTACAATTTCAGTGAATGTTAGTTCACAAGCTTAAAATATAATTTACAAATTTTGTATGTTCTGATGTGCCTAGTTTACTCAAAAGGAGTCTGCCCTTCTTCGAGTCAGTCCAATTTTTACAATCTGTATTAAAAAGATCCTCATATCTCTTAAAATACAGGACAAACATGGTTTCTTCATCAGGATTGTAAAAAAAATTGTCTATTGCACTTCAGATGGTATTTTGTGGAAAATAGACTTCATTTTCTTTTGGATTTTTACCCAGTTTTAATGTTAAGTTCTGAAACTCAAGTTGCTTTTCTTCCATTCTTTCTTGAGATAATTGTTGCTTATTTTGATTTTCCTCTATTCTTTCCTCAAGTTTTAAAAGTTGTTGATGATTTTCTTGGAGTTTTAATTGTAGTTCATTTTGATACTTTACCACTTCAAGTAAAGCATTTTAAAAATCTTCCATGTTGAATAACAAAGAAAACCAAGGTATTTCAAAATGTAATAAATGACAAAAAGAGGAGGTAAAAAGTTTTTCAGTAATAAACTGCAGAAAAAAAAAAAAAATCCGTGAACAGTAATTTTTTTTTTTTTAGCGAGACTTTCTTTTTTGCAAAAAAAAAAAAACGAAACAAAAGACTGACTTACTTCTTTCTTTTTCTTTGGAAGAAAAAGAAGCTGCTACTCATAATTTCAAGTTGCAAGTTCTATTTTAGTGTATGGTAGTAACACTTTTTTTTAATTCTTTCAGTTTATTACTAGTAGTTCCCCAGATTTTTTGGAGTAACAGGTTGTGACGACAAAATTTTTTTTTTTTTTTTTTTGTGAATTTACTGTTGAAAGTTGTCCTTTCTTTGCAGTACCACGAGTTACTTTTTGGAGATTTTTAGGTGTCCAAGTTGTCAGCGCAATTAATGAGCGTTGTTTCAGATTTTTTTTTTCTACAGTTGTTAAACAACAAAAGTGGTAGAATTTCATTTGCCGACGGTCAACTCTTTGTTCGTAATTATTATATGAGAACTCCTTTGTCGACAAACCATGTATATACTTTGTTGTCAAAGAAGTTGTATTAGAACTCTTGGTAAACCTTAGCAGACTTTGTTCATGCTTTGCCGCTAGATATTGTGGCTTTGCTCATTCCACTTTGGCACCAGTTGTTGGTAGGACTTTGTTTATCCAAATCGTCAATTTCTGCTCACCTCTAGTCATCAGTTGTTGTTGAAGACCTTAGAGTAATGGCAATGGAGATTGTTGTATATCTATTCAGCCTCATCGTTAGTTGTTAGACTGAGACTGTGTTTGTACAATGTTGTTAGTTGTTGGCCTGAAATAGAAATTGTAGTGAGTTTGTTCAGCCTCATCAATACTTTCTAGACTGAGACTGTGTTCATCTTCATCGCCAATTGTTGTGATGCTAACAAAAGAAAGACACAGGGAATACAAAAAGGGTTGGTAGAAAAACATATATATTCAAGTAACAGAAACAAGATACAAGTGAACCTGGTTAAACAGTAGTTAGTTGATAGGAGCTGAGAGTCCAGTGAGGTAGTGACTATCCTTCCACAACGCATATGGTATTACACATGATTGTGTCATGCTGATTAGTGAACTGTATCTGACGCTCTTGTTCACATGTTTTTATGAAGGAGGGCGAGTCCATTATGTAGGGAGTACAAGAAGTACAAACATTCAAATGGCACATGTCAAAATTAGAGCCCAATCGGATTATTAGTTTACAAATTACAGTTATTTAAGCGAAGCTTCTGTTGCAAATTTTCAAAACAATGGAAAAATCTGAATTTCGTGTGTTGATAAAGCATTGCTTTCTGATAGGAAAAAATACTGTGCAAGCAAAGCAATGTCTTCATAAGTGTTATTCGGACTCTACTCCATCGGAAACAATGAAGAGGTGGTAGGCTGACTTTAAACGTGGTCGTACAGACACAAATGATGCAGAATGCTAAGGTCATCCAAATTCACCAAAAAACTCCACAAACTCATTTTGACCAATCGTAAATTGAAGTTGCGTGAGATCGCAGAGGAGTTGAAGATATCAGAAGGTAGTGTATTCACTATTTTGCATGAACATTTGTCAATGAGAAAGCTGCATTCAAAGTGGATGCTATATTTGCTCACATTCGATCAAAAACAACAACGCATCGATAATTGGGAGTGTTGTTTGCAACTGTTTCAACGCAATAAAAAGAGCTTTTGCATATATATGTGACAATGGATGAAATATGGATCAACCACTTCAATCAGGAGTCAAATTGGCAGTCAGCTGAGTGGACAGCAGCTGGTGAAAGCCATCCAAAGTGACCAAAGATGAAAACATCAACAGGCAAGGTTTTGGCCACCATATTTTGTAATGCGCAAGGTATTCTGGTTGGTTTGGGTTTTATGGCATATCAACCTTTGTAGGTTAACGCCAAATTCTGTCAATATGTATTATACATTCAACCAAGGATTTCTGAATGAATATTTAGTAGGTAAAATTTTCTATGGGCAGGATTTCATTTGTTTGGGCATGATTAACCAGTTTTAATTCATCATATTTTTTTGTACAACCCTGTCTCTCGCAAGAAGGACAGAACGTCATCTATTTTGAAATTTTTGAACAATTCAGTTAAACTAGTCACTTTGAAAAATCACTTTCTGATGACAACAAAAGCTCTGCATTCAATAAGAATGTGTTTAACCGTGCAAGTTGTCTGACAGGTCAAACACTGTGGTTGTGGTTCCTGTTTCAGTATGAAAGAGTGAGTAAGCCTTGTATGACCAATGCGCAATCGGGATATAACGACTTGTTCTCTTCTTGATTTTCTAAAAGCTGGTTTACATTCTCCCAAGGTGGGCTGAATTTGGAAGAGTTTATTATGGATGTTAATGTCCCATCGTTGTTGCCATTTTGTGTGAAGGAATTTACTGATTGTCGGTTTCAAATCGGTATATGGAATGCAGAGAACTTCAGGACTTAGATCTAAGGCTGGTTTGGCTGCCGAGTCAGCTCTTTCATTTTCATTCACTCCGATGTGGCTTGGAATCCAACACAAAATTATTTTTTTATGACTAAGCATTGAACTTGACGGTCAGCTCCCCATTTTGTATGGGTGACTACTCGTAGGAGTTGTTGAGAGTAAGTGGTTTTAGTTTTTAAATATTTTATGTGTGAGATGAATGAATTTCCTGTCAAAAATAACTCCCAGGAACTTATACTCGTTAACAACAGGTATTTCTATGTCTTCTAGTTTTATGAGTGGGTCATTGTGCATTTTTCTTAATTTACGAAAATGCACACATCTTGTTTTGCTTTTGGATATCTTGAATCCGTTTGTGTTTGTCCAATGTGTTATTTTATTGATGTTTTGTTGCAGTTGACGCTCTACAGTTCTCATATATTTTGATCTGGAAGTGATACAGAAGTCATCAACGTAAAGATAACTATCAATTCCAGGAGTAAGACACCTTGTAATACTGTCAATTTTTATATTAAACAGTGTCACTGACAGAATACTCCCTTGAGGGACTCTCTCTTCCTGCTTATAGAGATTAGAAAACGTTGATCCGACTCAGACTCAGAATTGCCAATGCGAAAGAAAACTCTTTATGAAGTTCGGCAATCTTCCTCGCAGTCCAAGGCTATGGAGATCTTTCATTATTCCAAACTTCCAAGTGGTCTCATAAGCCTTCTCCAGATCAAAGAAGACTGCTATCAGATGTTGTTTCTGGATATTGGCCTCTCTTATGGAGGTTTACAATTTGACCACATGATCCATTGTTGATCGCCGTTTTTGAAAGCCACATTGAGAGTTTCTAATAAGTTTATTAGATTCAAGATACCAGACCAGTCTTTTGTTTACCATGCACCCCATTGTTTTGGGCAGTAGTTTGCTGGATTTGAGTTGTCTTTCCCAGGCTTAGATATAGGAATGATTGTAGCTATTTTCCATAATTCTGGAAATGTTCCATTTATCCAGATATCATTGAATATTTTCAGAAGGTAGTTGAGAGAATTCTTCGTTAAGTGTTTCAGAAATTCATAATGAATTTCATCTGGGTCGACAGATGTATTATGTGATGTTTGTATAGCTTCTTTAAGCTCTGCTAGTGTAAATAGTAGGTCATATTTCTCTGAATTATTTGTTTTAAAACTGAGTCTTTGTTTCTCTGATTTGCTTTTGTAAGAAATGAATTGTGGATTGGAGTTTTTGAGAGAAGAATTTTCTGAAAAAGTCTTGGCTAGTACTTCTGCAGTGTCTTTTCTTGTAGTTGCTTCTGTTTGTTTTTTGTGAGGTGTTTGAGGGTGGTTGATTGAGGTTTTCCAGAGATTTTCCTGATCATCCTTCAGATTGTGTTGGTTTTGGTAGAGGAGCCCAGTTGGTTGACATAGTTTTGCCAACTTTTCTTCTTGGTGTCCTTAATGAGTTTTCTTGTTTTGCCCAGAAGAGTTTGAAGTCGTTGAGATTAGTAGTGGTGGGTTGCTTATTGAATTTACGTAAGGCAGCCTTATTTAGACAGAGAGCTTTTCTGCAGTCATCGTTGAACCAAAGAGTTCTGTGCTTATTCGAGGTTGAGGTTTTTGTGATAGGTTTATTTGCTATTGATATTAATGTGTCTGTAAAATATTCGGTTTGGTCTGTGGTGTTAGGGTCTAGGAAGAGTTTTTGATCGCAGAGGGTTTCAAAGACTTCTCAGTTTGCCCTGTTTAGTTTCCAACAAGGAAGTCTTTACACATGGAGAGGTTATAGGATTTCAAGTAGGATGGGGAAGTGGTTACTACCACAAAGATCGTCATGAACTTTCCACCCATAGTCCATATAGCTTATGGGATCACATAAACTGATGTCAATGTAGTGAAACTGAAAGGCAGAACACGAAGACTGCTGTTTCCGATGAGCCAACTGGGACTCATCATTCAAAGAGACCATGAGTGGCGTGCTGTCATTTACATGAATTTAGCAATCGTACATGGCTGGATAAAAATAAAACAGGTGGTGAACCGAACGAACGAGAGATGAAATGTGACAACGAAGCTGTGTGAATTGAATTCCTTTCATAGCAACACCGAAAGAGAGAAAGAAAGTGACGAGCAAAATGGCCTACCTTGAAGTTCAAAAATGGCGCGAATGATCTTGTGTGTTGAAGTACAGAAAAAACGGAAGTGTGAGCATCGTTGGGAGTGCAATTTGTAGGCCTCATGTCTCATCTCACATGCAAATTTTGGTCAGCCAAGAACCGGTATAAAAGAAGCATTGTGGAGAGGGGCATTTTGTTGGTTACTTCGCTGCAGAATCACACAAACCAGTGTATTGATGTTGCAAGTAAGAGTGAGAGAAAGAAATGGGATTGGTGGTGAACAGTCAGCAAGTGAGAGAGAGAAACTGAGAAACAGGACCGGTGGCAAGCAGTTAAAGGACTTCAGCAATAGGAAGGGTTTTGGTATTTGCTGGAGTAATTCATTCATTTTAATGTCACTGATGGAGTCATGTGGAGGAATGTAGATGGAGCAGATGTGTATTGGTTTATGGAGTGTTGCTTGGAGATCAGTGTCTACATGAATTTGGCTTTGAGGTATGTCTTTCCTAACTAGGATTGAGATACCTGCAGAGACTCTGTGTCCATCTTTGTATAGGTGATTGTATGACAGAAAGTGTTTTATGTGCAGCTGGTTCTTATCTTTAAGGAATGCTTCTTGAAGACATACTACTTTGGGGTTAAATTTATTTAGGAGTAGTAGCAGTTCCTCGTAATTAGCTCTAATTCCTCTACAGTTCCATTGTAATATTTTGTTAGACATTTTTTACTGAATTTAATCTGGACAGTTCCACACAGTTATTTGATGTTTCATTATTAGTTCTTTGCTCCAGGCTGTTTGTTGATTTATTCTTTTGGATTTTAGATTTAGTTAATTTGGGGCTGCTCTCTGTTTCCATCTTTTCTAATTGTCTGAATTTATTCATTACTTCTGTATTTTCTGTTTCTCGCATTTTTGGTTTTGGTGTAGGTTTTTGTTTTTCTTTAAGTGTTTTTTTATTTGGAGAGGAATCTGTAGAAGCGAGAGGTTGCATTGGGGACCTTGTGTCTTATGATCTACTTTTAGTAGAAGATCTTGTTACAGGGTGTTTTATCAGCCATGTGGTTGGTGCTATTGCTGTTTTCTCCTCTTTATCGGTTTTCCCCAATCGGGTCTGTGTTTAGGCAGATGATTCCTCTTTGTTTTCTGCAAGATCCATTGATCTAGTTGATGCATCTGCAGCTCTGGTGGTATCAAGCAAGGCTTTGATTTTATTGATGAAGCTTTCCTATTCGCCAGGCTCCAGTTGGATTAATGCTTTAACAATCATCTTATACTTGTATGGAGATTTGTTAGGCTGAACTGCTTGGGAGTAAGTAGTGGTCTTAGAGCCTACAACTAATTTACATGCTTCATAGTAAGGAATATTAATCCAGTGTTTTACAGTTAATACTTCCTTCTCTTGCCGCCAACTCTCACAAGATCTTGTGTACACTGGATGATTGCTGGCACAATTTGCACATTTACATGGGAATTAACAGTCATTAATGTGGTGGTCAGGATTTTGTTGACCACATTTCCTACACACTTCACGTCCTCTACAATTATCTTCATGATGGCTATATTTTTGGCATTTTTAACATCACAATGGGTTGGGTATGTATTGCTTGACCCTCTCCAACTTTTTTTTCAGGTATTTTTGGGGTGTTAAACTGCATTACATATGTATTTGTCTCTATTGTTTTCCCTTCTTTTTTAATCGACACTTTTCATTTCAGTCACACCTTGCTTTTTTAGCTCTCTTTTTATTTCTTTGATGATGCATATGGAGAGTTCTTTACTTCTCACAAACCTCTTACTCACATTCAGGGATTTGTGAGGGTATGTTTTGACACTGATATTTTGGAACTTAGTCATTTTCAATAGAAAATCTGCATGTTTCCTCTTTTCTACCTCAACAAGCAGAGTTTGATTTTTTAATTTTTTTACAGTAATTGGTGTTAGGTTTGTTGATATAACTTTTTCTATTATGAATGGTGATAAATTAGTGATTGGAGCACTGTTAGATTCAATGATTATGAATCTAGGAAAAGGTGCTTCTGCTTCATTATCTAAAGAGTCCAATTCATTTAAAATACATTTAAATTTTTTGTTTGAGAAAGAAACCATATATATATTTTTCACTGGTTCTATGCTCCATCACCCACCATGGAGTCCAACTTGAGAAGGGAATGAACCAAGGGGGCAACCCATTCACCTTGGCTGAGACGAGGATACAATACCAGTATACTCATGCAAAGAGTATGATTATGAGCCTCTGCAAATTATGCTTTTAATTACACAACAATCTAACAGCGGTCATAAGTCCTATCTCTCAGCACAATTGATCCTCAGCCCCCGACTTCTAGCACATATGGAATAAAAGGTTGGGAATAGTTCCGCAAAAGTAGATCAAATAGTTCCACAAGAGCAGATTGTATGGTACAATCGGGAGAAAAATAAACATATGTGCTAGGGTATGTTGGAACCAACCAGTTGATCAGATCGGGCCTAATCCAACCGCCCGTCAGACCAAGTAAGAGCCAAAGTGATGTGTTGCAAGCCATTGACCACTCTGTCACCGGATCAATGACTGTTCAACCACCAGGGTTCCATCCTAGCACCTCACAGGTCACCACCCATGGCCAACAGGTGGCCTCATTGGGGAGGGAGGGTAACCCTTCTGCAGAGGTGTAGTCAGCATATTCTATAGCCCCAGTCAACAGGGCGAGCAAGGTATTCTGTTCGTCGATTACTTTGAGAAAGGAAGAACAACCAATAGCAAATATTCTATAGCATTATTGGTGCGTTTGGAGAAAGAAATCACCAAAAAACAGCCACAAATAAAAAAAGAAAAAAGTGCTCTTTCATCAAGACAATGCACTGTGTCACAAGTCAATCACAACGATGGTAAAACTACATGAATTGCATTTCAAATTGCCTTCACACCCACCCTATTCTCCAGATCTGGCCCCCACCGACAACTGGCTGTTTGCAGACCAGAAAAGAATGCTCCGAGGAAAGAGATTTGACTCCAATGAAGAAGTAATATTGGAAACTGAGGTGTATTTTGAGGCCAAAGACAAATCATTCTACAGAAAAGTCATCAAATAGTTAAAGAAGTGTTGGAATCAGTGTATCACCCGATAAGGAGACTATGTTGAGAAATAAAGTCGAATTTTGCCTAAAAGTTGTTGTTTTATTAGTTAGGCCCAGGACTTACTGAGTGATGTGTTATGTGGATAAAACTTTCTAAAAAATAAATAAATAAATAAATAAATAATGCTGAAAACACAAGACTAACATAAAATTTTAATTTTCCTCTGAAAACATAGGAAATAATTTCTTTAAAAATAATTAACTTAGAGCACAGTATTTTTCATTATTTGTAAATAGCAAAATGAATGATATAAAAATATGAATTTTTACAAAATCTTAATTATGAGGGATGAATTTTCAACCAAAAAAATAAGCAAATTAAAAGTTTTTTGGTCAGGGACACAGAAAGCTTTACATTTTTTTTAAATTAACCCTCTTAGATTGTCAATAAGAAAACTGCTGATCAAAAATAAAAGATCTCAGAAAGATTCAAATTCATATTCTTTTTGTCCAGATGAAACTTGGTTAAACACATCAGTTGCTCTTAACCATTTAAGCTATGAGAACACTAGTTTCCTTGATTAGTTGCCATAAATCTTTTCAATAAGCATTAAAGATTAAGCTGAAATATAATACAAGTCAAAATTAATAATGGTTGACAATGTCCCATTTAAAAAATAAAAGACACTAAAACAACTGATAAAGAAATAATAACCATGGCACCAAGGGAGAGCAAGAAAGTTTTATAAGTTAGATTTTTGGCCAAAGGTCCAGAACTTCATGGCATAATGGCTCAAGTGCTAGACTGAAGCCTCAAAGGAAACAGATTTGAACTCCAGTCATACTATTACATTCACTTTTGGACTAATACTGTAGGAAAAGGTATGAACCCTCTTATCCTTCCAGCTTTGGGCTAAATAGTACCACTACCAATCTTCTACTAGGATGGCTTGGGTATAAAATAACCAACAAAGGTTGATAAGCCATAAAAGAAAGAAAGAAACCAAACCAAGCTTACCAAGGCAAAACAATATCACCTTATATTATTTCTGATTTGTGCTGTTTCCTTGTTGATATGTATTGAAAGACCAAGTGAGTTGCAAATAAAAAAACATTTGAATAATTATGACCACTTCTAAATAAAACAGCAGGATTATTATTTGCTGATCCCTACATCCATGAAAATAATATTCATCTCGATAAAACGGGTCAAGTTTTTGATGATTCAATAATAAATATAATAATAAAAAATAAAGTAGGTAAATAAAACTGACCTTATATTTCACACATAGAACTGTTCCTAAGTAATGAAGAAATGATAAATTCTTGTGCAAGTCATTTATCTGTGCAACTTAAAATATATAACTAACTAATGCCACACACAGTACTTTTTAATATAAGAGGTGTTTATTACAATTTCTACGAGTTTTTTTACAAAAAAATTATAAAAAGTTTAAACATTTGATTTTGATTTTGTTATTGTTAAAATGAAGAGAAGAAATAATGACTGAGAAATAACTTACTGTGCAGCAACACTTCTAGGTTGTATGCCTTGAACAAAAATTCCCAAGTTATCTTTATCAACATCTTTCACTCCAACCACACTGAAACCTAATCCACCATTTTCTGGTTTGTGTAGTTGAATATTGATAAGTTTTCTTCCTTGAGCTGCTTTTTCTATTGCCTTCTGAATCTCCTGATTATATTCCTCAGTTGCAACAGTCCCAGTGGGATGGGAGACAGAACTGTATTTGATGTTTTCTGGTATTTCATCCTCAATGTTAAGAACCAATTCTCCTGTACTTGTAAAATTATAGGCATCTTCTGATAAGTGATGGTTGTCCAAAACTTGTTTCAACTCATCCACAGAATCCAGTAAGTTAAGAATATGATGGAAAACTGGACTACTAAACATGTACATCATAGAAGTCAGATCATCATTTAGATTTGCAATCCCTTGGGAATGAAGCTGGGCTTGAATATTTTCAAGAATATTGACAGCACGATGTGAATCTAGAGAAAGAAAAAAAAAGAAAGTAATATCACAATATTCATGAATCATATATTTTCTAAGTGATATTACTCAAAATTACATTTTCATTACATAAGCTCTAGTAAAAATAAATCTTTCCATTTCATTTAATAAACAGGAAAATAATCAAAATGGGAAATCTATAAACTTGTCACTCTTATTTTTCAGGATAAAATTGAAAGAAAGCAAAAAGAGAGACAAGTACCTACACCTTGCTAAAGAACTGAAAAAGCTATGGAACATGGAGGTGACAATGATACCAATTGTAATTGGCGTGCTCAGTACAGTCACTAAAGGACTGGTACAGGAACTGGACGATTTGAAAGAGGGCAAGTGGAGACCATCCAAACTACAGTATTGTTGAGATTAGGCAGAATACCAAGATGAGTCATAGAGACTTGAGGAGGCTTGCTATCACTCAGACTCCAGTGGAAAACAATCAACTGATGCCTGTGTGAATAACTCTCAAATGAGTAAAATAATGATAATGTTAAAAAATTGTGATCCTTAGCTGTAGCACAGGATTATTTTGTGAGCTGTTATCTAACATTTGTTAAAGCTAAATTATTTTTCTTGACTTATTAAAGGTTTTATGAGTAAATTTATTAATTTATATATTATGACTATTTACATTATACATTCCAGTAGTTTTATCTTATTATTTTTTATGAGTTTCATAAAATCTGTTATATTTTTTAAAATTTCTTTAACAAAATTTAGTTCACTAATATATTTCAATGAATTGCTGCTAAGCATCTGCCATTTCCAAGTAACATTTTAAAATAGTCAGGAATGTGCTAACTATTAGTAGTTAGAACGAATAGCATTTGAAATAAGACAAAGTAACTTAGTATTTACATCTGTTTCTGATGCTTAATACCAAATCCTTTTTATACATATATTTAAATATAGATATGATTTCTAAGTGAATAGTTCATAGGCACCTTTATTTTAAATAAGTTAGCTCATTTGTCTGCAGACAGTTAAATGGTTTCAAGTATTACTTTCTAACACTAATAATTCTATCTAATATTAGTCATTTGAATAGTTTGTATGTAATATTTTTTTAATGAGCCAGATCTCATTTGTTTGCACTTAATTATATGGTTTCAAGTATTGTTATTCAAAACTAATAATTATATTTAATATCAATCATGGTTGGCACTGCAGCATGATAATGAACATCAATGTGTGTGTGTGTGTGTGTATATATATATATATATATATATATATATATTGTCATCCACAGACAGACTGTTTCGTTGTATCACAATTCTTCAGTGTAGCTAGACAGGCTAGGTTCCCCAAGCTGGGATCGAAACCCAGCTGACTCAAACACCAATCCGAGATTCTACCACTCAGCCACAAGGCAACCAGCGCAAGCGAAGGAAATTTAAATGCTAATGTATCACATTTGTTTTGCTTATATATATATATGGGTCTCTGCGTGTGTTTGTGGATGGGTGGCCAAAGAAAGGATCTTATCTTCGGCATTTTTTACCAGCATCAGAGTCTAGAGGGACCCCTTTGTCTATTTTGGCATGAAGCCCACACAAAGAACTGTGCCCGTGTAAACCTGTGAGACTGGAAAAAAAGGAAGAAGGACATTGGTCAGTTAGGAGCAAAATCCGCGGCAGAGAGTCAGAGATTCAAGCCCAAGATGCGGGGCTGGTCAGTCGGGTCTAATACATAGGTCCAGAGCAGTCGAAGGGTGGTATGGAGTAAAGAACAAAGACATAAAGCAGTGAAAACTATCACCAGATGAGTCAGCATCTTTGGTAGTAATAGCCATACATAACAAATACACACAAAATGCCAACTCCACATTCCTGCGTTTTGCAGTTCTGAATGCGTGTTTGTCAGTTTCTTCCTTCTACCCTCAGTTTGTTGTTTGGTTTTTATTTTTTTACAACCTGTGAAATGTCCACTTGGCCAGGTGTGAGAAGAAACAACAGGGTCCACACCACTAGACAAATGGCCAAACCAACAAAACCCAGTGTGTGGGTTGTTTCTTACTGGCGTCTTCTGAGGGAAAGAAAAAAAGAAGGAAAAAGAAAAAGAATTGCAACAGCCAAAAATGCTTCCAGGGAAAGATGAGGTCATGAATGGAAAAAGAAGGAATCAGAGAACAAACAGACGGAAAATACACCCAAGACACCTTCAAATGTGTGAACAGTAGAAGAAAAAAATCGAAGAATATGAATATGTGTGTGGAGAGACATGTAAAACAAAAAAAACCCTCACGCACAAAGAGACATTTTTTTTTGTGTTAACAAAAAAAAAGAAAAAGAGAAACCTACAAAGGTAAGGAGTCTACTCTTTATTACCCAGTGCCATTCTCAAAAAATTAATTCTTAAAGAATTGTAAAATGTAAAACAAAACCTAAGTAGTAGACAAAATAAGTAATCTATTTCATTTAGGGGGGGGACCCCTTATGCCTGCTGGTTTGGTTTTGTTAGGAGTGAGGGGAAGAGTTTACTTTCCTCTTCTTTCCCACATTTATTTTGCCTTTAGAAATCAAAAAGTTTTTAAAGAATTTTTTTTAACTCATTGTCCCTTTAGAGAAGTTTTAAACTACTTTTTTATGCTAGAGAAGTGATAAGTCACCGATTAAAAAAAATTAGTAGAATGGACCTCAATCATAATTCTTTTCTGTAGCACCTTTCTTTTTGATTTTTCGCTATCTATTTCACTTTGAAAACTTTCCCTTTGTGTTAATTGAGGAAATGGGTTGATTTTAAACTGGGATAATTTTGATAAAAATAATAAAACTGATAAAAACAAGAAGAGGAAAGAGACGTGAAGCAAAGAGAGGATTAGAGTGGTGATGGAGATGTACAGAAACTAAGGATAGGGCGAAGAAAAGGGAAGAGAAGAGAGAGAATGATGAAAGAGAAAAGGTGGAGAAAGGCAGAAAGTTTACAATGGATAAATAAAAAGAAACCAGCAGGGGACTCCCCAGAAAGAAAAAAAAAAGGAAAAAGAGAATTAAAAAAAAAAAAACAGAAAAAAATGAAAAAAGAAAAGAAAAAGAAATAATAAAAAAAAAAGAAAGAGAGATTGCAAAGGTAAGGAATTTTTGTCACTCTTCATCTATACCTGTCTTTTAGCTATAAAGTTAAAAAAAAAAAAAAAAAAAAATTATAAACAAAAAAGAGGGAGAAGGCACAATATCTCCCCATTTAATTTTTTTAAAGTTTGATGAAAAAAAGAAATGGATGTATATATATTAAAATTAATGGTGACAGTAGTAATAATAATTCGCATTCTCATAACAATTTAAAACCACAATTTTCAATTTAAAGTTGAACAAGGCTGACACAATAAGATTGGAAAATATAGAGAGATAGATAAGTGATTTAATGATTCCTAGTATTCAATTTAAGAAAAGGACTGTGGAATTTAAAAATAAAAAAGGAAGAAAGGCGTTTTCACACTTGCCTATAGACTGCGGAATTTAAAGGAAAAAAGATTTTTTTGTCTCATTTATTTGAACCAGAGACCTGATTAGATAGATAAATAGTTTCATTGTGTGGGCAGTTGGCAGTAAAACCCTGTCAACAACCCCCACCGGTGGTCACTTCTGCTGGTATATGGCTAGTTTTCTCTCTTATTCTTTGAGACATTTAATATCAGAAAAGAAGGATGGTAAAAATACTTTGAATTTTTGGTTAAGAAACAAAAAATAATAATCGGTTACAAATCCTATGAACACTTCTAAGAAGAAAAGAAAGTGCTGGTCACAGTCAGGCAAAAAGTTCAAATGTTTATTGTTTGTTATCTTTTTTAAATATTTTTTTGTACATGTGAAATACCCACTCAGCCGGGTGTGAAAAGAAACAATGGGGTCCATACCATTAGACAATGACCAAAACAAACAAAACTGGCCATTTGGGAATTGTTTCATACCACAAAGTTAAATAGTTTCAAGTACTGTTATCAGTAATTCTATTTATGATGTATTCTTATCAAATACAAACAACATGCAAGACTGAAGCCTTACTATCAAATGCAACTTAATTTCATACCAAGGACAGTAAATGGTTTCAAGTATTGCTATCAAACATTAATAATTAATTCAATTCAACATATTTCATTTGTTTGCACACAATTAAATAGTTTCAAGTATTATGAAACTGGTGTGGTAGTGTATATGTAGATACATGAATACATGCGAGTACATGTGTATGTGCGGGTGTATACAAATGTGTAGGCTGCAAGTTGACCATAGGTATGTATATCATCATCATCATGTTGCACTGCCAGCACGGATCTCTCTGACCCTTTCTTGCCACCCGTTTCTATCATCCATCGCTCCCAGGAGGTTCTCCAAGCTACATCCTGTATCAGCACAGAGCTGTTCTTTATAGGTTCTAGCTGGTTGTCTTGCCTTTACTCATCCATGTGAAGAGTATATCGCTTATGAGTTTGTCCTTACTTCGCCAGCAGTGTCCCGCATGTCTGGTTCCTCTAACTTGGATAGTTTTTGTGATGAGTGGTAGGTAGCAGTACAGCTGCTGTTTTGTGGGGTATTGCCTCCAGGACTTGTTCTATACGCCTCACAGAATTCTAGTGTAATTGCCATCAAGCTTTTTCTCCATACATTTTGTTAGCATTCATGTAGTGCATCCACATAGCAGTATTGTCATAAATGCTGCTTGGAAAAAATTGCGTTTTATTTCATTGATCAGGTCTGACTTCCATATGGCCGAGAGCCTATCAATAGCTGTCAATGCCTTTGCTAGTTACATGTTGATGTCTTTCTTGGTTGATGAGACACTGCTTTCTAGGTAGGTAAATTTGTCCACTAGTTTCAAAGGCCCACCCTTTAGTGTGGAAATGTTGCTTCTTTCATTAAAGCAGATGTATTCCATCTTGTCTGCATTGACATGGAAGCCTATGCCACCAGCTGCTCATTTCAGACTATGTAGTAGGGATTCAGCTAGGGCAGGTGTATTTGCCAGAAGCGCTATGTCATCAGCATAGCCCGTATTCATAATTGTTTGCGCAGGGTATCTTCTGCTTCTTTCCTTTGCCAGCTTGAAACCCTTTTCATTTATTAATCTATAGACATTCTAAGCATGTAGTCTAAACAGATGATAAACAGGTATGGGGTTAATGTGTCTCCCTGTAGCACACCTTCTACAATGTCAAAGTAGTCTGTGTCTCCATCTGGGGAATGGACTTTTACTTTTGTGTTTCCATATAGCATCCTTATCGCTGAGACAGTTTCTTTTGGTAGGCCGTAGGCGAGCAGAATTTGCTCTATCTTCCCTCTGTGAATGGAGACAAATGCCCTGGAGAAGTCAAGAAATAATATTGTTGTCTGAAGGTTTTTTGCATATATACCTTCTAGAATTCGAATGACAGTCAAAATTTGTGATGTTGTGGATTGATTTCTCAAAAGCTATTTTGATTCTTCCTAAGTATTTTCTCAATTTTTGGTTTTATGCGGTTGCCTAGTAGAGCATTGTAGATCTTGGCCACAATGGATGTAAGGGTTATACCTCAGTAGTTCTTGGCTATTCCAAGGTCACCCTTCTTAGGGAAAGGGAGGATCCACTCTTTTGTCCATCTATTGTGTTCTGGTTATATACGGCATTACAGTGTCATCAAATACCCTGGTCTTCCCAACTTCTGGGGTTATTTCATCAAGCCTAGCTGCTCTCCTATTTTTAATTTTTCTTAGTACTGAGTTGCGTTCTTCTTACATAAATTGTCTTAGTTTGATGTCTATTTGACTACTAATAATTTTTGTGATTGGTTCATGCATAACTTTCGGAGGTTTTCCGAGTAAATTCTCGAAGGTATATATATATATATATATATATATATATATATATATATATATATATATATATATGTCCATAATTGTGTGAGTATGTTGAGTGTGTATGTGACCATATGTGGTTTGCATGGGAACCACTAATTCAACTATGTGAGTTAAAGTCAGATAAAGTGGAGTCGTGACTTAAAGAGTTTCAATTTTATTATCATAGCTGTTAGGGTCTCTTGGAGATACACAGCCAGGCAATATTTCTATTTCCAGTCTATGGGAGGGTAAAAGTGTAGGAAATGTTCACCCCTGCATATATACAAGTCAGTCTGTTGGACAAAAGAGAGGACCAGAAAAAGATGCAGATATGCTGAGAATAGAGATAGACACAAATAGATGGAGGGGAGGGCAGACAACATCAAACCTGAAAACCTAGCAGTCAGTTTCAGTTTTTAGATTAGAGTGTACCCGAGAGTAACAGTAATGAAGGGGTACTAAACATTATCCTATTTACCCAACCCCTCCGCTCGGGCAGGATATGACACAAGGTCAATTTTTAAGCGGAGTTTAACAGGTTTTGAATTCAGAGTTTTCCTTCTCCTAGACTAGTTGCCTCACCAAGGCTGAAGAACCCAGTCTGTCCTACTATTTACCCATAGCTGGAGGGAGAATTATTGGATTCATACCTTTCCCAAGGGTATTAGTGCTATGTGAAATGCAATCATTCTCGTCCAGGATTTGAACTCGAGTCGCCGTGTTCATTTCCTACGACGATAACCATTTCACCACGGGCACCTCCAAAGGGGTACTAAACATTATATTCTGCAACCATGGAGGACTCTCATGGGGGATCGCCAAAGGGCTCACAGGACCTATTTAAGGCTTTTCCAAAACCAAAGCCATTAGCAACCTTTAACCAAACTCGGAACAGCTGCCAAGTCAACATCCATGGCCAATGCAGAAGCTTTCCCTACCAAACTGAAAGAAAGAGGGAGACTGATCTCCCGATACAGGAGTTTCACAACTATTAAGCCAACTTCCTCCACCTTCAGGAGGTGGGTGCGGCTGGTTGTGAAGGGTTGATTACAGAGAGTGAGGTTTGTGATGCGTTGAAGCAGGTCAGCCTCAACAAGTCACCAGGACTGGATGGTTTGCCCTATGAAGAGTACACAAGGATGTCACACATGTTTGTCCCTATTCTAGCAGATGTGTTCAGCCATTGGTTTGCCCAGGGAGCCAATTCCTGGTAGGCTCATAACTCTACTAAACACAGAGTTAAAGATTTTAGCCAGGGTCTTAGCAAACCATTTGCAGATTGTCATCAGTGATCTGATTGGACCTGAGCAGAACTACACTGTGAAGGGAATATCAATACAGGACAACTTGCACTTGGTTCATGAGGGCTAAGAGGAAATAGAAGTCAACTCTGAAGCTGCGCTAGTCAGTTTAAATCAGTCCAAGGCTTTTGATAGGGTGAACAACCAGTTTTGGAGACCACTGGATTCCAACCGGATTTCCGCAAATGAATTAGCATTCTTTATTGAAGCTGTAGTGCAGATGAACGAGAAGCGCTCAGAGCACTTTGCGATTGAGCAGTCGGTCCGGCAGGGTTATCCCTTGTCCCCTCTTCACTTCATCCTTGCATCGGAGCCCCTGCTCCATAGGCTTAGAGATCAGGGGGCAAATCCAGCCCTGTTCGGAATTCCTTTTGCCAGTCAGTGTAGGGCATTCTCCACATTCACTGATGATATCACAGAGTTTATGTCTAGCCATTCAGACAGAGAGGCTGTGAAGAAGGTGGTTGGGAGGTACAAATGAGTGGCAGGAGCCAAGGTCAATTTTAACAAGGGTGAAAATCCGCAGTTGCGTGCCTGCTGGGACCCATCCGCATCCTTGGGGTGTGGTTTTGGCCACACCTCCAACTGGAACAAAATTAGTCGAAAGTACAGTCAAAGGTAAAAGCACAGGTGGCTACCTGGCTTTGAAGGTGTTTGTCCTTAAAGGAGCTTCATACATCTTCTCCCTGATCCTTTACTGAACTCCCTCTGTCTAAGGGCCCTTGGGTGGTGCTACAATGATCACTCTCCAAATTACTGTGGGGAGGTCAAAGCCTGATGGTCCATAGTCAGGTGTGTCATCAGTGTCCCCGTAATGGAGGCCTGGAAATGCCTGATCTGGAAAGCCATTGGCTCGCCGAAAGAGTAGCTTTCCTGGGTCAATCCTTGTCAAGAGATACAGTATGGGCCCAGAAGGTGAGGGAAGCCTTTCCTCGCCTAGGGGGCCTGTCCCAAGGCCAAGAGCTGAAGCACCATGCTTAGCCAAATGCCACATGCCCCTTCATTGCCTTTCTGGGTCCAATGACCTTTCTTGATCTTGGAAGGAACTATATCAGGATTTAATGGTGAGGAGCAACTCGGCTGGTTGCTTGATGAGATTTGCTCCCAATGAAATTGGGTGCCAGACTTGGGCTTCTTGAACAACTCTGGGTTTGACAGACATACCTGATTGTCTCTGCTGCAGCAGTGGCTTGGAAGAAACAGCTTTGCACACCTACTACTGCAAGCAGGTTCGCCTGTTTTGGAATCACATCAAGGAGTGGACGGCTCGCATCAATCCCAAACAGCTCATGCTGCTCAACATTGGTTACATTATGGACAAAGGTTATACTCTGTACTGAGGTAAGAAGCATGTGGTGTTTGTCATGATCCTACCGGAAGGTAGATTTGGATGACAGGAAAGAAGGGATTGTATGAGGGTGCAAACTTTTCTCATAGTGATATGATTTTGTTTTTTAGGCGTCAGCTTAGAGTCAAAATCAGATGTGGTAGAAAACCCTTGGACCGCACAACATTCGACAAAAGGTGGGTGTATGCAGTGAGCCTGGTCGTATAAAAGGGGGTAACACTGGAGTCGTCCTTACCTCCTCTTCCTGTGCATGGCAACAGTGGCCCGGGTCCTTTGTGACTCCACCCCTGGTAAGTAGGAAATTCTTTTTGTCTCCCCTTGTTTCCTAGTTAGCTGTAGGAGGTGTGTCATTGACCCCACCACCTAGTAATAAGTTCCCAAGATCTTCCCCGCCCCCAATTCTTTTTATCATCTCAGCCCTTCTCTAGTCCCCTTTTCCTGAAGATCTTGGACCCATATTGCTATAATCCATGCAACCCATTCCTTGCCACACCCATCCCTTCATTTCTTGTCTCTCAGTAGCTGAGTAACAAAATGGGTTTTTTTTATCTTTGTTTTTACCAAAATATTTTGGGGGTTTTCTCCCCTCCCCATTATCATTTTTTGTATATATGTTTTTTATTGTAAATTCATTTCATCAAGGTTTTAAGTAGGTTCTCATAGAACAAATGCAGCATTTTAGTGAATGTAGCATGCATGTCGAGGGATGTCTGCCTTATTGCATTGCGCATCTGGGTTGGTGAATGTGGCTAGCAAGGGCCCCTTAGAAAATATAGTCAAGCATGACCACTCCCCTTCCTCTCCCCCACAAAAACATTGGGACTTCATGCTCCCTAAAATTTGGATGTATTCGTTTTCCAAATTTTGGAAATAAAAAGCACCATATTGCTTTTTACAGCCTATGTTTTTGAACACTTTTTTAAGCGAGTGAAAGATTCTTATTTTTTCTCATGGTTCAGTATTGAGTAACTGCAACCTTTTTTTGTCTGGCAACTAGACACCAGTTGCACCTCCCCCTTCCATACTAGCATACTAGCTCCAGTTGTCACAACTGATCACTGGAACAACTGGCTGCGAATGTTTGTTTATATCTAAAAAGAAATAAATAACTTTGCAGCTTTTTCATTAGTCTTTTTTCTTAATCCCATTTTAGTTAGTTTTTTCCCCTCCCCTAGTTAGTTCCATCTGACCACACTAAACTACGCTCCAACTCCTGGTTACCTCCCGCAACCATGGAGGAATCATCCCCAAAGGGTTCTCAAGAACTTTTTTGGACTCTCTTTAGGACCTTTTAAGAGTCAACAAAAGGAAGCAGATACAAAAGTTTCCCAACCAAGCCAGAAGAATGAGCGGCAAACACTGAGTAGCCAGATTTTCCAGTCTCTTTGCTCAATGGAACCAGTGAAACAGAACCCTCAGCCAGTCACGTTCAACCAGGACAAAGGCCAATAGAAACTCCAAGCCACACGGTAACACCAACCTCCTGGAAAGTCAACCAAAAAACTTCAGTGGATTACAAAAGGGACAGGGTTGGCAAGTATGCCCCTTATTTTCAGGGCAATGTCATCTTGCCCATTCCTGAGGTGGCTAACATACTGGAACCCCAGATTGTCTCGGTAGTCATTGACATCAAAAACAGGAGATTGGCAGGGCTTAAGAAGGACACTTTTGATGAGCTCCTTTGCACAGCAGGCATCCCAGGACAATATTTTTGCAGTAGTTTTGCAACATGGAATGTGCTGCTAACAACAAAGGAACAAACTGCGAAGCTAGCAGAGACTTGTATCTCTACAAAGTTCTTCCAGTTACAACTGGAATACTTAGGAACGCGTAGGATCCGTGTAACTGTCTGTAATATCCCAGCAACTATTACAGGATAAATTGTGGCTTCTTTTCTCAGTGTTTACAGTCACATCAAGGACATAATGCAATTGTGAGCCACCACTGAGATGGCACATGGAGACTATGTGTCCAGGCTTTGCTTTGACAGGGAAAGCTTTCAAGCCATCCCTGATAGTATCTATCATAAAGATAGACAAATGATGATGATGATGATGATGATGATGGTAGAGGGCAGGCGGTCGTACAGCTGGAATTGTAAGCAGGTCGGCCACCTTGCAAAAGTCTGCCCTCAGAAAGCCCCAAAGGAGGTGGATACTACACGGCCGCCTAAACCAACAGAAGGCGACACCACTAAAGTGACCCCAGAGACAAAAAATCCGCCAAGTACGGAAGACAGATGGACTCAGGTAACTCGGAGGAGAAGAAAAAGCACCCCCCCAAAAAAAAGCTGAGGACACAGAGAAATCCAGAACCAAGTGTACCAATGCCCAAAGAAACTGCTCCAATATATTCACCAGTGACTAAAAATAAAACCACACTACTCCTTCACCAGAGATCCAAAAGACCCCTTCATCACCACCTCTACAAGCAACCCAAAAGATTCCCTTACCAGCACTAAAGAGTATCATCTCCTCAAGACCTAAAAAGATCTAGACCAGCAAAGACATCCCTATGCATGACTCAAAATTTAAAGAGAAGAAAAGACTGGAGAAGGCAATGCCAAAAATCTCTGCCCTTTCAGAAAAAAAAACATTCCCACCCCATAGCCCCAACAAGCCCAGCAACAAGAATCCCAACAAACCCCCCATTCAAGAGCAATCACAACTCCCCATCTAACAAGAAACCCATCCACAAGCCCCCTCAAATCAGCTCTCCTCACACTTCACATGCACCTCTCACTCACTCTTCCTGTGACCTAAGAGAAGGAAAAAGGTGACACCCCACCAAAAAAATCAAGGACTCACTGAAAGTTCCGGTGAAACCAAACACACAGGCACCCAAAGAAACTGACCCAACATCTTCACCAGGGACCAAAATTAAAAATTCACCACCTTCTTCTCAAGTGACCCAAAAGACCTCTTCGACAGCAACACAAGAGACTCCTCTAGCAGCACTATCATTAGCACCAAGGAACACCACATCCCCCAGACCAAAGAAGATCCAAACCTCAAAAGAAACCCCAATGGACATAACCCAGAATTTAAAGAGAAGGAACAGTGAAGAAAACCAGGCAAAAAAAATTTGCCCCTCTAGAATAAAATACTCTCAATCCCCAGCAAGAACAATCAGAACAATCCCAACAACCCCCAATTCAAGAACAAGTCCCCCAGAAACAAGAAACCCATCAAACCCATTTAATCAGCTCTCCTCATGCCCCTTCCCACTCTTTCATTCTCCCCTCTCTCTCTCTCTCCACCTGAACTGTTCCAGACACAGTCAGAGAACAGGTTACAACGCAGCCCATCTAAGAACTCTGAAAGCTGACACAGAACCAAATAAGTCTCACCAGCAGAAAATAAAAACTCAATACAGGCTTTACAGAGCTGGAAGCCATCTCAGACTTCCATCTCCAAAAGACACTTAACCCACAGCTAGAATTAGAAAAAGTAAAAAAAAAAAGTTTCCAATCCTTTAAATTTTAGGGGTGCACTTATGGTGACCACCTTCGTCCGCTTGACTGACAGCTGTACTCAGGAGGAATAGAAATTCCTGGAGAAAGCGAGCCAAAGTGGCATGGACATAAGGCAGACAGAATTGGAGCAACCCTCCTTAATAAATATGTTATCATTCTGTGAGGGACAGGTCCCAATTTATGTTATTCTCTCTTTTAATACATCCCTAAAGGGGTGGTACTCCTTGGATGTTGGAAGAGTGTCCAAGAGATTGCCGAGTTACTACTGAACTCTGCACCAGCTCTCTGAGGCAAGCTGTTGGCATCCTTACCCCCAAAGATTTCTGGACCATTGACGTGACAATGAATGTGAGGGAACTGAGGGATCCAAGCAAGTGTGTGTGCTTACAAGGTGAACTCTCAAACCTGTGAGTGTTGCTGCACTGCAAGCGACTCATTTCACTTGTGCAGAGCTGGAGAGTGACTTCGTGGTTTTTTCAGCATTCGGCAGCTATTGGAGGTCTCTCTGCTAGTTGGCCACAGCCTTAATGCAATTGTTAATCTCATCTTTGTAGATGACAGGCCAACTATTTGTGGCTAATGTTGCTGTTAAAAACTTCAAGTTCTGGGTGATCGAGGTTTATATGCCCAAATGCGCTGGTGAGAGATGCACATTCTTTCGGCGGTTGGAGCTGTTCCTTGACAGTTTAAAGAAGTTCTAGTGGGCAATTGGAATGTGATCCTTGACCCAAAAATGGATAAGGCCGAGCAGGGTGCTAGTAGGTTGGATAAGTGTGAAAGCAGCCTGATCAACTTGCTAGCAGAGTACGATTTGGTCAACAAGTTCCATCTGGATCACCCAGGAAGGGAGATGTGAACTTGGATTCATAGTTCGTCCTCTGTCCAGGATAGATCCTACTTGGACAGACTGTTAGAAGAGCTGATTCTGAATTCGTTTCTTGTTCCATGTTTTTCTCTGCTTCCCATCATTATCATTTTGTATATATGTTCTCATTGTAAATAAATCACTCATTTCATCAAGTTTTTAAGTAGGTTCTTATAGAGCAAATACAGTATTTTGGTGAATGCAGTGCGCATGTCGATAAATGTCTGTCTGTCTTATTGAATTGTGCGTCTGGGTCAGCAAATGGGACTAGCTTGGGCCCTTTAGAAAATATAGTCAAGCATGACTGCTCCCCTTCTCCTAACCCACAAAAACATTGGAGCTTCATGCTCCCCAAAATTTGGTTTGTACTTTTTTCCAAAAATTTGGAAATAAAAGGACTATATTGAGTTACAGCCTGCTTTATTTGTCTGCCAGCTAGACACTAACTAGGAGCCTTATGGAAGTAAGTGTTATTCTTATTATTCTACAGATTTATTGTTTATTACACATTCTGTAGCCCCACAATCAACCAATAAATTACTTTTATCCAAAACGATATCATATCCAAAATCAAAAAAATATGTTTGGTCTCTAGAATAAGTTTTTATATTTTGACAAAAATCTTTTATTTTAGCATTCGGAAATCTGTGGCCATTTTTATTACAGATATAACAAATAATGTATCTTCTCTTGGGAAGGAAATATTATAGTTTTTAAGCTGGATAGTATACAGTCCTGTGCTATGTACTTTGACTTAAAATTGTTAATCAAGAAAAACTGCTTACATAATTGTAGAATCATACAATCTGTGAACATTTCCAAAATTGTACTAATTACAAGCAAGTAAACTACTTTCAAATTGGTTTATCATATTTACCAACCCCTCTGCTCAGGCAGGATATGACACAAGGTCAATTCTTTAAGCGGAGTTTAACAGGTTTGAATTCAGAGTTTTCCTTCTCCTTGACTAGTTGTCTCACCAAGGCTGAAGAACCTAGTCTGCCCTACTATTTACCCATAGCTGGAGGGAGAATATTTGGATTCATACCTTTCCCAAGGGTATTAGTGCTATGTGAAATGCAATCAGTCAGGTTCAGGATTTGAACTCATGTTGCTGTGTCCATATCCTGCGACGATAACCATTACACCACAGGCACCTCCTCAAATTGGTTTATGCACTTAAAATACCTAGGATTCAACACTGACATCAAGTAGCACATAATCATTTACTGATACCATAGAATGTTTTCAAATAGAAAAAAAAGGAAATACATGATATCTGAATTCTACTAGTTTCAGTTTTCAAAAAAATACTTTTTGTGGTAAAATTAAATTAACAACAAAATAGTGAGTAAAAATAAAAATAGTTGCCAGTTTCACCTTAATGTTACATTTTATGAAGTCAAATATTTGTAAGGCTAATAGTTTTCTAGTAAGCCAGTACACCAATCACAAAGTGAAGTTGTAAACAAGAAAAATGAATAACGTTTGTTTTTTTTAAATAAATTTTTTTTATCTAACAAATGCACCTAAATTAGATATTAAGAATAATTAAAATAGTTCTTAATCTCATTTTTAAAATGTGTATATTTCTAGATATGCAAGTCTCTTATGTAAAATTGTTTGTTTTCTACAAATAAGACTGTTTCTATCGAGTGAATACACCAAAAAATTAGATATTAAAAAAATAAAGTAAGTTTCAATCTCAGTTTTAAAATGGGTATATTTCCAAAACTGCAAGTCATTTTTTTAAACCCAAAGTAAAAACTATTCTTTTTTAACCACTATTGTTCAATGGTGTTCAGCCTACAAAATTCTTCTAAACAAGGAGAATTAATTCATTTTATTTTTGCAAATATCTTTATGGTCTTATTTAGGAAATACACTTAAAATTATATATCAAAATGATTAAAATAGTTTTTAATTTCAGTTTTAAAATGTGTATCTAAAAGAAATAATTTTAAAAATCAATTTTCACATTTTTGGCTGTTCAAAGTAAAATACCATTTTAACTTACTATAAAAAAAATAATTCAAAGGACAAATTACATATTTAGAAAAATAATTACATATTTAGAAAAATAATTACATATTTAGAAAAATAATTACATATTTAGAAAAATAATTACATATTTAGAAAAATAATTCAAAGGACAAATTACATATTTAGAAAGATTATTTCCTTTCCAGCCAAATAAATATTAAGATTGGACCAGAAATACACAAGAAATTGCTAGTTGAATGGACTAATCTGCAAATTAGTCAATCTCAAACAAAATTAGATATCAACTGGAAATGTAATCATTACACATGAAAATGAATGGCTTATTTAGAAAGCAAAAATACTAAATTAAAAGTCAAAAAAACAAAGTTGAAAACTGTGGAATCATGGAAAAAAAATAAAACCAATACCAAAACAAATTGCCAAACCACCCAACTCTAGTTGTTAGTAAGCATAATACAAATACTATTGTTTTAATGGTGTTTAGGAAATAAATAAGATTTATTTCAGTTGAAAAAAATGCCCTTATTTATTATAAAAGAAAAAACTAGATTTGAATGGATCTCAAATCAATATTTTTTAAAAAGTCAAATAATTTGACAACTAATATAAATTAATGAAAATAATTTCAAATCAGAAGTTAAAATTTTGTATAAATATTTTTAGTTTTTTTTTTTCATCTTAGTATTTAAATTTTTTTAACATTAGCTTTTTCTGTTTTAGAATTAGAAAAATTGATTCTGTGGTGAAAGAGATAACTTACCCCCTCAAGCATAGCACATGAAAACGTTGCTAGTGTACTGGGTTGTTTTGACAGGAAAAAATAGCTGCTGTAGACACAAAGAATTTATAGAGAGTGTAGCGGAAGTAATGCCACACACATGTGGGTTGTGCTCCTACAGAGATAGTGCGTAAAGAGGTGATTCTGACACTTAAGAAGAGATGTGACAAAACACATCTATAACAGAGAGAAGTGACTGACAGAACAAAGATCTTCAATTGTGAGAGACTAATGTGACAAGGGAAAAATCCACAACAGCAAGAGGCAAGTGCGATGGAACAAAATGCCAGAAGCTATTTCAGCCTATGATGGCAAAGACAATCAACACGTGGTTAATAGCCGAGTTTAGTATAATTGATCCTAACCAATCCATAATTGAATGGAGTGGAAAGGCAGAACTAGTGTGTCATGCAGTTGACAGGAGGTCCATTCGCCATTTACCAGCAACTGATTAAGGAGAACAAAAAGAAACTTTAATGCAATAAAGGAGGTACTTTTCACTGTATTTGCCATGGACTCATTTGCGGCATACACATAGTTTGTAGAGCATTGCTTGTGTCTGGGAGAGACAATGGATGTATTTTTGGTAGACTTGAAAAAGATTTCTGCGCTATACGACAGAACAAAGTCTCAAAGCTGCCTTCGTCTATGGGTTGCCCAAACATGTCCGGCAGTTTTTGCACACATCTTTTCGAATGGAAGAAATAGACATTTCCCAACTTTTAGGTCAAGCAAGAGCCATGAAGAAAGACGGCCTACCCAAGTTCGCACCAATTACAGCAGCTGTTAAACTGACATGATAAAGGGAGCAAAATCTCAGCTGCCGAAATAACCAGAAATTGCCTCATTTGTCGTAACTGACAGAGAGAATAAGAATCCAAAAGCATGACATGCATTGTTTCCAAAGTAATTAACTGGGCTATTTGGCACAATCCTGTTTGGGAAAATGAGTTCAGGGGCAAGATACTATTGCCAACCTTGCCCTCTTTCAGTCAGTAAAAGCAGCTTTGCCCAAGGTCAGTGTGTAAGTGGATGTTCAGCTATCGTCATGCAAACGAGTCTCAGGTCTGGACCAGGTGACATGGAGATCAGTATAATCAACAGCATATCTCAGGCATGCTGCGGAGTAATTTCAATTTGCACAGAGAAAGGTAATAGTGCTGAAGTTAATGTACTGATACTGCATGAAAAGCCTCTTGGGTATGACATGCTGATCGAGATTGATGTGATACAGGCTCTAAGCAGTATTGAAATCCCGCCCACTGGGAAAGTGGAGCTCGGAAGAAAAAGCAAAATGTGTGCTACCATCACAACTGAGGAACCAGATTTCTGTACTACCTTTGATCACAAGGAGAAGGCTTGTACTGCAAGGTAAAAGTGGACAAGGAATAAAGCACCAGAACAGCTGCACACTGCTATCACAGAGTATACAGTGTCTTATAAGAATAGGGCAGCATATGAGAAGAAATTGCAGACATGGATTGAAAATGGCTGGTTGATCTTATATCCCCAAGAACAACTAGGCCTCCATCTCTAGGGGATTGATCCCGTTAATGGCCATTACACAACCTACCAAGGTACAGCCAGTAATCGATTAAAGGAAAGCGAACCAATATATGGATGCCTTCACTGAAAATGCAGGTGTGTGCACCAAGAAAATGAGGGAATAGCAACAGCAGGGAGTTAATGCAGCTTTGTTTGACTTATGAAAGGCATATCTTCAAATACACATCCATGGGTCACTATGGTCATTTCAAATGGTCATCATCAATGGGAGAAGATACTGCTTGACACATCTGGAATTAGACATGTGGCACCCCTAATAATGTAGGCCACCATTAAGACAGTATTGGAGCAAGATGAGCTGATGATAAAAGTTATGTCAGCATATGTCAATGACATATGCATGAATAAGGACATACTGTCAGCTGATCTAGTTAGGAACTAAAATTAAAATAAAATGAAAAATAATTAAAGTTATTATTTAAAGTTAAATTTTAGTTTTATTTGAAAGATAGTATCATCATAATTATCAGTATCAAAAGTGAAATAACATTAGTTTCTTAATTAATTTATAATACATTTAAAAGATATAAATTCACTAAAGTTGATGACCTAATACAACTTGAGGTTACATGAATCAAAAAATATTATTAAAATTTTTAAATACTTTTAAAAAGTTTTTTTGAATGAAATTAGTAACTAGAAACATTAATAAACTGATTTATGTAAAATATATCACTTATGGTATTTAAATCCAAGTAGTAGGCCAAAATTAATAACACTATTTTCATCCCTCAAGCACTTAAGTCTCGCACCAAAAATTAATACTAAGGAAGGCAAGAATCTCAACCATTTCAAGAATAGAAAATTGTATCAGTAATAGTTTATTTTTTGTATTTAATCATGAAGAAAGAAAATAAACACATTCACATGGTTTCTGAATGTATAATTAAGAAAACTCATTGAAATAATCATTTTTAATTTATCATCAAATATCAATTATTATTAAATACTATATTATAAATATCAATATTATTAATACTTTTTAATTGTCTTTTTTTAATATTTAGTGTTTTACTAGTTAGTCAAATAGAAATGTTTAATCATTTTTCATTGAACTGTGTACAAACAAATGACTGCTGTTTTATATACAAATCTTTCATTAACTGTAAAAGTCAAATTTTTACCTTTTTAAAAATTTCTTAATTTTATAACAAAATTTTGCTTTTTTTCTTTACATTTTTACTTAGATATTCAACCCAAATATAAAGGACGAAGCTGAAAATTGCTAAACAATTTTTATTGTATGTTTTAAAAAAAACAGCTACCAATTTATTGTTTTAAAATTTATATTTTAGATTAATAAAAACATTCTTTATTAATAACATATTCAGATTTATCCTGTGATTGAAGGTAAGTCAATCAAAATCTAATGTGAACTTAAGATTCTCCCTCTTTTTAAGCAGAACAAATATTGAAACAGAATTATTTTCCAAATGATCTAAAAGAAAATATTTTCTATTAAATCATAGTATTAAAAGCTCTCAAAACATTACAGTATGAAAGGCCCATGGTAGCCTTATTGTTAGTATAGTGTAGTGAAAATTGGGAAGAAAATCGGCAAATGTCAGCGCATATGCTCTGCGGGCAAGATCTATTTCTTTGACTGGAAAAAACATGGCTGCCCTGAGCGAGCTTATATTGCAAATGGTCACATATTTTCACACCGGCAGTCATGTAAAGCCACAGAGAGTGAAGATGTGCATGCAAATGAGGACAGGCAGAAAAGAACATAAAAACAATGGATGTTGTCACTCACTCTTTTTTTTGCTTTTGCGTTAGACACGAATTGATTCGAAGAGAAACGGCGGTCAGTTTAAAGAGAGGAAAGAGACGAGAATTATCGAATACTAAAAGGAGGTGTGGCTCATGATTGCAGGTTTTTGTAGGTGAAAGACACAGTGGTAACTCTACCCGGTACAAGCTATTTCGGCGTATTTTTATAACCCCAGCCAGATCGATAAGTTTGAACTGAGGTTGATACCTGAATTCGATGGCTCACCTGCAGGCCCATCTGTCATCGAGTGGTTTGAGAAGGCTGAACAGGTCTGCAAACTACATAAAATAAAAGAACCATCAATGGTGATCCCACTGAGACTCACGAAAGGAGCCAATGCAATATAACAGCAATTTGGGGATGATGCAGACCTGGAAGAAATCAAGCATGCCCTGTATGGAAACAGTTTGTTGGGCTACAGCTCAAACCCAGTGAGACAGTAGATGTCTATCTAGCCGATTTGAAGAGGCTAGCGGTACCATTTGGCAGAGCAACTAACCACATACTGAAATGTGCTTTTCTGCCTGGACTTCCTGATGACATTTGTCAGCGACTGCAAGCGTCTTCAAGACGTGATGAACTGGGAATTGACAAACTGCTAGCCCAGGCCCAAAACATTCTGAAAGAGACACCATCCAAGAGGCAATATACTGTAGGTGAATCTGCCATACCAAGGCTGCGAGAAAGTCGAAAATGCAACAGATGTGGTGGTCTTAACCATTACTCCAGGGATTGCCAAACCCAAGGTACCAAGGGAGGCGTCAATGATCAGAAAACACGGGAGCAACTGCGCTGTCATCGCTGTAATGGGCGGTGCTACATAGTGCAAAATAGTTCAGAAAACGGGTCCAGGGACAAGGTGCCATTGCTAGTCTTGCCTCCTCCTGGCCAGTGAATGCGACATTACCAGTAATTAAGGTGCAAGTCGACAGTGTGCAGTGTTTAGCACTCGTCAACATGGGATGTTCCCGGTCAATAATTAGTGCAGACCGATGTACGGCATGGAGTAGTCAACAAGTAGACATGCGGAAAATTGACAGAACATCTCGGGCCTGTTGTGGAGTCGGGACTGTGTCAGTTCACACCAATGGAGGCAGTCATGTCATACTTAACATGTTAGTAGCACGTAAGAGGCCTCTCAGTTATGACCTACTGATCGGAATTGACGTGATACAAGCACTGGGAGGCGTTACGATCACACCAGCTGGAGATGTAAAACTTGGTGGAGGAAAAGAAGTATGTATGGCCCTTTGTGTCGATGAACTAGATTTTGATGCCTCCTTCAGCCATAACGAGGATATGGACTGCCAGGGGAAAATAGACCCTGAATAACGCACCAACCCTACTTCACATCCAAATTGCAGAATATAAGATACCTGATAACATCAGGGGAGAGTATGAGAGGGAACTGCAAGTGTGGATCACAAACGGTTGGTTCATCCCATACCCCAAGGAACGACTAGGACCCCTCTAAAAGTTTGATTCCTTTAATGGCTGTTGTACAATATACCGAAGGCAAAGTGCGCCCGGTGATGGACTACAAAGAGCTCAATGAGCATGTAGATGCCTTCACTGCAGATGTAGACATATGTACAGCCAAATTGATGGCATGGCATCAGCAAGAAGTGAACATGGCACTTCTTGATCTGTGGAGGGCCTATTTACAAATACAAGTCCACGAGTCTCTCTGGGCGTATCAGACGGTACTGATCAAGGGGGAAAGATATTGCCTCATGCGGTTGGGCTTTGGGTTAAATGGGGCACTGATGATCATGAAGGCTATCGACAGTACAGTGTTGGCACAAGAGGAACAGATGATGAAGGCGACGTCATCCTACATTGATGACATATGGGAATCAAGAAATAGTATCTGCGGACAAGGCCAAGGCAAAGTTTGAATTTTTTGGTCTGACTTGTAAAGACCTTGAGTGCCTAAAGCATGGGGCTAAAGTGCTGGGCCTTAAGGTTTGAGGGGAGCGAGACACCTTATGTTGGAAGCGAGGAACTACAATTCCAGAACCCCTGCTGAGATGACACGACGCACTGTATTTTCCATGTATGGAAAGTTGGTGGGTCTGCGGCTGGCTACGTGTAATAGCCGGAATCCTAAAAAGATGCATGACTGCAGTGACCAAAGGATGGGATGACCTGGTAAACGATGCCTCCCTCAGGCAAGTCGTGGAAGAAATGCTGGCAAGGGTAACCCGTGATGACCCTGTCTGAGGTAACCAGAGAAGAGTTGAACGCGTGGGTTGATGCGAGCTTGTCAGCAACTGGTGTGGTGTTGGAGATACATGGTGACATCCTGGAGGATGCATGCTGGTTTCATCTGACAAATAACACCCAGCATATAAATTTAGCAGAGCTTGACACCACAGTGAAAGGTCTCAACCTTGAGTTACAATGGCAAGCGAGAACTGTTCATTTCCACACAGACTCCATGCGCGTTTACCATTGGCTAACTGACACACAGACAGGAAGAGCCCGACTAAGAACCAAAGCCGCAAGCAAGATGCTGGTTCAAAGGAGATTGATGATCCTACAGCAACTCATTCGTGAATACAGCCTCCAAGTCGATGTTACATTCATTGCATTGGAGCAGAACTTGGCAGATGAGCTAACTCGAGTGCCAAAGAAATGGTTGGAGTTGATAAGGCACAGGTTCGATTCCTCACCTTTGATGTGTGCTGCCCTGACAGCTCAGTTAACACCTGAACGAAATTAAACCATAGATCGACAATATGGACATCCTGGCATCAGACGTACAACCTATTTCTGCCATAGAACATGCCCCTCTATCACGAAAGCAATAGTCAGATCGATAATACAAACTTGTGAAGACTGCCAATCGATCGACCCAGCTCCAGCCAGGTGGGAAAAGGGAAGAATAGAAGTGGGAAACAACTGGTATTGGCTAGGTATGGACATAACCCATTACAGTGGCAAGGAATTCTTGACGCTGACTGATTGCAGGTCGACACGTTTTACTGTGTGGCGCCAGCTGGCATGTCAGGAGGCGTTGGCCATTGTGCAAGAACTGAAGTCCATCTTCTTTAAACGCAGCGCGCCAGCTGAAATACTGACGGATAATGCCCCAGCTTTTTGTAATAAAACTTTCCGCACTTTCACAGACGAATGAGGCATACAAATACGATACCAGTGTGTTTATGTCTAAGAAGATAACGACATTGCAGAGCGGTGTCACCATACTGTCAAGAGAATAGCTGTGAGGTTGTATTGGTCGATAGTGGAAGGCGTGTACTGATATAATGCGACACCTAAAGATAACAAAACACCGTCTAGCGTGCCAGCGAATGGCATATACCAGTATGAGCAGTGTGTGAAGGGCATAGACTCCAAACCATCTCCGCCAGAAGTCAGAAGTACTGTATATCAAGTTGGGAAACCAGTCTGGGTCAAACCACCAGACTACCAATGCACCACCAGATTTTACAAAGAACAGGTTGATGGGATGATCAGTCCTCAGACAGTGCTAGTCATTGGCACACACCGCCATGTGAAGACCTTTGCAGACATGACGAATCAGCCATTATAGAGGAAGACAAAAGTGACACATTATCCAGTAGTGAGATGGGGGTCATGGTGACTTGTGAATCGGAAGGACAACATTCATCTGCACAGTTAATGTCTGAGGAAGATACCAAACTAGTGGAGATGGAGGGAATGCAGGAAACCTGACAGAAAAGCACCCAACACTTCCGCGAAGAAGCATCTAGCAAAAACGAGTGCCACCCCCATGCCATATTTGTAATCATGAGATCAAGAGGTGGGGGTAATGAAAATTGGGAAGAAAATTAGCACTCACCCCAGCACAATCGTCAGCGCATATGCTCCGCGTACAAGATCTATTTCTTTGACTAGAAAAAACATGGCTGCCCTGAGCGAGCTTATATCGCAAATAGTCACATATTTTCATGCTGGCACTCACATAAAACCACGTAGAGTGAAGATGCACATACAAATGAGGGCAGACAGAAAAGAACATAAAAACAACAGATGTCGTCACTCAGAGTCTTTTTTAGGTTTTACATTGGACACGAATTGATTAGAGGAGAAGCAGCAGTCAGTTTAAAGAGAGGAAAGAGACAAGAATTATCAAATACTATTGTGGGTTTTTGCAGTTGAGAGACACAGTGGCAACTCTACCCGGTACATATTGTTTTTCAAATATTTAACATTTGATTTTTTTTTTTAAAGTAAAAAATGAAAATAAAAATGATTCAACTGAATTAGGAATATTTAAGGAATGTCAGTCCAGCTAGATTATATTTGATAGCAAATTCACATTCTCATGTTTCTTGTTTTAATTTGACAGCATACAGATACAACTGATTTTGCTGTGAAAAACATACTAGTGATACTTTTTTTAGTAAGTACAGTTATGCTCATGTTAGCAATAGGCAAAAATTGAGTAGCACAATTTGAAATGTACAAAATTGAAAATAGGCTTTAAGATTTAAACTGATTTATATTTTAAAGCCTAACTGGTGGCCAAAAATTGCTAAAAAAAAAAAAAAAAAAAAAAAACTTTCACTTACAAGTTGACTTCATAAACTCTAATTACTTAATCCTTGCTTTTAGAGAAAAGATACTATTGTAGTAAATGCTTGTAAAATTAAATATCAGTTGTAAAATGTATCTATTCTCAAAACTGCAAGTACAATATGTTTGTTTAGTACATTACAAACTGAATAACTCAATGTTTTGTTTTACTAATATACACATTTTAAAACTGAAATTAAAAATTAATCTAATTTCTTTGAATATTTACTTTTAGGTGTATTTGGTAAATTATAGCATAGAAAGTCATTTGTAAAAAAAAGAAAATTTGTGTATTTTATAGGCAGTTTTATTTCAAGTATGCTAAATTTCAAAATTGCTATGGCGATGAAATCTTACGAATAAAGTACATGTGCAGAGTTCTGATAGTTTAAATAGCAATTTAATTTTTCTTGTTTAATTTATCATCTAAACTTCTATGTGTTGGTGTATTTTGCTTGCACAAGTGGCTGTAAAAGTTGGCTTGAATTAGTAATATCAATTTATACCAGTTTGTTATTACAAAAAAAATGGTTTAATATATTTTGGAATCATTGTATGTTTAGAGAAGCAAACATAATGAACTTAAACAAATTTAAGGAAAAAGTTCAATTTTAAAATTAAAACAATATTCTAGTATCCACACAAATAAAAACAAAAATCCATAATTAAAACCTTTAAACTTTGCTTTTAATCTTTTCTTGCTTTTGATGGAAACAAAAAAAAACCCAAGTCTTGTACAATAAAAAGCAAAAATCAACTTTGTTTTCTTTACAACTTCATATCAACACAACAGAACATGTGCGACACCATCACTACCTTTAATACAACTATGTTTACTACTACAAGACAAGGAACATAACAACATGTTTACATCAAGCAAGTTAGATAACTTGCACTTCAACTTTGCTGGTCTCTTCTTGAGAAATCTGCAGTTCTATTTAAAATAAAAGATCTTTAAAAAGTTCATTAATGCAACAAGTCTCATAAACTTTCTTCCCTATCAGTTTGGATCTCCTTCTTTGCCATCATTTCTTTCACTCTGGCCACATTAATTCTCAGATGCCAGTCACTTACAAGATTTAATGAGTTTAAGGTCTCTACTAGAGATACATTGTCTGTTTTACAAAAGACTTCAGGCAGCTTTTAAAACAGCTGCTTCACTAAGTATAAGAGTCTCTGAGGCTAATGGACTTTTTGTTACTCAGTCAAGTTTTTTTGATGACTAGCATATAGGAGCCATTCTGTTCACAACCAAAAAAAGATAAAACCACCCAGTGAAAATCCAACTTCCAAGCTAGCATAGGGTGCATCTGCATAGCAAACAATATTCAAATATGAAGGTCTTCTCAGCTGAGGAAAGGTTATGGAATCTGTCCTTGATTTCAATTTTTGTAGTGCTTTGTGAAAAGTAATTTCACTTTTGGAAACTTTTCAGTATTAATCATCTGACATACATCATACCCACATCATTTGACCAGTCAGTCTTTTAAATCCTGTCTTGTCCTCTTGGTTTAGTTCATCATTTTTTCTCAAAGACCTACCTTTCTTTATATCTATTGAAGATATAGATGAAACATTTAAATTCAGTTAATAATAATCCCATCTTTTGTTTGCCTTACACCCAATCCCCAAAATTTAAATGTTCTACATTCATGCATTTTAACTTTGAATATTTTTTTTCAATTTCACAATCACATTTTTCTAAAACAGATCATTTCCACAAAATACAAAGTCATCTACATTGCATTGCCAGAATACCCATCAAGTTACCAGTTGCATCATGCCAAAGAAACAGTGCATTGTCATATGCACTTACTATTCCCTTTAGGTTAGTTAATTCATGATTACCTCTTTTGTACCATGAGCACAGTGCATCATTTAATCCATAAATGCATCTTTTCAATTTCCATAGCTGTGACTCTGGACATACATCAGATATGGTCTAAAAAATCTCTCTCTCTCATCACCCTGTAGAAACACTGAGATGAAATCCAGAGTCTCTACCCGTTACTTCATAATCATGTCTGTTAATATTACAATATGCATAGCTTCACAACTGCAAGTTGGAGAATTAGTTTTCTGGTTATGTGAATCCTCTTCATAACCAAATGCAACAAAGCAAGTCTTCATTATCTTCCTTTTATCTGTAAAATATTCCATTATAACCCATCTTGTTGATATGCATTTCTGATCAATGTCAGGCAAACATTCATATACTCCATGAATTTCCACATTTTCTTTTTCTCTTTCCTTTGTATCAATCACCTCTTTTACTTGTCCTTGTTCAGATGTGAGCAAAACTACATGTTCTTGATCACTTACTTCCTCTGTTACTTGAGGTAGTTCTCTACACTAATCAACATGATCCCAACTGATACAGAGTGGATTTTTATTTTCCACTTCTGGTTCTATATTCAGCTAATGACTATTATTCCAGTCAATTTAGGCTGTGCACACATAATCTTTCCTCTTTTCCACTCAACACTTCCTTTCATTTTATATTCCACAACTTTGCTTCGACTTGGTTTTTTTACTCTTATCTTTCAATTCCTCCCTGTTGATATGAAGACATTTATTATGGTGTTCCTCATCTTTTTTCCCCAAGACTTCATCTCATTTTTTGTGGTTTTATTTCCTTCATTCTTTGGGTTTCCCAGTTCTTCATTTTCTTCATTCCTTGGACTTTCAAATTCTTTGTTTGCCTTCATTAAGTGACATGGATGCATCCAGTAAAATGCTCCACCATGTCTGATCAGTACATACTTAACTTCCTTACCCAATACTTTAGCCTTGCTGTTTTGTTTTCTATAATAGTGTCACAAGTTCTTCATCTGCATAAGTCTTTACATTAGATCTGTGCTTTCAGAATTTTTTCCACTTGATGAAGTTTTTCCTCACTGCATATAAGGCATTTAAATTATTTCTTACCATCGGAATGGTCGTTGCGGTTTAAAATGCAGGTGATTGATCAGTCAAAACTGAGGATGTGTTTATATTAAAGCCAAACACAAGATCATTCAGACTATGCACCGAATGATTTTGAAGAGCATTTTTAGCACTAATGACCCAAACCAGTGCTATTTCTGGCTCATTTTTCTCATCCTCTAATTTCCTTTCCACTGCTTCAGCTACTATCAGATTGTGGTATTCCACAGTATTGTTTCTGAATGAAAATTTTCACAGCTGTAGTGAATGTTTGAATATTCAGTTTTTTTATTCATTTGTTGGTATTCTTCATTGTTAAATTCTCTCCCACTGTCACTCAAAAACACTTTGGAAGTCCAAAATACAATATCCATATTAGAAATATGTTGCAGAAAATTTTTCACTTCTTTTAGTTTTAATCAGCCTAAAAGCAGAGTACCAAGTGGATGTGTCAATTAAGTGTAGAATCCAGTATTGTTTATGTCCATGTTCCTGTAAACTCAGGCATACAGTGTTGTACCAAATTTTTCTAATTTCTGTAACAAAAATTTGTAATGCACCAGAAAGTCTTTATATTTATGCCAATATTTCTTGTCAGATCAAAAATCCTTGAAAACCATATATGCGCTTGTGTTTGGGTCTCATAAATATATTTAATCCAATTTGTCTGTAATTATTTTAATTCTTCTGATATCTGCTATCAACAAATGTCAAATACACTCTAGTAAGTACTGTGGTAATGGCAGAAATACTGCCAGAACCTGTTTTTCTTTTGGTAGATCAGTTAAAAACATCCATATTTGCAAACATCCGTTCAGTGTAGAATTCTTCACCTTGTAAAATTGAGGGCTGTTTCGTGAATGAAGTCATTCTTTCTTGTTACTAATGCTTTCTTTACAACTTCCTAACACAGCATATGCGACACCACTATTACCTTTATTACAACTATGTTTACTACTATAAGATAAGAGGTGAGATAAGTCAGCCTTCAACAAACTTCACTTAAAGTTAATAAAAAGGAACAGAAATTATTCAATATACAGTAAAAAAAGTGAACACCTATGGATAAGCTCTCTTAAAATGGTTCCATTTGATTATCAATTCAACAGTAAATATTTGCTGTAAAAAAGACACCAATAAATGGTAAAAAATTGGTGGCTTTAATTCAGAATTTATAATGTTTGAATCCAATAATTTTCAGATTTTTCTTGGCATTGGAACTGAATTCAAAAAGTTCAAAGGATTAGAAATAAGAGGTGGGTGGATGGTATGCCTCCTCAGCAACAGAAAAAAAAAGAATCTCTTGTTACTGAATACGTGGAATCAATTTCTCCTTAATAGAAGGGGGACAGCCGAATTTCTACGCTGAAAATATTCCTTTTTGCCAGCAACAATCTTCTAGCAGTCCTACACCCAAGCTCGTCTCTTGTCAGGCATCGCCAAGACTCAAAACGCCTCTCTTGCCCCCGGTGCATTCAGGCAGGACTTAAATGATCATACCAAAATGCCACATCCGGGTCAATCGCACAATGTGGTAATTTACATGCACACCAGCATGTAGGTAGTCCTGACATCAAACATGATTCACAATCGGGAGGATGTGAGTTCAATCTTTCCTATCGTCCATTTCTCTCTCCCTGATCTCATTTTACATGCCTGACATATTCGTGCATATTTTTTTAGTTAAATTGACTTAAAAATTGAGATCTTATTTCACTGTTTCAACAACAGAGCATATCTGTAGAAGCATCAACAACACACTTACATGAAAACAATGTAAAATGCAATTATAAACAGTTTTCAAAATTTCTATAGCTAAACGAAATTAAAGATGAAATGTGATGGTAATGTAAAGGAAGAAGAAATAAAGTTCACTTACTATTTGTCTACAGATCTACTGAAGTTTACAATGTTTTCCTTAGCTCATTTGTATGATTGTTTTATCATGTTAAGTTCAGTTTTCCACACCTTCCAACTAAAAAAAGTCTATGCGGTGCCAACTTTTAAAGAGTTTAAAACAAACTTATGAATTGAAATTTTTTTCTAAAATTTTCTTTAAAAAATACAGAAAAATCAGGTGTTGGTGAGGATATATGTAGTCATCATCTTTCCTTACCCCAAGTCCTATGTATCAAAGAAAACATAAAATGTAGTCAATTTGGATTTCATTGCATCTTTTTGCAACAAAGTAATTCTTATCTCCTACTTAGTTTTAGATCTTAAAAAAAGCAAAATAGAGATCTATCTCGGCATGTTAAAAAAAACATTTTTTCACAGATTTGGACAAATTAGAAAAGAAAAATTAGCCCAAAATGATGTAAAAATTAGTGAAAATTTTTCATCTGTTAATAATGAGTTATACTTATCTTAACATAAAAAACTGATTTTTCCATTGGGTTATCACCAACAAGGATGCTTGGTGTTCCCAATATTATTCTAGTGTCCCAGGGACAGCAGTACAATATTTATATCAAGCCCTACACCAATAAATGTTTAAAGTTTTCAGATTTACTGCTGATATTTTTTGACTCATTCAAATATATCTAGTGACAAGATTGATGTGGTAAAACCCCACAAATTTTCAAATTAACCAAAAATGCAGTGTAATGGCTCTGAAAAACATAGAAAAGACTAGCAAAACTCCAGAGACAATGTCAAAGAAGTTATTATCTACATCAAGTGAATGAACCATTGCTTTTACATTTTTGTAAAACATAATAGCTGTTACAATTTCTTTGGGAAGACAAATTAGTAGCATGTGTTCCATCATTCCTCTGTGTATAGAATCAAATGCCGAGAAGTCTATGAAAAGTCATGTTGCCTTGAGATTCTTTGCACATGCTCCTTTGATGGATTGTTAAAGTCATGGAGTGATTTCTTCAAAAAATTTTTTCTAAGAATTTTCCCAATTTTAAGTTGGATACAATTTAGAATCAGGACATTATAAACCTAAGCAGCTATAAAAGAGTTATACCTTGGTAGTTCTTAGTGATTCTGAGGTCACTTTTCTTGGAGGATTCTAGTTGGTTTCAGAAGTCTAGTTGAAGAGGAATCAACCAATTCAGTGCCAGTCAACTCACTTAACTTGCAAAATGAACTGATGGATGTTCACCAATCAGACATCACCAAAATGCTGCTCTTTTTCACTTCAAACTTAGTCTCTTTTATGTTCATCAAATCTCGCCACTTCACGTAGACTTATCTCGTTCTCCTCCATAAAACAAGTCACACCTCTTGCGTCCTTTCCTTCTTCTGGTTTCTGCGTGCCAGTAGCAGAGAGAGGACACCTTCTATTTCTTCGAGGTAAGATTGTTCGTGGCATTACTACTACAAGTATACAACCTTTTCTTGATTTCTCTGTTGTGTTTTGTTTATAGACTACATTGTATAATTGAAGAAATAAGTCAATAAATTTTCTTGTCTTCCACACTTCAGGAGGTATTTTATCAAGACCTGAAGCTTTTCTCTTTTTAATTTTTTCAATACTATATCAAGTTCTTCCCCAGTAAACTGTCCTAGTTTGGCATCTAGTTGGCCATCAATAATTTTTTAGATAAGTTTGTCAGTGATTTCAGAAGGGTCTCCAAACATATTCTTGGAATGTTCTTTCCACTTCAAAAGTCTTTCTTCTTGGCTGGCAGTTTTTAGTTTTGCTCTTTCTTCCACTCATTTAATTTACTGTTTTCCATGTTATTCATGATAGTTTATCTTCTACTGAATTTATAATTTTATCAATTTGGCCTTTAATTTAATTGCTCTTTTTGGTATGTGTTAATTCTTTCTGGAATTTCTACATGTTGATATTTGTTAGTTGTTTTTTTTTATTGAGTAAGGATACCATTTCAAGTTGTTTTTTTCTAACTACTAGTGACTGCCATGGAATTCTATATTTGACTCTTGGTTTGGTTGGTAAACACTCAGCTGCTGCTTCCATGTGGGCAGTGACAAAGTTTTCATACCCATCATTCAAAGTATGTCTTTCAAATATTCCCTACAGAGTACTGAATTTGTTTCTTATAGTGAGAGTAAGTAGTTTTCTCGGTGGTAATAAATCAAACATAGAACAACAGTCAGGCTGTATTCGATAAACGGTGTCCGTCAAAATCCAGCTCACCGATCTTAATTTATCAACTATATATATACACACTGGAATAACACATTTTAATACAATGGGAGATACAGGTTTACCTCCACAACACCTTACTTTGAGCTAAATTCCTCTCCAAAATTAGTTAATATCTTTTTCTTTTAGGATCTGGACTATCTAGGATCTGGTATATCGAATATGTCATAAAGTACCTATATTGGAACTTCCTGTTCTTCAATGATATTCTCAGTATATCTGGGTCTCTTTGGTGTCCATATTTCTTACCCTTTAACATATACATTGTAGAAAGATATCACTACAAACTGAATTTTCAATCTAAGAGTTACAAATTATCAAAAGCAAATATCAGTTTTGTAGTGAGAGTATGACAATGTGAAATTGATTCTTGTATTCACTTTCAAAGCGGCTTCAGTTAGTTCAGCGAAACTCTTTTCTGTTCTACATACACGTCACACTAGAAACAACAACCGAATCCAATGATCTCCACTGATTCTCGTATCGTCTTGCTCCTTCCTCAAAGCAACCCGCTTTTATTAAGTCGGAGACCACCTAATTTGCATACGAGCAGTGATAATTTGTGCAACTTTACGAGATCAGATGGTTATAAAAAGTCGCGGGCGCCATCTTGAATTTCTTTGTTTCCCGGCCTGTCTCTGAACGATGCATATGCAAAGTCACTTAAAAGTAAAACCCCCCCTCTCCGTTTTCACGATTTTCACCACATACATCATCCCTCCAACACTTTTACTTATTACACCATCTTCCCAGAATTCTTTTGGACCACAATACATTTTCAAAAACATCTTGTCTCCAGGTCTGAAATACTATGGAGTATATTTTGTGTTTTCAAAATTTTTGTTATTTGATAATTTTTTTTCTTTTTCCAAACCAGCAAAATGTCTGTCAAACACAGACCAAATTTTCTAGGAAAACATTAATTCAGCAGGTGATTTACCTGAAATTGTGTTTGGATTGGGTGTAATTCTATATACACTCAGGAATTACTGAATGCTACTTTTTCCATATCTAGGCCATTATTTTTCTTTAAGCTCTTTTAAATGTATCTACAAACCTCTTGACTTGTCCATTCGACCTTGGATGGTACGGATGGGTAGTAACATGTTCAACTGATAATGATCTACAAAAATATCTAAATTCACTTCCTGTGAACTGGGTTCCATTATCACTGACAATTTTTTCTGGCATGCCAAAATGAGAAAACAACTCTTTTAATGCATGGATTCTGGTAGTCGTAGTGGGTCGCTGACACTCAATTTCAGGCCATTTCATGTAACTGTCCACGACTACCAGATAATAAAATTCATTTACAGGTCCAGCATAGTCTATATGTATTCAAGACCAGGGAATTTCATTTGGGCCATGGTTTGTATCTTATCAGTGGTGCTTTCACTGCTAGAGCACAACCTATACAGATTTAGTCACAATGTTCATTGTTATTTTGACTTTTGATAAAAATGTTGTCCAGATTCATGATGGTGAAATCCAAACCTGCCAACATGGTGTCCATGACCTGTTGAAATAGACTAGGAGTGACTGTTAGTCCAAAGGGAAGCTTATTTAGCTTATACAAACCCATATGTATGTTTATGGTTAGGACTTTTGAACACTTGTCATCAACTTCCATTTGGAGGTAGGCTGATAAATCAATTTTTGAGAAAACCTTACCTCCATTCAGTTTAGCAAATATATCTTCTGGTGATGGTAGAGGGTAGAGAATGATCTTTTAAACAATTATTTACTCCAGTAGAAAAATCCACACTGACTTGAATTTTTTCTTTTTTTTTCTTTATAAAAACTGTGGGTGAGGCCCAGTCCAAATCATTAATTTTTGAGAAGACACCTAGCTTTTTTAATCTTTCCAATTCTTCATTGACTGGCTCTAATGCCACAAAAAGTACTTAAACCCAAGTTTCACATTTTCTTTCAGTTTAAATTTCACTTTGGTTTTCACACACTTTCCGATACCTACCGAAAATACATGAGGAAACCAGTTTTTTCATTTCTTTATTTTTACTTTTTGAAGAAACGTCTACTCTGTTACAGTAGGAATTTATTGGCAGCTGCAACAAGTCAAATAATACAATCTAATAACAACCAAATAAACTCAATGTATTTTGTAACACATATACTTTTGATTTTAACATTTTTCCTAGAAAAGAAATATGGCACATAAACTCTCCTTTAAAGTTTAATTTATTTCCTTATACTCCACAAGCTACGCTGTTGTTTTTTTTCAATGGAGGGCTTCCTATCTGTTTCCATATCAAAACATTAATAATAGACATATCACTTCCTGTGTCAAGCTGTAATTATATGTTTACACCATTTATTTTTACATTTACATATTTCCATTTCTCAATCTCTTTTCTTGACACTATCACTTTTACTCTGTCATTAAACATTTTTATTTTCCACTGGACACTGAATATTTTTATTTTTGAAAATACTGTTTTTTCCCAATTTTTATTTTTCCTTTGGTAGTACATACTTTTGCAGCCTAAAAAAACACATGAAAAACACTTTTTATTTTTAAAATAACAGTCTTTTTTAAAATGTAGCAAACTACATCCATAGTACAGAGATGGTTTTATATCATCTTTTGCAGATTTCAATTTAGGTCTGACTGTATGAACATGTGAAATATCTTTCTCTTCAATTGCAAAATTGTTATGTTTAATATTTAACATGTTGACACTCCTCCGCGATTTTCTGCAAAGTTATATGAGGATCCTGTTCCATTTTATTTAATATTTGCAAACAAGCATCTTTATTGTAGCTGGCAGTCAATCCCAGAATAAAAACCGAACATGTCAATGGATAAATCCTTCAAATTAAGCCTTTCACATTATTGGTTTACATTTCCAGCAAAACTGACAAAATCCTCAATCTCTTATTTTCTTAAATTCAAACACTTGTATCTTGTATGAAAAACTGTTTCTTTCACTAAAAATACTGGACAAAAATTTTATTGTCTTGTCAAACGAAATCTCGTCAGGTTTTTTTGATAACATCAAATTTGTATACTCCACATTCTTGCCAGTGCCAAGTTTTTGAAGCAACAAACTATTTGTTCATCCGACCAAGAAGCACATTGTTTTGAAAAAATGCTCTCGAATCTTCGATAAAATGCTGGAAATGTTATTCTTTCTTCTGGGCTATACTTGAACTTAGAAATTGAATTTACAATTCCATCTGCCGTAAAAAAAATTAGAATTTCCCTTATTTTTTAATATTTCTAATTGTTCTTTCCTAATTGCATTTAATTCTTCTTGCAAGCATTGTTGAGTCCTCTGTTGTTGAACTTGTGCTTCCACTAGAACTTTAAATGCCTGTATAAGTTCTTCCATAATATATAATTTCTTTTACACACTCGGCCCAAGCAAAAAAAAATTCTTTTTGTTTTAAAAGTAGGCAATTTTTTCCCAGTCCCACAAATCATTTTTAAAATGACAGAGAACAATTTCCTTTTACCACCAAATTGTGAAAACTCAAAATTTTGAATAAATTTCCAACATTTTTAGAACAATACACACTTGTTCGTAAATTTGCAACTCAGTTTCAAACCTAAGTCCAAATCACAATTATTTTCCATTATAAGAACAACACAGTTCTTCGTAAATTTGTGACATTTTCAAACTCGAGTCACAATCACAAGTTTTTGTTTGAAAAAAAAAAAAAAAAAAAAAAAAAGGCACATAATAATGCTTTTCAGAAATTGCACCAAATATTTCTTTACATTGACTCACAAATAGAAACCAAAACTTCTTTTTTACTTGCCTTATTTGGATGATGTGAAAAAGAAATTCAAGTCATACCCATACTTGACTGTAAATCTTTTTTTTTTTTTTTTTTTAAAGTTAAAACCAGGTTTTAACACTCATTCCTAAATCATCCATTTGTTAAAGGTCCATTCAATTTTAGGGAATATCCTCATTGCCAATTTGTTAAAATGTGTATTTCGTTAAATAAGAAAATGAGAAGTTGTTTTCTTGGTGGTAATAAATCAAACACAGAACAACAGTCAGAACAATAAGCAGTGTCCGTTGAAATCCAGTTCCACCAATCTTAATTTAACTATATATATATATATATATATATATATATATATATATAATATATATACACACACACATAGGAATTACACATTTTAATACAAGAAATAGAAGTTTACCTATACAACAATTGTTTATATCTCTATTGGTAACTGAGGAGCAGTTTTAACATGTGGTTTTGACTGTTTCTTATTTTTGTGTAGACTTAGATGTATCTTTGTCATGATAATTCCATGATTGGAAGATACTCATTCAAAAGAGAAGTATGCCTCACAATTCAGAGCACTATTCATCTACAACTTGTTTATGAGTTAAGATGTGCTTTAGCATTAATTGGATAGGTTTAAGTCCATAGTTTGACCTCACTTTTTGGAATTTAGTGTTTAGGCATGAAAGAATATTCTCAAGTGAAAAATCTGTTAGATATTTTTTCCATGTGTAAACAAAATTTATAATTTTTATCTTTGCCAATTTGAACAATCGTATTTCCACCAATGATTAATATGTTGTGAAAAATATTGACAATCACTTTTGCCAGAGAATTTCACAAAATATATGTATAACATGTTATCTCTCATGATGCAGTTTTGGGCTCAAATAAAGGTGTGTGCATAGACATAAACCAAATTACAGGCATAATCAAATGCCCTTGTCACTATGCATGATTTTATCAAACATTTTTATTGGTCAAACAGATGAATTTTTTTAGCTCATAAACAGAAGCATTAAAGAAAGAAGAAAATCATTTCAGCTAATTCAGACCAACCTCAAACAAGTCCTCACTACTGCAATCAATAGGTATTGACTGCATTAATGACAAGTACTAAGACCTTGACATGTTACAAGCAGTAATTCTATTCAACAAATGGCTCTCAAATATCAGAAATGGGTATTCAATAAACTGAAGAACACAATTATCACAATCACCCTCAGTTAAACCGAGTAATTTTCTGACACTTTCAAACCAGTATTTCTGATGTCAAAAGAAGAGGAACCCACATCAGATATACTAGAAAACTCAACTATCTAGCAACACCAAATTCACTGACTTCAGAAAAGAAATCAACTGAAATATTAATGGGATAAATACTTAGAACCAGTAATCATTTACTAATCGATAGGGAAACTCAAGAATAACTACAAAAAAGCTAAATACAACAAAAAGTAGGGTGCAAGACATCAACAATTCAATGTTACACAGCAAAAAACTTAAGAGAACTGTTAGTTGGATTTTGTATAACAAAATACAAATGTGGATTAAATAGGCTAATCCAATTTGACTATATTTAGGATCAATAGTTATATAATTAAGTTTCTCACCAAAACACTTGGTTTACTGCCAAATTAGTTTAAACTGAGGGAAATCTTGGTCATCATTTCAAGTGAATAAATCTTCATGACCTCATCCAATACAAAAGAACCAACCATCATAAAAGACAAGAAATGAGCCAGCATGAACCAGAGCAGATCAGAGATACCCAGCTAAATTGTGCCACCTACCTCTGGGTTAGGCCTTCTGTCTTATGAGTTCTTAGTTGGTTCAAACTGAGTTCCAAATAATATATGAGAGATCAGAAATAATCAGACTAAACTAGCCCCATGGCTGGCCATTCTATCTTACAGGTTTTGGAGAAGCAACTGATTCAAACATAAAACACTGAAGAGACACACAGTCTGAAGCATTAGCCACAAAAGATTAATATAGTTGACACTGCCAAAAACCTGTTAGTAGTTGAGAATAGAAAAATGAGAAAGTCTAAAATTCCAAGTTAGTGACTCATAGTAAAACTCAAGAGGAAAAGATGAAAAAGAGCTCAAAGATAGATGTTAAAAACTGATTGATAGTAGTACAATCTAGACATAGTCTATCAATTCACCCAATGTATTTATGAGAACTTGTCAAGGCCATGATTCATGATAATGCTATTAGGTTATAACCCTCTCAGTTGTTGCATGACATGAAAGACTTATGAAAAAAATCAACCACATACAGTGAGCTATTGATTCCAAGATTGAGGTTTTTAACAATGTTATTTATTTTAATATTAAAGATGGTTACTGATAGGATGCCCCCTTGGGGCACACTGTTTTCCAGCTCTTCAAAGTTAGAGAGTGTGGTTCCCATACATATCTTAAAATTCTGATTGTCAATGAAGTTTTGAATGAATAGTGCAATTCTGCCTTTCAATCTGAGGTCTCAAAAGTCTCTCATAATTCTACAATTTCATGTGGTATCATAGGCTTTTTCAAGATCAAAGAAGATTGCAATTAGAGGTTCTTTTTTGATGAAAGCCACTCTTATGAAGGTTCCTAGTTTGATCAAATGATTGGTAGAACTTCTTTTGTTTCTGAATCCTGATTGTAATTTTGATATTGTTTCACTCAAGGTATCATGATAACCTGCCATTAATCATCCTTTCTAGTACTTTGCAGATACAACTAGTTATGGCTATTGGTCTATGATTTGATGGATTTAACAGATCAGTTTTGGGTGAATGACTGATCACCGGAGTTTTTTCTTAGTTTGGGTATAGTTATTATTGTGGCTTGTTTCCAAAAGTTAGGAACTTTTCTGAAGAACCATATCTTGTTATAGATGTCAAGATAATACTTGAGGTAGTTGCTTTAAGAATTCTTGTTGAAAAAGTGTGATAGGGAACAGAAGTCGGATGGTGGAAATGAATGGGAATTACTGAATTCTCAAAGAAAGAGGAGTAGATTTTGTCTTGCATGCTTGAATCAAACCTGCATCTTTCCGAATGCGAAAAATGTAACTTGAGCATGGCTCAGACGCAAGGTTCGATTCAGGTGCCCACATGATATATGGTTGTCCTGACCATGTTGCTCAGATGGTTTTTGATACAAGGGCCCAGATGTTGGAAAGCTGCACCAATAAATAGACAGAGTCCAGTCAAGAACCCACTTTTGGGTTGAAGCACATATATCAGGAACTGATCAAAGATTTGAGGAGAGAAGAAGAAAAAGAAGGAAGGAAAGGAAAACCAGGACAGCGCACACACCTGACTGACAGAGTAGAAATCCAAAATTACTTTCAAAAAACACAGAGAAAGAGTTGACTTACCTCCAAGGTAGAAATGGCAATGCACATGCTTAGTATGCAGAGTATCTTTGAAAAAGAAACATGGTCACTATCAATAGGAAAATATACAGATGGTGGTCTTGTAAAAATCTTGTGGGACTGAGGTTGATATCCAAATTTTGAGCTTGCTTGGATGTGAACATAAGCATAGGAAAGATTCATGAAGACAATTGCTATTCATTTTGCTATTCATGTTTGTGGCATTACTACTACATTTCATGTAGTAGTAATGCCACAAACAATCTTACCTCAAAGAAACAGGTGTGCTCTCTCTGCTACCGACACACGGAAACCAGAAAAAAAGGACGCAAGAGGTGTGACTTGTTTTATGGAGGAGAACGTGATAAGCCCATGTGAAGTAGCGAGATTTAATGAGCATATAAGTTTGAGGTGGAAAAAGAAGAGAAGTATTTTGCTTATGTCTGATTGGTGAACATCCATCATTTTATTTTGCGTGTTAATTTGACTACCCCCAATAGGTTGATTCCACTTCGACTAGACTTCTAAAACCACGAACACTTTGGTGTTTGAGATAAGTACATAGGCATGAGATAAGCTGAATACAGAGTTGAAGTGAGAAATTATCCAAGAGGTGATAAGAGAGACTCAGAGGATGCACTACTAAAGCATTGAGAGAGCAAATTATCTAGTTATAGATGTCAAGAAAGTACTCAGAGGTAGCTGTTTTAAGAATTCTTAAGGCAAATCATCAGAACCAAATGCTGTATTGTGTTTTGGCAAGCAATTCATTGAGTTCTGCTCTTGTGAAAGGTTTATTATAGCTTTTCTACATTTTTTTTTTTTAAATTGAAATTAAGTTTTTTCTTTTCTTCAATTTTTTAATGTTTTGAAATTTTTCAAGGTAAAATTCGGTGAGAAATTGTCTGCTATATCATTTGTTTGTGATCCCAGCCATTTTTTTTATCATGTTCCACATGGTTTTTGAAATTGTGTTTGAGCTTATTTTTGATAAGTAGTTTTTTCCATGTGGTTCTTTTTGTTTCCGACAGTTAATGAAGTCTTGGCTCTGATGTTTTAAATAAGTTTAGGATTTTTTTGGTGGGATTTGAATTTTCTAAGAGTAGCATGACATGTCCAGATAGTCTTTAGGCATTCCTAATAAAAGCAGGGCTTGTAGAATTTAGCAGGAGTAGTTTACTTTGGTATGTTCCCTTCAGCTAAAGATATGATTGTTCAGGTGAAGTAGGGCAAGCGATCCTCATTATTTGTATTTGATGTTAGTGTTAATTTTGAGTGGCATTGTTTTTGGAATCATACCCTTTTGTAGATTCCACAGTGGTAGTTTCTTCCTGAGTTGAGGACCTGTATAGGAAAGTGACCACACACGTCATCTGCTGTCTAGTCTTTGTTTCTTTTAACACGCAGCATTCAGTTTGGACCCTTTCATTCTGATATTCCAATCTCTGTACAGCTGTCAGGATGGGTGGGTGTTACAATTCAAAACACTCGGGGCTTGGTACCAGTTTCAGATGTCGATCGTCCAGTCTAGTTTTTCTGAAGTGTTATGATTCTTACTGATGAAGAAAGATACCTTTCCTTCTGAATTAGTAAGCCATGGTATATTTTCTTGTGACAACTTCTCCAAATAGAATAAGTTGAAATAAAAATGCCAGTCTCAGTTATATATATATATATATATATATACACACACACACACACAGACAATTTGCTAAAAAGAATTTACAATTGAATATATGTCAGTAATCTATTACACAAAAGAATACAAGACAGGGATCTAGAATCTTATCTAATGAGTCAGCAAAATTCAATCAGAAAATCAGTGAATGCCAGGGTCCTTTGTAGGTGTGCACTTTTTGCATGTGTGCTGGTCAGACTTCCTACATATCAAACAGCTCAAACAATAAAATAATTCAATTTCCTATTGCTTAAAGTTAGAGTCTAAGTCCATTTCCTATGTTTTCATTTTTCACCATTTCATTCGAGGCTACTGTTCACAGAACCAAAACATACCTGGCTGAAATCTTTGCTGGAAACAGAATCAAAAACATAGCTCTGACTGGTGCAATTTTTGAGCTCACACCTGGCTACTCAACAAATATTCTTACCCAAGAAAATTAATATCTAATCCCACATTATCTTATCCAATTGCAGCCTTGTGAAAATTACAATACTCACCAATAATGTTAAATATTGATATTCTCCAGGTCATCTTGTTATAGCTTCCCCATATCGTCATGCAATCTCCAAGTATGTGGTTTAATCCCCGAGTCAAATCCATAGCTGAATATAATCCTGTTACCAGATGCAAGTATGGGTTTTATTATTGTAGAAGCAAAGGTTTTTGTCAATGAAATTTTCTGAGCTGCCCTTTTTTGTTTGTCTCTATGCTTCCCCATATTTCATTTCAGCAATTGAAATCTCCCAATAAAAGGAAAAGTTTTGCGATTTTTATAAAATGGTCCTTCTGATTAGATAATGATGTGATTTAGTGATATATAAATGGAACAAATGGCTATTGTTTTGTGTAGTGTTACCAACAACAATTGCTTGCATTTCTGTGTCCAGAGGAATCTGGCTTTTTAGAATTTTATGATTTACAATTATTGATGTTCCACCTGATGCTCTGTCAGTATTTCTGCTATATAGCTGTATGAGGTGTAATGTTTCATGTTTATATCATTGTTTTTCTTAAGGAATGTTTCTCATGATCATATAACTGCCAGGCATATTCTCATATGGAAAATCAGTTCATTGAGATTTGCTTTTGCATCTCCAATATTCCATTAGATTATTTTATTATGCATAATTGAGTTTTATTTTGGTTTGTTGTGTGGTTTACTTTCAACATCTATTTCTTCCAGCCCTTCAAATTTGTTTGTTGTTTTGGTCAAAGTAGTTGGAGTATTCTTTTTTGATTGTTTTTGTTTATTTTGCATGTTTTTTTTTGGGGGGGGTGCCATTTTTGTTTTGAGAGTATTCTTCATTGGTGTTGGTGGATGTATTGAGTATCTCTTTGCTATTTCAACAAATAGTTTTTCTAGAAAAAAAAAACTTTTTTGGTTTACTTTCGTTATTGGTTTCAAGTATTTGTTGGTTGGTTGGATTTCATAACATATCAACCCTTATAGGTTATTTAATGCCAAATCCTGGTTTTTCATATGAATATACAAAAGGATTTGTAAACAAGTAGTTTATGGGTAAAATTTTTAAACAAGACAGAGTTTATTTGGACAAATGGTTTCAAGTATTCCTATTTAACATGAATAATTCTATTTAGAATTAATCATTTGTTTTCTCATGGTTAAATGGTTTCAAATATAGCTATATAATATAAACAATTCAATAGTCATTTGTTTAGGTTATTTAGTTTAATGGCATATTAACCATTGATGGTTATTTAATGCCAAATCATGTTTATACATATATGATTTGTAAGTGAATAGCTTGTAGGTAATTTTATTTTTGAATGAGTTAGAGCTAATACATTTGTACACAAATGGTTTCATATATGATTTGGTTTGGTTTTATGGCATATCAACCATCATAGGTTATTTAATGCCAAATCCTGTTTTTATATATATATATGATTTGTAAACCATTCTTAAATGAACTTGAGCTCTTTTTTGCACATAGCTAAATGGTTTCAAGTATTGCTATATAACAGTCACAATTTAACATCAGTCATTTGTTTGCACACACACACACACACACACAGTTTATTCTATTTGACCCATAGATAGGACCCTATCAGGTGCTACCACTCCAGGTCAGAGTGGACCTGGGAGCAATGGCAATGAAGGTTGGAACCTTGTCATTGGATGACTTAATATTATATCTAGGACACTCGTCGGGAGAGGTGGGTTCTTACCCCTCTGCAGAGATGCAGTTGGTGTATTTTACAGCCCCAGCTGACTGGGCTAAATTGTTTCAAGTATTTCTATTGTCGGCACAGTTAAATGTTTTCAATTATTGCTATGTAACACTAATATTTCAATTTAACATTAGTCATTTGTTTACTCAGTTAAATGGTTCAATTTGACCCATAGATGAGACCCTAACAGGTACAACTACTCCAGGTAAAGGTGGGCTTGAGATTAATGGCACTGAAGAGGTACTCCACATTCCTCAACACTCCAGGTCTGAAGCCCCACCATAAGATGGTTTAGTGTAATATCTAGATCACTTGCTAGGGGTGAGGACTTACCTCCTCAGCAGAGATACAGTCAGCGTATTCTACAGCCCAGTTGACTGTGTATTTCTTGTTTCTTCCTTGGCTTCATAATAGACAGATTTCAGATATTCTTTATTTGTACTCAACTGTAACTGTTTTTCAGTTAGCTCAAGGTATTTGTTTTGTTTGCTTGGTCTTATTTGTCTTTTGAGGTATACAATTGTGTTCCCAAATAGGACTCAACAACCTTTCTGGCTTCTGGGAAGGATAGTTTTTGTGTTTTATTTGTATTTCTTTTTCCTCTTCTTATTTCACATACATTTGAGAATGCAGGGTGGTTCCCAAAGCAATTTGCATATCCCTTCTTTTAGCATTCATCTACAGTATGGGATGGATTTTTTCTCTTTACACCTGCCACCCACTTGTTGCCCTCTATGGTGCCCAAATTTCTGGCATTTGAAGCACTATAAGGAAGCTGGTATGTAAAGTTCCACCATTACAATTTTTATTTCTTTAGGAATTCAGGGAGAATTGAATGTGAGTATATAAGTGTTTGTCCTTCAAATGCTGATTCTTCTATGTTCAAGGACACCTTGTTTATGCTATGCCATTTTGATTTCCTCTTCTGTTGCCAGATTCAGTTGTTGGCTTATTACTCTTTTACAAGTGTTTAGCCTCTTATGTGGGTAAGCCTAACATTTGTAATTGTGAAACTTCTCCATTTTTAGTATGTTTTCAGCATATTTTTTCTCATTGACTTTTTGTTATTGAGCTTTTAATTTTTGATTTTGATGATGGCATTCAATATTAGAAGCTAATATGGAAGGAACAGAACTGGAGGCATTCTAGTATCAGTTTGAGTAAGCTAATCCTGTATTATTGGCTGAAGAAACTCAATGAAATTTTTCCTTAGATTTGGAATATCATTTGACTAATTTAATTGAAGTAAATATAAGATTTATTTATTTCATTTTGAGCAGTAATTTTTTCATGGAGATAGTAATAACAAATTTTTGGGTTTGTAATTCACTATGCAAAAGGCTATCTTGGTCTTCTTGTTTACTTTGAGTTACATGGTCAGTTTGATTAAAAGATTTCTTTTTAAAATTCACTGAATTAAATTTGATTTAAGACATACGATTATTCAAGTTAAACCAGATTTTTTTGCTTGTCTTTTTTTTAAGAAATTTCATAAAATCAAATAAAGGGCAACTTCCAAAAGAAATTCAGTTTTCTTAAAAGAAAAAAAAAAGTTTATCAATGAACAAGTTATGAAAATTTCAATAAAATCCGAAAAAATTTATAGCTCTTTTAAAATAAGGGTGTTCCCCATCTCAAAATCTAACTTATAGCAACACCATCTTGCAGGGGAAGAGGAATTTCCAAAAATGTAAACAACTTGGTTCAAGAGAGTGTAAAATTTTTTTAAATCCTCTAATCATTTTTAATTAAAATATATATAGTTCTGGGGTCTAATTACTGTAGCTTTTGGGGATAAGCCAGATACACAGACTAATTACCTTTATTATGTACCAGCAGTGCTACCCGGCATTGCATAGATGGAGGGTTAACATAAAATCTCAGTTCATAACATTGTGTGTAACCTACTTGACTAAAATGAAATATTAATTCAAGTGAATAGTAGTGACATGTTCTTCCTATGGAAAAAAATGAAAAAGAAAAAGAAATTGTCCCAGCAAGAAAAACCTGATTTGCAATAGGGATTTCCAGCTAGGCTTATGTTAACATTAACAAAGTCTCAATTAGCTAAAGTTATTAAGAGTTAACGAGACTTACCTTTACAAGAACATAAGGAATGACTGTAACGCTTTTGAATATACCATTTTCAATGTTTTACCATCTAATGCTAAGATGTAGAGAGACTGTGGCAATCCTACCCAAGAACACCCTATATAAAATTGCTCATAGCTAGAGCAAGAGGAAAACTAGGGCTTGTTGCCATGCTAAAACACACCAACTGAGAACTGAAGTCATTTAAATTTGATTAAAGAACCTGATGGAGTAAGAGGTATTCCAAAAAGGTGTGTTGAAATTGATTATGGTATTTGCCTTTCAAAAAAAATGTTCATCTCTGACAGCGGCGGGGGGGGGGTCCATAATACTAGTTCGCTGTTTTACGGGCAGAGTATCTTAACTTCCAACTTTGCTTCTCGTTTGTCCGGTCTGTTCTTTCTCTGCTTCTCTCCAATTAACCACTTGCCTCCTTTTGTTCATCTCCGAGCCTTCTTTTATGCAATAAAAATTTGCATACGATGTAGGCCTAGTCTCTACATATTCCACTCACTACTATTCTCGACTTTTGCTGACATTCAATCTAAGGTAAATCTAATTTCTCTACTCTACATGCCAAACAAAGTCATGCCCTCTTTCTGCTGGAATCTCCATTTGACTCTTGTTCACACCCCCTCCTGCTCTCATGATCACAAAGGAAACAATGTGGACGTGGTCTTTTGCTTCGGGTGCTTCTCCGAAGAGGAATTGGCTGAACCTCTTCCTCCGAAGAGCTCTCGGAATGATCGGTTGGTGAATGTTCAAGTGAGCTGCCCATATCAGGGGTAGCAAGTTCAATCAATAACTCACTTTCAGATGATTCTTGCTCACTATCACTCGCTGATGGGGTTGTTTCTAATGCAGGGCGGAGGTCCTTCACAAGACGCGGGGTTCCATTGACTGATACAGACTGCTGACTGATGACATCAGTGACTAGCCCCACTTTGAATTTGGAGGTGCACCGGCTATTGGGAGGTTTTACCCAGACAGGATCTCCTATTCTGTATGGGCAGCGGACTTCTCATTGACTGGAAGGGCACATGTCATCAATTCCTTTTATTTGAACTCTGTAGTGTTGGATCGCGTTGGCCAGTGCACTTGCAATGGATACATCATCCTTTGGTGTTGTATTATACATATACATGCCTTGGTAAGGCAACTAGTCTAGGAGAAGTAAAACTCTGAATTCAAACCTGTTAAACTCCGCTTAAAAATTGACCTTGTGTCATATCCTGCCCGAGTGGAGGGGTTGGTAAATATGATTATACATATACATGGCCTCAGCGACTATACACTGCTTTCTGGCAGCAATTCTCTTGACACTTCGGTGGCACCTCTCTACTATGCCGTTGCCACTTGGTACATGAGTGCATCGCAGTTTGAGCTGGATTCCCCATTCGTCCAGGAAACACTCAAATTGTTTACTGTGGAAAGTGGTATCATTATCTGTGAGTATCTCCTCTGTCTGCCCTTGTTAAAATTGACCGGAAGTAAAATATGCTGATGGATATCACAGGCACAAAAAGTAACTGACAATAATTTGTCTGCTCATCTTTTTTAAGGTCAATTTTGGTCTAGCTATAAATTCATAAAAGAATGATATTATTGAGAAGTGGTATTTCATGTCAAATTGTATTTTTTTTTCCAGCAGTCTGTTATCCATAGGCTTATAGATACACTGATATAATCAACTTCATTAAGTAGATTATATTTGGACACAGTTCGGTAGCATAATTCTATCATTATCAAATAAAACTAACCAAATAAGAATAAACTGTTAATTTTCAAGGATAAATATTTTAATTTTATCCTTATTTCATTATAATCCCAACATGACAATTCAGTCCAGTTTTTTGTCATAACTAAGTCAAAATAATTATTTACAATAGATAACAGAAATGCATTAAAATACTTCTGAAGAATAAATATTCATAGAAATTAAATTATGTTTGAACCAGGTAAAATTGTAATTAATCAAACCATCTACAATTTTTATAGTGAATAGTCCAAAATCACTCATTTATATAAGAGGAAACTTACCATAAAATCTAGCATAGGAACAGTATCTGGTTAAAAAAAATAAATGCTAAAAAAATAGTAAAAAATAAATACTAAAAAAATAGAAAAGTTAAATGTCTTTATGATAAAATGTGCTATCGAAATAGTTAAAAAGATTAAATCATTCAATGTAAGTTTGTAGACTAAAATCTAAATATCTAAGTTCAATTCTTAGTTACAAAAGTAAATTCCAACTACAACAGAAGGAATATTAATCGACAAATGATTAGAGGACACAAACAATAAGTCTAACAGTACTGTCATACCATTAATTGCTTGTTTGTGTTTTATGGCATATCAAACTTTGTAGGTTATTTAATGCCAAATACATTTTTATACAAATAAACAGTTCTATTTCAAACAATTCAGTTTAGCATAAGCATGTAGTTTAAATGTCAAAATAGTTCTATTTCAAGTAATTCAGTTTAGCATAAGTATGCAGTTTAGTGCTATTTCACCAATAGATAGGACCCTTATCAGGTACTACCACTGTGGGCCCGAGTGGACCTGAGAGTGATGGCAATGAAGGGATATCAGATAATTTAGTGTCATATCCAGGACACTCATGGGGGGGTCTTGCCCCTCTGTAGAGATGCAGTCAGTGTATTCTAAAGCCCCAGCTGACTGGGCAATATGCAGTTAAATGTAAAAAAAAAAATTTTTATTTCAAATAATTCAGTTTAGCATAAGTACACAGTTTAAATGTCAAAACAGTTCTATTTCGAGGAATTAAATTTAGTATAAGTATGCAGTTTAAATGTAAAAACAGTACCATCTCAACCAACACAGTTTAGTTCTATTTGAAGTCAGTGTATTCAACAGCCCCAGCCAACTGGGCAAGCTATTATTCAGCTTGAGAACTATTGTAAGACTTTTGATAAATCTTCAACTGTTTGATGTTGTAAAATTTATTTACTCATTTTCTTAAAAGTGATAATTAATGATAGGTTACAATCTTTGAATATTACCACGGAATTCAAGCTCATGACACACTAGTGTGCTACAGCACTGTTTAAGAATTACTGACGTAGACAAACATTGTAATACAAATGAAGTATTATATTAATGTTATATCACATGTCATTTCCAACAGCTGATGCACTGACTGTAAACACTAACTAGAATGAAACAGCACTCAAGCAACCAGTCAGACAACAACAGTATGTTGTTGATCTGTGCAATTTCTTGATAGTGGAATAGATTGTGAATTGACATGAATAAAAGCTTTTACATGTAAGATTTGCATGTTTCATATAAGGCTGATTCCTGAGAAAAATTACATACACAATACACAACTGGAATAATGATAATTTATACACACATTGGCATTATAACTGTACTTATATAGCATAACAGTTTAAATAAAGATTACCTGAAGTTAATTTATTGACAATTAAAAACTTGATTCTAAGATACTGCACTGTAATTTTAAAAGTATTTACTCATACACATATATAAAGATAAATATCAATATCCAATATTCAATTATCATTTGACAGTAAAATGATGAATCATCACATTTTAAAATCTTTGAAAATCTTTCTTTAAATTATGTTTATCATCTGTTATAAAAAGATCAGCATATGGATCTGAATCACTTGAAGTTTCCACTTTATCTTTAAATTCTTTGCTATTCCACACATTTTTGTCATTTTCTAGCCACAAATTATCTTCTTCCCATCTATTGTCATTTAAATGCTACATATTTTTAAAGATTTTTATGACAGTTTGTTCACAAACGCCTTCCCAAAACTTTACCCCAAAATAGCACAACACATCCAATAGTGGACCATGTATATCACCTTTCCTCTGTTCACCATCCATTTATTCCCCTCCAAATGAAGACTGTTTTTAAAAGGTTTATCTAGGCTGACAGCAAGAGGCTGAAGCACAAACATTAATCCTTCAAAGAGTTTTGCTAGTTTCTTTAGCTCTGCTAGATAAATGTTAACCATTTCTCATGGTCACAAGTTCTGTACCCTAAATTACTCATATGCCACCAAGTGATCCATTACAAATGCAGTGTACAATACTTCATTGATCCAAATTCCATCAGATTTCTCCTTTTGGTTCAATGGCTGGTAGACTGCAAATGCTCCACCAATCAGTCAGAAGAACTCATTTGACTCTCTTCGATACAGAGGCGGCACGTCAACTCTTCTTCCTCCATGTTGTTATCAAATTCTGGCATTAACCTGAGGTCGAACTTGCAATCTGACATTTTGCAAAAATAGCTTGTAGTGAACACATCAAATATTGAAGAAGAGAGGAGCATCAAACAGTTGAAGATTCATCAAAAGTTTTATATTAGCTCTCAAGCCAAATAATCACATAACAATACCATGAGACTTATTTCTTGTGTCTTAACCAACAAAGGTAGATAAAATTTCTTTCTTCACAACAAAGTGTTTCCTGCAACAACATTGTTCATTACATTATTCTCTCCCACTATGTCACTCATATTTTTATTTGCTTCCAATGTTATCTCAAGACTGCTGTCTTTCACTTATGTAAACAAAGACTCATGCATATTCATAAGAGATATTACAAACTCTAACATACTGCAAATAGTCACACAAATTATACAAACTAATACAACCTTTTTGCTTCAGATAAATGTAATTCATCACAATCAGATAAAGAAAAGTTCTATGCATTGAAGAGAAAATGAGTGTATCTAATGAATACCCCCAATAGAAAATATTGTTAAGAAACATCAAGCATAAAAGTAATATGCAACCTGCTATTCATTTCAAGATAATTGGGATTGAAAAGTAGTTTTATGTAGTCTTCATAAAACTGAAAAGGGACTACTTTATAATCATTAGAAAATCTCTTGTAAGAAATTTTACTGTCAAGATTAACATTTTTCCTTAGATTTTTCATACTAGCAAAGTAAACTATTTTTATAACTGTTATATTAATATAGAAAATTTGATATAACAGTCAAAAATGACTGTTAACTTTAAGTGATGATCAAGATAATGCCAACAGTAATACAAAGCTTCTTAGTTATTCACAGAAAGAGAATATTTGGTTTTATACTAAATTATAAAATCATTAGCATCTTCATTATTTATCATAAAATCAGTCCTTTACAGCTTACACAGTAATTAAACATTTTAAAGAAAAAAAATTCAAAAGACCACGATAGAGGTAAAAAAAATGCATTTCACAAGCAATAAAAAAGTAGATGAAATTTTCAAAATTAGCAGAGAAACAACCATACAATCAGCCTATTTGCCAAGTTCTCAACTTCTACTGTTAAAACAAACATGATTAAAATAATTCATAAAAAATGCAGCATTAGTTGAATATCAGGAATGTACAGTATGAAAAAGTGGTAGGAGCTGAAATGTTAACAGGCAAAATATCTGTTTGTCTTACTTACTAAATTAAGTGATATTTAGTTGAAAAGAATATTTATCATCTTAAAAAAACATTATTTCCTGACAAATAACAAACAGATTTCAATTCTTTTATATTTTTAATTAGGGATAGTTTTAAGTTTTCAACAAAAACTGATGTTTATGATCTTTAGAGAAACCTTCATCAAATTCTTTTTTTTCATTTACTTATCAAATTGAAAAATTGTGATATACTTACCATTAATTAATGACATTTTAATGAATTTGTGCAAATCCAGCATATCTACAAAATAAAAGAATTAATTAGCAAAAAATAGCCTCAAAAACTGAATGAAAAAGTTAAAGTATGTAATCAAGTGAC
>OY757914.1:57435583-57652996 GCA_963585895.1 Sepioteuthis lessoniana | reverse complement strand
CCCCTTACTTAGTTTGAATTTTCACTAAAAAACGTATAAAATTCGTGCTAAAATGCCTAAATTTCGACAATGTTTTACTTAGTTTAACGAGTGTAATTATGAAGCGTTTTATCCGTGCTTTAATCATGTATATGTTTTAATTAAAATCGAGATTTTTAATGTTATTGACCTAAAACGAATAGTTTTTTAAGATTTATCTGTTAGTTTATTGTATAATTGATTAGTTTTTGATGGTGGTTCACGTAGGTTTTCTAGTATGAATTTCAGTGTTTTTCAAAGGTTTTATTTATGTTAACGTATATATCGTGTGCACATACATATATTTGTGACAAGAAGTATATTTGACTTGTTATTTACCTGAATATACATATCCGTTACTAAGTTTGAATTTTCACTAAAAGACGTATAAAATTCTGGCTAAAATGCGTTGGTTTCGACAATGTTTTACTTTGTTTACCGAGTGCAATTATTAAGCGTTTTATCCGTGCTTTAATCATGTATATGTTTTAATTAAAATCGAGATTTTTAATGTTATTGACCTAAAACGAATAGTTTTTAAAGATTTATCTGTTAGTTTATTGTATAATTGTTTAGTTTTTGATGGTGGTTCAAGTAGGTTTTCTAGTATGAATTTCAGTGTTTTTCAAAGGTTTTATTTATGTTAACGTATATATCGTGTGCACATACATATATTTTTGACATGAAGTATATTTGCCATGTTATTTACCTATATATACATATCCGTTACTAAGTTTGAATTTTCACTAAAAGACGTATAAAATTCCGGCTAAAATGCGTTGGTTTCGACAATGTTTTACTTAGTTTACCGAGTGTAATTATGAAGCGTTTTATCCGTGCTTTAATCCTGTATGTTTCAATTAAAATCGAGATTTTTAATGTAATTGACCTCAAACGAATAGTTTTTAAAGATTTATCGGTTAGTTTATTGTATAATTATTTAGTTTTTGATGGTGATTCACGTAGGTTTTCTAGTATGAATTTATGTGTTATTCAAAGGTTTTATTTATGTTATCGTATATATCGTGTGCACATACATATATTTTTGACAAGAAGTATATTTGCCATGTTATTTACCTAAAAGTAAATACCCCTTACTTAGTTTGAATTTTCACTAAAAAACGTATAAAATTCGTGCTAAAATGCCTAAATTTCGACAATGTTTTACTTAGTTTAACGAGTGTAATTATTAAGCGTTTTATCCGTGCTTTAGTCATGTATATGTTTTAATTAAAATCGAGATTTTTAATGTTATTGACCTAAAACGAATAGTTTTTTAAGATTTATCTGTTAGTTTATTGTATAATTGATTAGTTTTTGATGGTGGTTCACGTAGGTTTTATAGTATGAATTTCAGTGTTTTTCAAAGGTTTTATTTATGTTAACGTATATATCGTGTGCACATACATATATTTGTGACAAGAAGTATATTTGACATGTTATTTACCTAAATATACATATCCGTTACTAAGTTTGAATTTTCACTAAAAGACGTATGAAATTCCGGCTAAAATGCGTTGGTTTCGACAATGTTTTACTTAGTTTACCGAGTGTAATTATTAAGCGTTTTATCTGTGCTTTAATCATGTATATGTTTTAATTAAAATCGAGATTTTTAATGTTATTGACCTCAAACGAATAGTTTTTAAAGATTTATCTGTTAGTTTATTGTATAATTGTTTAGTTTTTGATGGTGGTTCAAGTAGGTTTTCTAGTATGAATTTCAGTGTTTTTCAAAGGTTTTATTTATGTTATCGTATATATCGTGTGCACATACATATATTTTTGACAAGAAGTATATTTGCCATGTTATTTACCTAAAAGTAAATACCCTTTACTTAGTTTGAATTTTCACTAAAAGACCTATAAAATCCGCACTAAAATGCCTAGGTTTTGACAATGTTTTACTTAGTTTACCGAGTGTAATTATTAAGCGTTTTATCCGTGCTTTAATCATGTATATGTTTTAATTAAAATCGAGATTTTAATGTTATTGACCTAAAACGAATAGTTTTTAAAGATTTATCTGTTAGTTTATTGTATAATTGTTTAGTTTTTGATGGTGGTTCTCGTAGGTTTTCTAGTATGAATTTATGTGTTTTTCAAAGGTTTTATATATGTTAACGTATATATCGTGTGCACATACATATATTTGTGACAAGAAGTATATTTGCCATGTTATTTACCTGAAAGTAAATACCCTTTACTTAGTTTGAATTTTCACTGAAAGACCTATAAAATTCGCACTAAAATGCCTAGGTTTTGACAATGTTTTACTTAGTTTACCGAGTGTAATTATAAAGCGTTTTATCCGTGCTTTAATCATGTATATGTTTTAATTAAAATCGAGATTTTTAATGTTATTGACCTAAAACGAATAGGTTTGAAGATTTATCTGTTAGTTTATTGTATAATTGATTAGTTTTTGATGGTGATTCAGGTAGGTTTTCTAGTATGAATTTCAGTGTTTTTCAAAGGTTTTATGTATGTTAACGTATATATCGTGTGCACATACATATATTTGTGACATGTTATTTAACTTAATATACATATCCGTTACTAAGTTTGAATTTTCACTAAAAGACGTATAAAATTCCGGCTAAAATGCGTTGGTTTCGACAATGTTTTACTTAGTTTACCGAGTGTAATTATTAAGCGTTTTATCCGTGCTTTAATCATGTATATGTTTTAATTAAAATATAGATTTTTAATGTAATTGACCTAAAAGGAAAAGTTTTCAAAGATTTATCTGTTAGTTTATTGTATAATTGTTTAGTTTTTGATGGTGATTCAGGTAGGTTTTCAAGTATGAATTTCAGTGTTTTTCAAAGGTGTTATTTATGTTAACGTATATATCGTGTGCACATACATATATTTGTGACTAGAAGTATATTTGGCATGTTAAGATTTTTGACAAGAAGTATATTTGCCATGTTATTTACCTAAAAGTAAATACCCTTTACTTAGTTTGAATTTTCACTGAAAGACCTATAAAATTCGCACTAGATTGCCTAGGTTTCGACAATGTTTTACTTAGTTTACCGAGTGTAATTATTAAGCGTTTTATCCGTGCTTTAATCATGTATATGTTTTAATTAAAATCGAGATTTTGAATGTAATTGACCTAAAACGAATAGTTTTTAAAGATTTATCTGTTAATTTATTGTATAATTGTTTAGTTTTTGATGGTGGTTCACGTAGGTTTTCTAGTATAAATTTATGTGTTTTTCAAAGGTTTTATGTATGTTAACGTATATATCGTGTGCACATACATATATTTGTGACAAGAAGTATATTTGCCATGTTATTTACCTAAATATACATATCCGTTACTAAGTATGAATTTTCACTAAAAGACGTATAAAATTCCGGCTAAAATGCCTTGGTTTCGACAATGTTTTACTTAGTTTACCGAGTGTAATTATTAAGCGTTTTATCCGTGCTTTAATCATGTATATGTTTTAATTAAAATATAGATTTTTAATGTAATTGACCTAAAACGAAAAGTTTTCAAAGATTTATCTGTTAGTTTATTGTATAATTGTTTAGTTTTTGATGGTGATTCAGGTAAGTTTTCTCGTATGAATTTCAGTGTTTTTCAAAGGTTTTATTTATGTTAACGTATATATCGTGTGCACATACATATATTTTTGAGAAGAAGTATATTTGGCATGTTATTTACCTAAATGTACATACCCATTACTAAGTTTGAATTTTCACTAAAAGACGTATAAAATTCGTGCTAAAATGCCTAGATTTCGACAATGTTTTACTTAGTTTACCGAGTGTAATTATTAAGCGTTTTATCCGTGCTTTAATCATGTATATGTTTTAATTAAAATATAGATTTTTAATGTAATTGACCTAAAACGAAAAGTTTTTAAAGATTTATCTGTTAATTTATTGTATAATTGTTTAGTTTTTGATGGTGATTCACGTAGGTTTTCTAGTATGAATTTCAGTTTTTTTCAAAGGTTTTATTTATGTTAACGTATATATCGTGTGCACATACATATATTTTTGAGAAGAAGTATATTTGGCATGTTATTTACCTAAATGTACATACCCATTACTAAGTTTGAATTTTCACTAAAAGACGTATAAAATTCGTGCTAAAATGCCTAGATTTCGACAATGTTTTACTTAGTTTACCGAGTGTAATTATTAAGCGTTTTATCCGTGCTTTAATCATGTATATGTTTTAATTAAAATCGAGATTTTTAATGTTATTGACCTAAAACGAATAGTTTTTTAAGATTTATCTGTTAGTTTATTGTATAATTGATTAGTTTTTGATGGTGGTTAACGTAGGTTTTCTAGTATGAATTTATGTGTTTTTCAAAGGTTTTATTTATGTTAACGTATATATCGTGTGCACATACATATATTTGTGACAAGAAGTATATTTGCCATGTTATTTACCTAAAAGTAAATACCCTTTACTTAGTTTGAATTTTCACTAAAAGACCTATAAAATTCGCACTAAAATGCCTAGGTTTCGACAATGTTTTACTTAGTTTACCGAGTGTAATTATTAAGCGTTATATCCGTGCTTTAATCATGTACATGTTTTAATTAAAATCGAGATTTTTAATGTTATTGACCTAAAACGAATAGTTTTTTAAGATTTATCTGTTAGTTTATTGTATAATTGATTAGTTTTTGATGGTGGTTCACGTAGGTTTTCTAGTATGAATTTCAGTGTTTTTCAAAGGTTTTATTTATGTTAACGTATATATCGTGTGCACATACATATATTTGTGACTAGAAGTATATTTGGCATGTTATTTACCTAAAAGTAAATACCCTTTACTTAGTTTTAATTTTCACTAAAAGACCTATAAAATTCGCACTAAAATGCCTAGGTTTCGACAATGTTTTACTTAGTTTAACGAGTGTAATTATTAAGCGTTTTATCCGTGCTTTAATCATGTATATGTTTCAATTAAAATCGAGATTTTTAATGTAATTGACCTAAAACAAATAGTTTTTAAAGATTTATTTGTTAGTTTATTGTATAATTGTTTAGTTTTTGATGGTGATTCACGTAGGTTTTCTAGTATGAATTTATGTGTTTTTCAAAGGTTTTATTTATGTTAACGTATATATCGTGTGCACGTACATATATTTGTGACTAGAAGTATATTTGGCATGTTATTTACCTAAATGTACATACCCATTACTAACTTTGAATTTTCACTAAAAGACGTATAAAATTCGTGCTAAAATGCCTAAATTTCGACAATGTTTTACTTAGTTTACCGAGTGTAATTATTAAGAGTTTTATCCGTGCTTTAATCATGTATATGTTTTAATTAAAATATACATTTTTAATGTAATTGACCTAAAACGAAAAGTTTTCAAAGATTTATCTGTGAATTTATTGTATAATTGTTTAGTTTTTGATGGTGATTCACGTAGGTTTTCTAGTATGAATTTTAGTGTTTTTCAAAGGTTTTATTTATGTTAACGTATATATCGTGTGCACATACATATATTTGTGACTAGAAGTATATTTGGCATGTTATTTACCTAAATGTACATACCCATTACTAAGTTTGAATTTTCACTAAAAGACGTATAAAATTCGTGCTAAAATGCCTAGATTTCGACAATGTTTTACTTAGTTAACCGAGTGTAATTATTAAGCGTTTTATCCGTGCTTTAATCATGTATATGTTTTAATTAAAATCGAGATTTTTAATGTTATTGACCTAAAACGAATAGTTTTTAAAGATTTATCTGTTAGTTTATTGTATAATTGTTTAGTTTTTGATGGTGGTTCAAGTAGGTTTTCTAGTATGAATTTCAGTGTTTTTCAAAGGTTTTATTTATGTTAACGTATATATCATGTGGACATACATATATTTTTGACATGAAATATATATGCCATGTTATTTACCTAAATATATATATCCGTTACTAAGTTTGAATTTTCACTAAAAGACGTATAAAATTCCGGCTAAAATGCGTTGGTTTCGACAATGTTTTACTTAGTTTACCGAGTGTAATTATTAAGCGTTTTATCCGTGCTTTAATCATGTATGTTTCAATTAAAATCGAGATTTTTAATGTAATTGACCTAAAACGAATAGTTTTTAAAGATTTATCGGTTAGTTTATTGTATAATTGTTTAGTTTTTGATGGTGATTCACGTAGGTTTTCTAGTATGAATTTATGTGTTATTCAAAGGTTTTATTTATGTTATCGTATATATAAATATATTTTTGACAAGAAGTATATTTGCCATGTTATTTACCTAAAAGTAAATACCCTTTACTTAGTTTGAATTTTCACTAAAAAACGTATAAAATTCGTGCTAAAATGCCTAAATTTCGACAATGTTTTACTTAGTTTAACGAGTGTAATTATTAAGCGTTTTATCCGTGCTTTAATCATGTGTATGTTTTAATTAAAATCGAGATTTTTAATGTTATTGACCTAAAACGAATAGTTTTTTAAGATTTATCTGTTAGTTTATTGTATAATTGATTAGTTTTTGATGGTGGTTCACGTAGGTTTTCTAGTATGAATTTCAGTGTTTTTCAAAGGTTTTATTTATGTTAACGTATATATCGTGTGCACATACATATATTTGTGACAAGAAGTATATTTGACATGTTATTTACCTGAATATACATATCCGTTACTAAGTTTGAATTTTCACTAAAAGACGTATAAAATTCTGGCTAAAATGCGTTGGTTTCGACAATGTTTTACTTAGTTTACCGAGTGTAATTATTAAGCGTTTTATCCGTGCTTTAATCATGTATATGTTTTAATTAAAATCGAGATTTTTAATGTTATTGACCTAAAACGAATAGTTTTTAAAGATTTATCTGTTAGTTTATTGTATAATTGTTTAGTTTTTGATGGTGGTTCAAGTAGGTTTTCTAGTATGAATTTCAGTGTTTTTAAAGGGTTTATTTATGTTAACGTATATATCGTGTGCACATACATATATTTTTGACATGAAGTATATTTGCCATGTTATTTACCTATATATACATATCCGTTACTAAGTTTGAATTTTCACTAAAAGACGTATAAAATTCCGGCTAAAATGCGTTGGTTTCGACAATGTTTTACTTAGTTTACCGAGTGTAATTATGAAGCGTTTTATCCGTGCTTTAATCCTGTATGTTTCAATTGAAATCGAGATTTTTAATGTAATTGACCTAAAACGAATAGTTTTTAAAGATTTATCGGTTAGTTTATTGTATAATTGTTTAGTTTTTGATGGTGATTCAGGTAGGTTTTCTAGTATGAATTTCAGTGTTTTTCAAAGGTTTTATTTATGTTAACGTATATATCGTGTGCACATACATATATTTTTGAGAAGAAGTATATTTGGCATGTTATTTACCTAAATGTACATACCCATTACTAAGTTTGAATTTTAACTAAAAGACGTATAAAATTCGTGCTAAAATGCCTAGATTTCGACAATGTTTTACTTAGTTTACCGAGTGTAATTATTAAGCGTTTTATCCGTGCTTTAATCATGTATATGTTTTAATTAAAATCGAGATTTTTAATGTTATTGACCTAAAACGAATAGTTTTTTAAGATTTATCTGTTAGTTTATTGTATAATTGATTAGTTTTTGATGGTGGTTAACGTAGGTTTTCTAGTATGAATTTATGTGTTTTTCAAAGGTTTTATTTATGTTAACGTATATATCGTGTGCACATACATATATTTGTGACAAGAAGTATATTTGACATGTTATTTACCTTAATATACATATCCGTTACTAAGTATGAATTTTCACTAAAAGACGTATAAAATTTGTGCTAAAATGCGTTGGTTTCGCCAATGTTTTACTTAGTTTACCGTTATATCCGTGCTTTAATCATGTATATGTTTTAATTAAAATCGAGATTTTTAATGTTATTGACCTAAAACGAATAGGTTTGAAGATTTATCTGTTAGTTTATTGTATAATTGTTTAGTTTTTGATGGTGGTTCACGTAGGTTTTCTAGTATGAATTACAGAGTTTTTCAAAGGTTTTATTTATGTTAACGTATATATCGTGTGCACATACATATATTTGTGACAAGAAGTATATTTGCCATGTTATTTACCTAAAAGTAAATACCCTTTACTTAGTTTGAATTTTCACTAAAAGACCTATAACATTCGCACTAAAATGCCTAGGTTTCGACAATGTTTTACTTAGTTTACCGAGTGTAATTATTAAGCGTTATATCCGTGCTTTAATCATGTACATGTTTTAATTAAAATCGAGATTTTTAATGTTATTGACCTAAAACGAATAGTTTTTTAAGATTTATCTGTTAGTTTATTGTATAATTGATTAGTTTTTGATGGTGGTTCACGTAGGTTTTCTAGTATGAATTTCAGTGTTTTTCAAAGGTTTTATTTATGTTAACGTATATATCGTGTGCACATACATATATTTGTGACTAGAAGTATATTTGGCATGTTATTTACCTAAATGTACATACCCATTACTAAGTTTGAATTTTCACTAAAAGACGTATAAAATTCGTGCTAAAATGCCTACATTTCGACAATGTTTTACTTAGTTTACCGAGTGTAATTATTAAGCGTTTTATCCGTGCTTTAATCATGTATATGTTTTAATTAAAATCGAGATTTTTAATGTTATTGACCTAAAACGAATAGTTTTTAAAGATTTATCTGTTAGTTTATTGTATAATTGATTAGTTTTTGATGGTGATTCAGGTAGGTTTTCTAGTATGAATTTCAGTGTTTTTCAAAGGTTTTATGTATGTTAACGTATATATCGTGTGCACATACATATATTTGTGACATGTTATTTAACATAATATACATATCCCTTACTAAGTTTGAATTTTCACTAAAAGACGTATAAAATTCCGGCTAAAATGCGTTGGTTTCGACAATGTTTTACTTAGTTTACAGTGTGTAATTATTAAGCGTTTTATCCGTGCTTTAATCATGTATATGTTTTAATTAAAATATAGATTTTTAATGTAATTGACCTAAAACGAAAAGTTTTTAAAGATTTATCTGTTAGTTTATTGTATAATTGTTTAGTTTTTGATGGTGATTCAGGTAGGTTTTCTAGTATGAATTTCAGTGTTTTTCAAAGGTTTTATTTATGTTAACGTATATATCGTGTGCACATACATATATTTTTGAGAAGAAGTATATTTGGCATGTTATTTACCTAAATGTACATACCCATTACTAAGTTTGAATTTTCACTAAAAGACGTATAAAATTCGTGCTAAAATGCCTAGATTTCGACAATGTTTTACTTAGTTTACCGAGTGTAATTATTAAGCGTTTTATCCGTGCTTTAATCATGTATATGTTTTAATTAAAATATAGATTTTTAATGTAATTGACCTAAAACGAAAAGTTTTTAAAGATTTATCTGTTAATTTATTGTATAATTGTTTAGTTTTTGATGGTGATTCACGTAGGTTTTCTAGTATGAATTTCAGTTTTTTTCAAAGGTTTTATTTATGTTAACGTATATATCGTGTGCACATACATATATTTTTGAGAAGAAGTATATTTGGCATGTTATTTACCTAAATGTACATACCCATTACTAAGTTTGAATTTTCACTAAAAGACGTATAAAATTCGTGCTAAAATGCCTAGATTTCGACAATGTTTTACTTAGTTTACCGAGTGTAATTATTAAGCGTTTTATGCGTGCTTTAATCATGTATATGTTTTAATTAAAATCGAGATTTTTAATGTTATTGACCTAAAACGAATAGTTTTTTAAGATTTATCTGTTAGTTTATTGTATAATTGATTAGTTTTTGATGGTGGTTCACGTAGGTTTTCTAGTATGAATTTCAGTGTTTTTCAAAGGTTTTATTTATGTTAACGTATATATCGTGTGCACATACATATATTTGTGACTAGAAGTATATTTGGCATGTTATTTACCTAAATGTACATACCCATTACTAAGTTTGAATTTTCACTAAAAGACGTATAAAATTCGTGCTAAAATGCCTACATTTCGACAATGTTTTACTTAGTTTACCGAGTGTAATTATTAAGCGTTTTATCCGTGCTTTAATCATGTATATGTTTTAATTAAAATCGAGATTTTTAATGTTATTGACCTAAAACGAATAGTTTTTAAAGATTTATCTGTTAGTTTATTGTATAATTGATTAGTTTTTGATGGTGATTAAGGTAGGTTTTCTAGTATGAATTTCAGTGTTTTTCAAAGGTTTTATGTATGTTAACGTATATATCGTGTGCACATACATATATTTGTGACATGTTATTTAACATAATATACATATCCCTTACTAAGTTTGAATTTTCACTGAAAGACGTATAAAATTCCGGCTAAAATGCGTTGGTTTCGACAATGTTTTACTTAGTTTACAGTGTGTAATTATTAAGCGTTTTATCCGTGCTTTAATCATGTATATGTTTTAATTAAAATATAGATTTTTAATGTAATTGACCTAAAACGAAAAGTTTTTAAAGATTTATCTGTTAGTTTATTGTATAATTGTTTAGTTTTTGATGGTGATTCAGGTAGGTTTTCTAGTATGAATTTCAGTGTTTTTCAAAGGTTTTATTTATGTTAACGTATATATCGTGTGCACATACATATATTTTTGAGAAGAAGTATATTTGGCATGTTATTTACCTAAATGTACATACCCATTACTAAGTTTGAATTTTCACTAAAAGACGTATAAAATTCGTGCTAAAATGCCTAGATTTCGACAATGTTTTACTTAGTTTACCGAGTGTAATTATTAAGCGTTTTATCCGTGCTTTAATCATGTATATGTTTTAATTAAAATATAGATTTTTAATGTAATTGACCTAAAACGAAAAGTTTTTAAAGATTTATCTGTTAATTTATTGTATAATTGTTTAGTTTTTGATGGTGATTCACGTAGGTTTTCTAGTATGAATTTCAGTTTTTTTCAAAGGTTTTATTTATGTTAACGTATATATCGTGTGCACATACATATATTTTTGAGAAGAAGTATATTTGGCATGTTATTTACCTAAATGTACATACCCATTACTAAGTTTGAATTTTCACTAAAAGACGTATAAAATTCGTGCTAAAATGCCTAGATTTCGACAATGTTTTACTTAGTTTACCGAGTGTAATTATTAAGCGTTTTATCCGTGCTTTAATCATGTATATGTTTTAATTAAAATCGAGATTTTTAATGTTATTGACCTAAAACGAATAGTTTTTTAAGATTTATCTGTTAGTTTATTGTATAATTGATTAGTTTTTGATGGTGGTTAACGTAGGTTTTCTAGTATGAATTTATGTGTTTTTCAAAGGTTTTATTTATGTTAACGTATATATCGTGTGCACATACATATATTTGTGACAAGAAGTATATTTGACATGTTATTTACCTGAATATACATATCCGTTACTAAGTTTGAATTTTCACTAAAAGACGTATAAAATTTGTGCTAAAATGCGTTGGTTTCGCCAATGTTTTACTTAGTTTACCGTTATATCCGTGCTTTAATCATGTATATGTTTTAATTAAAATCGAGATTTTTAATGTTATTGACCTAAAACGAATAGGTTTGAAGATTTATCTGTTAGTTTATTGTATAATTGTTTTGTTTTTGATGGTGGTTCACGTAGGTTTTCTAGTATGAATTACAGAGTTTTTCAAAGGTTTTATTTATGTTAACGTATATATCGTGTGCACATACATATATTTGTGACAAGAAGTATATTTGCCATGTTATTTACCTAAAAGTAAATACCCTTTACTAAGTTTGAATTTTCACTAAAAGACGTATAAAATTCCGGCTAAAATGCGTTGGTTTCGACAATGTTTTACTTAGTTTACAGTGTGTAATTATTAAGCGTTTTATCCGTGCTTTAATCATGTATATGTTTTAATTAAAATATAGATTTTTAATGTAATTGACCTAAAACGAAAAGTTTTTAAAGATTTATCTGTTAGTTTATTGTATAATTGTTTAGTTTTTGATGGTGATTCAGGTAGGTTTTCTAGTATGAATTTCAGTGTTTTTCAAAGGTTTTATTTATGTTAACGTATATATCGTGTGCACATACATATATTTTTGAGAAGAAGTATATTTGGCATGTTATTTACCTAAATGTACATACCCATTACTAAGTTTGAATTTTCACTAAAAGACGTATAAAATTCGTGCTAAAATGCCTAGATTTCGACAATGTTTTACTTAGTTTACCGAGTGTAATTATTAAGCGTTTTATCCGTGCTTTAATCATGTATATGTTTTAATTAAAATTGAGATTTTTAATGTTATTGACCTAAAACGAATAGTTTTTAAAGATTTATCTGTTAGTTTATTGTATAATTGATTAGTTTTTGATGGTGATTCAGGTAGGTTTTCTAGTATGAATTTCAGTGTTTTTCAAAGGTTTTATGTATGTTAACGTATATATCGTGTGCACATACATATATTTGTGACATGTTATTTAACATAATATACATATCCCTTACTAAGTTTGAATTTTCACTAAAAGACGTATAAAATTCCGGCTAAAATGCGTTGGTTTTGACAATGTTTTACTTAGTTTACAGTGTGTAATTATTAAGCGTTTTATCCGTGCTTTAATCATGTATATGTTTTAATTAAAATATAGATTTTTAATGTAATTGACCTAAAACGAAAAGTTTTTAAAGATTTATCTGTTAGTTTATTGTATAATTGTTTAGTTTTTGATGGTGATTCAGGTAGGTTTTCTAGTATGAATTTCAGTGTTTTTCAAAGGTTTTATTTATGTTAACGTATATATCGTGTGCACATACATATATTTTTGAGAAGAAGTATATTTGGCATGTTATTTACCTAAATGTACATACCCATTACTAAGTTTGAATTTTCACTAAAAGACGTATAAAATTCGTGCTAAAATGCCTAGATTTCGACAATGTTTTACTTAGTTTATCGAGTGTAATTATTAAGCGTTTTATCCGTGCTTTAATCATGTATATGTTTTAATTAAAATATAGATTTTTAATGTAATTGACCTAAAACGAAAAGTTTTTAAAGATTTATCTGTTAATTTATTGTATAATTGTTTAGTTTTTGATGGTGATTCAGGTAGGTTTTCTAGTATGAATTTCAGTGTTTTTCAAAGGTTTTATTTATGTTAACGTATATATCGTGTGCACATACATATATTTTTGAGAAGAAGTATATTTGGCATGTTATTTACCTAAATGTACATACCCATTACTAAGTTTGAATTTTCACTAAAAGACGTATAAAATTCGTGCTAAAATGCCTAGATTTCGACAATGTTTTACTTAGTTTACCGAGTGTAATTATTAAGCGTTTTATCCGTGCTTTAATCATGTATATGTTTTAATTAAAATATAGATTTTTAATGTAATTGACCTAAAACGAAAAGTTTTTAAAGATTTATCTGTTAATTTATTGTATAATTGTTTAGTTTTTGATGGTGATTCACGTAGGTTTTCTAGTATGAATTTCAGTTTTTTTCAAAGGTTTTATTTATGTTAACGTATATATCGTGTGCACATACATATATTTTTGAGAAGAAGTATATTTGGCATGTTATTTACCTAAATGTACATACCCATTACTAAGTTTGAATTTTAACTAAAAGACGTATAAAATTCGTGCTAAAATGCCTAGATTTCGACAATGTTTTACTTAGTTTACCGAGTGTAATTATTAAGCGTTTTATCCGTGCTTTAATCATGTATATGTTTTAATTAAAATCGAGATTTTTAATGTTATTGACCTAAAACGAATAGTTTTTTAAGATTTATCTGTTAGTTTATTGTATAATTGATTAGTTTTTGATGGTGGTTAACGTAGGTTTTCTAGTATGAATTTATGTGTTTTTCAAAGGTTTTATTTATGTTAACGTATATATCGTGTGCACATACATATATTTGTGACAAGAAGTATATTTGACATGTTATTTACCTGAATATACATATCCGTTACTAAGTTTGAATTTTCACTAAAAGACGTATAAAATTTGTGCTAAAATGCGTTGGTTTCGCCAATGTTTTACTTAGTTTACCGTTATATCCGTGCTTTAATCATGTATATGTTTTAATTAAAATCGAGATTTTTAATGTTATTGACCTAAAACGAATAGGTTTGAAGATTTATCTGTTAGTTTATTGTATAATTGTTTAGTTTTTGATGGTGGTTCACGTAGGTTTTCTAGTATGAATTACAGAGTTTTTCAAAGGTTTTATTTATGTTAACGTATATATCGTGTGCACATACATATATTTGTGACAAGAAGTATATTTGCCATGTTATTTACCTAAAAGTAAATACCCTTTACTTAGTTTGAATTTTCACTAAAAGACCTATAACATTCGCACTAAAATGCCTAGGTTTCGACAATGTTTTACTTAGTTTACCGAGTGTAATTATTAAGCGTTATATCCGTGCTTTAATCATGTACATGTTTTAATTAAAATCGAGATTTTTAATGTTATTGACCTAAAACGAATAGTTTTTTAAGATTTATCTGTTAGTTTATTGTATAATTGATTAGTTTTTGATGGTGGTTCACGTAGGTTTTCTAGTATGAATTTCAGTGTTTTTCAAAGGTTTTATTTATGTTAACGTATATATCGTGTGCACATACATATATTTGTGACTAGAAGTATATTTGGCATGTTATTTACCTAAATGTACATACCCATTACTAAGTTTGAATTTTCACTAAAAGACGTATAAAATTCGTGCTAAAATGCCTACATTTCGACAATGTTTTACTTAGTTTACCGAGTGTAATTATTAAGCGTTTTATCCGTGCTTTAATCATGTATATGTTTTAATTAAAATCGAGATTTTTAATGTTATTGACCTAAAACGAATAGTTTTTAAAGATTTATCTGTTAGTTTATTGTATAATTGATTAGTTTTTGATGGTGATTCACGTAGGTATTCTAGTATGAATTTTAGTGTTTTTCAAAGGTTTTATTTATGTTAACGTATATATCGTGTGCACATACATATATTTTTGAGAAGAAGTATATTTGGCATGTTATTTACCTAAATGTACATACCCATTACTAAGTTTGAATTTTCACTAAAAGACGTATAAAATTCGTGCTAAAATGCCTAGATTTCGACCATGTTTTACTTAGTTTACCGAGTGTAATTATTAAGCGTTTTATCCGTGCTTTAATCATGTATATGTTTTAATTAAAATATAGATTTTCAATGTAATTGACCTAAAACGAAAAGTTTTTAAAGATTTATCTGTTAATTTATTGTATAATTGTTTAGTTTTTGATGGTGATTCACGTAGGTTTTCTAGTATGAATTTCAGTTTTTTTCAAAGGTTTTATTTATGTTAACGTATATATCGTGTGCACATACATATATTTTTGAGAAGAAGTATATTTGGCATGTTATTTACCTAAATGTACATACCCATTACTAAGTTTCAATTTTAACTAAAAGACGTATAAAATTCGTGCTAAAATGCCTAGATTTCGACAATGTTTTACTTAGTTTACCGAGTGTAATTATTAAGCGTTTTATCCGTGCTTTAATCATGTATATGTTTTAATTAAAATCGAGATTTTTAATGTTATTGACCTAAAACGAATAGTTTTTTAAGATTTATCTGTTAGTTTATTGTATAATTGATTAGTTTTTGATGGTGGTTAACGTAGGTTTTCTAGTATGAATTTATATGTTTTTCAAAGGTTTTATTTATGTTAACGTATATATCGTGTGCACATACATATATTTGTGACAAGAAGTATATTTGACATGTTATTTACCTGAATATACATATCCGTTACTAAGTTTGAATTTTCACTAAAAGACGTATAAAATTTGTGCTAAAATGCGTTGGTTTCGCCAATGTTTTACTTAGTTTACCGTTATATCCGTGCTTTAATCATGTATATGTTTTAATTAAAATCGAGATTTTTAATGTTATTGACCTAAAACGAATAGGTTTGAAGATTTATCTGTTAGTTTATTGTATAATTGTTTAGTTTTTGATGGTGGTTCACGTAGGTTTTCTAGTATGAATTACAGTGTTTTTCAAAGGTTTTATTTATGTTAACGTCTATATCGTGTGCACATACATATATTTGTGACAAGAAGTATATTTGCCATGTTATTTACCTAAAAGTAAATACCCTTTACTTAGTTTGAATTTTCACTAAAAGACCTATAAAATCCGCACTAAAATGCCTAGGTTTCGACAATGTTTTACTTAGTTTACCGAGTGTAATTATTAAGCGTTATATCCGTGCTTTAATCATGTACATGTTTTAATTAAAATCGAGATTTTTAATGTTATTGACCTAAAACGAATAGTTTTTTAAGATTTATCTGTTAGTTTATTGTATAATTGATTAGTTTTTGATGGTGGTTCACGTAGGTTATCTAGTATGAATTTCAGTGTTTTTCAAAGGTTTTATTTATGTTAACGTATATATCGTGTGCACATACATATATTTGTGACAAGAAGTATATTTGCCATGTTATTTACCTAAAAGTAAATACCCTTTACTTAGCTTGAATTTTCACTAAAAGACCTAAAAAATTCGCACTAAAATGCCTAGGTTTCGACAATGTTTTACTTAGTTTACCGAGTGTAATTATTAAGCGTTTTATCCGTGCTTTAATCATGTATATGTTTTAATTAAAATCGAGATTTTTAATGTTATTGACCTAAAACGAATAGGTTTAAAGATTTATCTGTTAGTTTATTGTATAATTGTTTAGTTTTTGATGGTGATTCACGGAGGTTTCCTAGTATGAATTTCAGTGTTTTCAAAGGTTTTATGTATGTTAACGTATATATCGTGTGCACATACATATATTTGTGACAAGAAGTATATTTGCCATGTTATTTACCTAAATATACATATCCGTTACTAAGTTTGAATTTTCACTAAAAGACGTATAAAATTCCGGCTAAAATGCGTTGGTTTCGACAATGTTTTACTTAGTTTACCGAGTGTAATTATTAAGCGTTTTATCCGTGCTTTAATCATGTATATGTTTCAATTAAAATCGAGATTTTTAATGTTATTGACCTAAAACGAATAGTTTTTTAAGATTTATCTGTTAGTTTATTGTATAATTGATTAGTTTTTGATGGTGGTTCACGTAGGTTTTCTAGTATGAATTTCAGTGTTTTTCAAAGGTTTTATTTATGTTAACGTATATATCGTGTGCACATACATATATTTGTGACAAGAAGTATATTTGCCATGTTATTTACCTAAAAGTAAATACCCTTTACTTAGTTTGAATTTTCACTAAAAGACCTATAAAATTCGCACTAAAATGCCTAGGTTTCGACAATGTTTTACTTTGTTTACCGAGTGTAATTATTAAGCGTTATATCCGTGCTTTAATCATGTACATGTTTTAATTAAAATCGAGATTTTTAATGTTATTGACCTAAAACGAATAAGTTTGAAGATTTATCTGTTAGTTTATTGTATAATTGTTTAGTTTTTGATGGTTATTCACGTAGGTTTTCTAGTATGAATTCATGTGTTTTTCAAAGGTTTTATTTATGTTAACGTATATATCGTGTGCACGTACATATATTTGTGACTAGAAGTATATTTGGCATGTTATTTACCTAAATGTACATACCCATTACTAAGTTTGAATTTTCACTAAAAGACGTATAAAATTCGTGCTAAAATGCCTAAATTTCGACAATGTTTTACTTAGTTTACCGAGTGTAATTATTAAGCGTTTTATCCGTTCTTTAATCATGTATATGTTTTAATTAAAATCGAGATTAGTTTTTGATGGTGGTTCACGTAGGTTTTCTAGTATGAATTTATGTGTTTTTCAAAGGTTTTATTTATGTTAACGTATATATCGTGTTCACATACATATATTTGTGACAGGAAGTATATTTGACATGTTATTTACCTAAATATACATATCCGTTACTAAGTTTGAATTTTCACTAAAAGACGTATAAGATTCGTGCTAAAATGCGTTGGTTTCGCCAATGTTTTACTTAGTTTACCGTTATATCCGTCCTTTAATCATGTATATGTTTTAATTAAAATCGAGATTTTTAATGTTATTGACCTAAAACGAATAGGTTTGAAGATTTATCTGTTAGTTTATTGTATAATTGTTTAGTTTTTGATGGTGGTTCACGTAGGTTTTCTAGTATGAATTTCAGTGTTTTTCATAGGTTTTATGTATGTTAACGTATATATCGTGTGCACATACATATATTTGTGACAAGAAGTATATTTGCCATGTTATTTACCTAAAAGTAAATACCCTTTACTTAGTTTAAATTTTCACTAAAAGACCTATAAAATTCGCACTAAAATGCCTAGGTTTCGACAATATTTTACTTAGTTTACCGAGTGTAATTATTAAGCGTTTTATCCGTGCTTTAATCATGTATATGTTTTAATTAAAATCTAGATTTTTAATGTTATTGACCTAAAACGAATACTTTTTAAAGATTTTTCTGTTAGTTTATTGTATAATTGTTTAGTTTTTTATGGAGATTCACGGAGGTTTTCTAGTATGAATTTCAGTGTTTTTCATAGGTTTTATGTATGTTAACGTATATATCGTGTGCACATATATATATTTGTGACTAGAAGTATATTTGGCATGTTATTTACCTTAATATACATATCCGTTACTAAGTATGAATTTTCACTAAAAGACGTATAAAATTCGTGCTAAAATGCGTTGGTTTCGACAATGTTTTACTTAGTTTACCGAGTGTAATTATTAAGCGTTTTATCCGTGCTTTAATCCTGTATGTTTCAATTAAAATCGAGATTTTTAATGTAATTGACCTAAAACGAAGAGTTTTTAAAGATTCATCGGTTAGTTTATTGTATAATTGTTTAGTTTTTGATGGTGATTCACGTAGGTTTTCTAGTATGAATTTATGTGTTTTTCAAAGGTTTTATTTATGTTATCGTATATATCGTGTGCACATACATATATTTTTGACAAGAAGTATATTTGCCATGTTATTTACCTAAAAGTAAATACCCTTTACTTAGTTTGAATTTTCACTAAAAGACCTATAAAATCCGCACTAAAATGCCTAGGTTTCGACAATGTTTTACTTAGTTTACCGAGTGTAATTATTAAGCGTTATATCCGTGCTTTAATCATGTACATGTTTTAATTAAAATAGAGATTTTTAATGTTATTGACCTAAAACGAATAGGTTTGAAGATTTATCTGTTAGTTTATTGTATAATTGTTTAGTTTTTGATGGTGATTCACGTAGGTTTTCTAGTATGAATTTATGTGTTTTTCAAAGGTTTTATTTATGTTAACGTATATATCGTGTGCACGTACATATATTTGTGACTAGAAGTATATTTGGCATGTTATTTACCTAAATGTACATACCCATTACTAAGTTTGAATTTTCACTAAAAGACGTATAAAATTCGTGCTAAAATGCCTAAATTTCGACAATGTTTTACTTAGTTTACCGAGTGTAATTATTAAGCGTTTTATCCGTTCTTTAATCATGTATATGTTTTAATTAAAATCGAGATTAGTTTTTGATGGTGGTTCACGTAGGTTTTCTAGTATGAATTTATGTGTTTTTCAAAGGTTTTATGTATGTTAACGTATATATCGTGTGCACATACATATATTTGTGACAAGAAGTATATTTGCAATGTTATTTACCTAAAAGTAAATACCCTTTACTTAGTTTGAATTTTCACTAAAAGACCTATAAAATTCGCACTAAAATGCCTAGGTTTCAACAATGTTTTACTTAGTTTACCGAATGTAATTATTAAGCGTTTTATCCGTGCTTTAATCATGTATATGTTTTAATTAAAATCTAGATTTTTAATGTTATTGACCTAAAACGAATACTTTTTAAAGATTTTTCTGTTAGTTTATTGTATAATTGTTTAGTTTTTTATGGAGATTCACGGAGGTTTTCTAGTATGAATTTCAGTGTTTTTCAAAGGTTTTATTTATGTTAACGTATATATCGTGTGCACATACATATATTTGTGACTAGAAGTATATTTGGCATGTTATTTACCTTAATATACATATCCGTTACTAAGTATGAATTTTCACTAAAAGACGTATAAAATTCGTGCTAAAATGCGTTGGTTTCGCCAATGTTTTACTTAGTTTACCGTTATATCCGTGCTTTAATCATGTATATGTTTTAATTAAAATCGAGATTTTTAATGTTATTGACCTAAAACGAATAGGTTTGAAGATTTATCTGTTAGTTTATTGTATAATTGTTTAGTTTTTGATGGTGGTTCACGTAGGTTTTCTAGTATGAATTACAGTGTTTTTCAAAGGTTTTATTTATGTTAACGTATATATCGTATATATATTTGTGACTAGAAGTATATTTGCCATGTTATTTACCTAAATATAAATATCCGTTACTAAGCATGAATTTTCACTAGAAGACGTATAAAATTCCGTCTGTTTAGTTTTTGATGGTGGTTCACGTAGGTTTTCTAGTATGAATTTCAGTGTTTTTCAAAGGTTTTATTTATGTTAACGTATATATCATGTGCACATATATATATTTGTGACAAAAAGTATATTTGCAATGTTATTTACCTAAAAGTAAATACCCTTTACTTAGTTTGAATTTTCACTAAAAGACCTATAAAATTCGCACTAAAATGCCTAGGTTTCGACAATGTTTTACTTAGTTTACCGAGTGTAATTATTAAGCGTTATATCCGTGCTTTAATCATGTACATGTTTTAATTAAAATCGAGATTTTTAATGTTATTGTCCTAAAACGAATAGTTTTTTAAGATTTATCTGTTAGTTTATTGTATAATTGATTAGTTTTTGATGGTGGTTTAAGTAGGTTTTCTAGTATGAATTTCAGTGTTTTTCAAAGGTTTTATTTATGTTAACGTATATATCGTGTGCACATACATATATTTGTGACAAGAAGTATATTTGACATGTTATTTACCTGAATATACATATCCGTTACTAAGTTTGAATTTTCACTAAAAGACGTATAAAATTCGCACTAAAATGCCTAGGTTTCGACAATGTTTTACTTAGTTTACCGAGTGTAATTATTAAGCGTTTTATCCGTGCTTTAATCATGTATATGTTTCAATTAAAATCGAGATTTTTAATGTAATTGACCTAAAACGAATAGTTTTTAAAGATTATTTGTTAGTTTATTGTATAATTGTTTAGTTTTTGATGGTGATTCACGTAGGTTTTCTAGTATGAATTTATGTGTTTTTCAAAGGTTTTATTTATGTTAACGTATATATCGTGTGCACGTACATATATTTGTGACTAGAAGTATATTTGGCATGTTATTTACCTCAATGTACATACCCATTACTAAGTTTGAATTTTCACTAAAAGACGTATAAAATTCCGGCTAAAATGCGTTGGTTTCGACAATGCTTTACTTAGTTTACCGAGTGTAATTATTAAGCGTTTTATCCGTGCTTTAATCATGTATGTTTCAATTAAAATCGAGATTTTTAATGTAATGGACCTAAAACGAATAGTTTTTAAAGATTTATCGGTTAGTTTATTGTATAATTGTTTAGTTTTTGATGGTGATTCACGTAGGTTTTCTAGTATGAATTTATGTGTTATTCAAAGGTTTTATTTATGTTATCGTATATATCGTGTGCACATAAATATATTTTTGACAAGAAGTATATTTGCCATGTTATTTACCTAAAAGTAAATACCCTTTACTTAGTTTGAATTTTCACTAAAAAACGTATAAAATTCGTGCTAAAATGCCTAAATTTCGACAATGTTTTACTTAGTTTAACGAGTGTAATTATTAAGCGTTTTATCCGTGCTTTAATCATGTATATGTTTTAATTAAAATCGAGATTTTTAATGTTATTGACCTAAAACGAATAGTTTTTTAAGATTTATCTGTTAGTTTATTGTATAATTGATTAGTTTTTGATGGTGGTTTAAGTAGGTTTTCTAGTATGAATTTCAGTGTTTTTCAAAGGTTTTATTTATGTTAACGTATATATCGTGTGCACATACATATATTTGTGACAAGAAGTATATTTGACATGTTATTTACCTGAATATACATATCCGTTACTAAGTTTGAATTTTCACTAAAAGACGTATAAAATTCTGGCTAAAATGCGTTGGTATCGACAATGTTTTACTTAGTTTACCGAGTGTAATTATTAAGCGTTTTATCCGTGCTTTAATCATGTATATGTTTTAATTAAAATCGAGATTTTTAATGTTATTGACCTAAAACGAATAGTTTTTAAAGATTCATCTGTTAGTTTATTGTATAATTGTTTAGTTTTTGATGGTGGTTCAAGTAGGTTTTCTAGTATGAATTTCAGTGTTTTTCAAAGGTTTTATTTATGTTAACGTATATATCGTGTGCACATACATATATTTGTGACAAGAAGTATATTTGACATGTTATTTACCTGAATATAAATATCCGTTACTAAGTTTGAATTTTCACTAAAAGACGTATAAAATTCCGGCTAAAATGCGTTGGTTTCGACAATGTTTTACTTAGTTTACCGAGTGTAATTATGAAGCGTTTTATCCGTGCTTTAATCCTGTATGTTTCAATTAATATCGAGATTTTTAATGTAATTGTCCTAAAACGAAGAGTTTTTAAAGATTCATCGGTTAGTTTATTGTATAATTGTTTAGTTTTTGATGGTGATTCACGTAGGTTTTCTAGTATGAATTTCAGTGTTTTTCAAAGGTTTTATTTATGTTATCGTATATATCGTGTGCACATACATATATTTTTGACAAGAAGTATATTTGCCATGTTATTTACCTAAAAGTAAATACTCTTTACTTAGTTTGAATTTTCACTAAAAGACCTATAAAATCCGCACTAAAATGCCTAGGTTTCGACAATGTTTTACTTAGTTTACCGAGTGTAATTATTAAGCGTTATATCCGTGCTTTAATCATGTACATGTTTTAATTAAAATCGAGATTTTTAATGTTATTGTCCTAAAACGAATAGTTTTTTAAGATTTATCTGTTAGTTTATTGTATAATTGATTAGTTTTTGATGGTGGTTTAAGTAGGTTTTCTAGTATGAATTTCAGTGTTTTTCAAAGGTTTTATTTATGTTAACGTATATATCGTGTGCACATACATATATTTGTGACAAGAAGTATATTTGACATGTTATTTACCTGAATATACATATCCGTTACTAAGTTTGAATTTTCACTAAAAGACGTATAAAATTCGCACTAAAATGCCTAGGTTTTGACAATGTTTTACTTAGTTTACCGAGTGTAATTATTAAGCGTTTTATCCGTGCTTTAATCATGTATATGTTTCAATTAAAATCGAGATTTTTAATGTAATTGACCTAAAACGAATAGTTTTTAAAGATTATTTGTTAGTTTATTGTATAATTGTTTAGTTTTTGATGGTGATTCACGTAGGTTTTCTAGTATGAATTTATGTGTTTTTCAAAGGTTTTATTTATGTTAACGTATATATCGTGTGCACGTACATATATTTGTGACTAGAAGTATATTTGCCATGTTATTTACCTAAATGTACATACCCATTACTAAGTTTGAATTTTCACTAAAAGACGTATAAAATTCGTGCTAAAATGCCTAGATTTCGACAATGTTTTACTTAGTTTACCGAGTGTAATTATTAAGCGTTTTATCCGTGCTTTAATCATGTATATGTTTTAATTAAAATCGAGATTTTTAATATTATTGACCTAAAACGAATAGTTTTTAAAGATTTATCTGTTAGTTTATTTTATAATTGTTTAGTTTTTGATGGTGGTTCAAGTAGGTTTTCTAGTATGAATTTCAGTGTTTTTCAAAGGTTTTATTTATGTTAACGTATATATCGTGTGCACATACATATATTTTTGACATGAAATATATTTGCCATGTTATTTACCTAAATATACATATCCGTTACTAAGTTTGAATTTTCACTAAAAGACGTATAAAATTCCGGCTAAAATGCGTTGGTTTCGACAATGCTTTACTTAGTTTACCGAGTGTAATTATTAAGCGTTTTATCCGTGCTTTAATCATGTATGTTTCAATTAAAATCGAGATTTTTAATGTAATTGACCTAAAACGAATAGTTTTTAAAGATTTATCGGTTAGTTTATTGTATAATTGTTTAGTTTTTGATGGTGATTTACGTAGGTTTTCTAGTATGAATTTATGTGTTATTCAAAGGTTTTATTTATGTTATCGTATATATCGTGTGCACATAAATATATTTTTGACAAGAAGTATATTTGCCATGTTATTTACCTAAAAGTAAATACCCTTTACTTAGTTTGAATTTTCACTAAAAAACGTATAAAATTCGTGCTAAAATGCCTAAATTTCGACAATGTTTTACTTAGTTTAACGAGTGTAATTATTAAGCGTTTTATCCGTGCTTTAATCATGTATATGTTTTAATTAAAATCGAGATTTTTAATGTTATTGACCTAAAACGAATAGTTTTTTAAGATTTATCTGTTAGTTTATTGTATAATTGATTAGTTTTTGATGGTGGTTTAAGTAGGTTTTCTAGTATGAATTTCAGTGTTTTTCAAAGGTTTTATTTATGTTAACGTATATATCGTGTGCACATACATATATTTGTGACAAGAAGTATATTTGACATGTTATTTACCTGAATATACATATCCGTTACTAAGTTTGAATTTTCACTAAAAGACGTATAAAATTCCGGCTAAAATGCGTTGGTATCGACAATGTTTTACTTAGTTTACCGAGTGTAATTATTAAGCGTTTTATCCGTGCTTTAATCATGTATATGTTTTAATTAAAATCGAGATTTTTAATGTTATTGACCTAAAACGAATAGTTTTTAAAGATTCATCTGTTAGTTTATTGTATAATTGTTTAGTTTTTGATGGTGGTTCAAGTAGGTTTTCTAGTATGAATTTCAGTGTTTTTCAAAGGTTTTATTTATGTTAACGTATATATCGTGTGCACATACATATATTTGTGACAAGAAGTATATTTGACATGTTATTTACCTGAATATAAATATCCGTTACTAAGTTTGAATTTTCACTAAAAGACGTATAAAATTCCGGCTAAAATGCGTTGGTTTCGACAATGTTTTACTTAGTTTACCGAGTGTAATTATGAAGCGTTTTATCCGTGCTTTAATCCTGTATGTTTCAATTAATATCGAGATTTTTAATGTAATTGTCCTAAAACGAAGAGTTTTTAAAGATTCATCGGTTAGTTTATTGTATAATTGTTTAGTTTTTGATGGTGATTCACGTAGGTTTTCTAGTATGAATTTCAGTGTTTTTCAAAGGTTTTATTTATGTTATCGTATATATCGTGTGCACATACATATATTTTTGACAAGAAGTATATTTGCCATGTTATTTACCTAAAAGTAAATACCCTTTACTTAGTTTGAATTTTCACTAAAAGACCTATAAAATCCGCACTAAAATGCCTAGGTTTCGACAATGTTTTACTTAGTTTACCGAGTGTAATTATTAAGCGTTATATCCGTGCTTTAATCATGTACATGTTTTAATTAAAATCGAGATTTTTAATGTTATTGTCCTAAAACGAATAGTTTTTTAAGATTTATCTGTTAGTTTATTGTATAATTGATTAGTTTTTGATGGTGGTTTAAGTAGGTTTTCTAGTATGAATTTCAGTGTTTTTCAAAGGTTTTATTTATGTTAACGTATATATCGTGTGCACATACATATATTTGTGACAAGAAGTATATTTGACATGTTATTTACCTGAATATACATATCCGTTACTAAGTTTGAATTTTCACTAAAAGACGTATAAAATTCGCACTAAAATGCCTAGGTTTCGACAATGTTTTACTTAGTTTACCGAGTGTAATTATTAAGCGTTTTATCCGTGCTTTAATCATGTATATGTTTTAATTAAAATCGAGATTTTTAATGTAATTGACCTAAAACGAATAGTTTTTAAAGATTATTTGTTAGTTTATTGTATAATTGTTTAGTTTTTGATGGTGGTTCAAGTAGGTTTTCTAGTATGAATTTCAGTGTTTTTCAAAGGTTTTATTTATGTTAACGTATATATCGTGTGCACATACATATATTTTTGACATGAAATATATTTGCCATGTTATTTACCTAAATATACATATCCGTTACTAAGTTTGAATTTTCACTAAAAGACGTATAAAATTCCGGCTAAAATGCGTTGGTTTCGACAATGCTTTACTTAGTTTACCGAGTGTAATTATTCAGCGTTTTATCCGTGCTTTAATCATGTATGTTTCAATTAAAATCGAGATTTTTAATGTAATTGACCTAAAACGAATAGTTTTTAAAGATTTATCGGTTAGTTTATTGTATAATTGTTTAGTTTTTGATGGTGATTCACGTAGGTTTTCTAGTATGAATTTATGTGTTATTCAAAGGTTTTATTTATGTTATCGTATATATCGTGTGCACATAAATATATTTTTGACAAGAAGTATATTTGCCATGTTATTTACCTAAAAGTAAATACCCTTTACTTAGTTTGAATTTTCACTAAAAAACGTATAAAATTCGTGCTAAAATGCCTAAATTTCGACAATGTTTTACTTAGTTTAACGAGTGTAATTATTAAGCGTTTTATCCGTGCTTTAATCATGTATATGTTTTAATTAAAATCGAGATTTTTAATGTTATTGACTTAAACGAATAGTTTTTTAAGATTTATCTGTTAGTTTATTGTATAATTGATTAGTTTTTGATGGTGGTTTAAGTAGGTTTTCTAGTATGAATTTCAGTGTTTTTCAAAGGTTTTATTTATGTTAACGTATATATCGTGTGCACATACATATATTTGTGACAAGAAGTATATTTGACATGTTATTTACCTGAATATACATATCCGTTACTAAGTTTGAATTTTCACTAAAAGACGTATAAAATTCCGGCTAAAATGCGTTGGTATCGACAATGTTTTACTTAGTTTACCGAGTGTAATTATTAAGCGTTTTATCCGTGCTTTAATCATGTATATGTTTTAATTAAAATCGAGATTTTTAATGTTATTGACCTAAAACGAATAGTTTTTAAAGATTCATCTGTTAGTTTATTGTATAATTGTTTAGTTTTTGATGGTGGTTCAAGTAGGTTTTCTAGTATGAATTTCAGTGTTTTTCAAAGGTTTTATTTATGTTAACGTATATATCGTGTGCACATACATATATTTGTGACAAGAAGTATATTTGACATGTTATTTACCTGAATATAAATATCCGTTACTAAGTTTGAATTTTCACTAAAAGACGTATAAAATTCCGGCTAAAATGCGTTGGTTTCGACAATGTTTTACTTAGTTTACCGAGTGTAATTATGAAGCGTTTTATCCGTGCTTTAATCCTGTATGTTTCAATTAATATCGAGATTTTTAATGTAATTGTCCTAAAACGAAGAGTTTTTAAAGATTCATCGGTTAGTTTATTGTATAATTGTTTAGTTTTTGATGGTGATTCACGTAGGTTTTCTAGTATGAATTTCAGTGTTTTTCAAAGGTTTTATTTATGTTATCGTATATATCGTGTGCACATACATATATTTTTGACAAGAAGTATATTTGCCATGTTATTTACCTAAAAGTAAATACCCTTTACTTAGTTTGAATTTTCACTAAAAGACCTATAAAATCCGCACTAAAATGCCTAGGTTTCGACAATGTTTTACTTAGTTTACCGAGTGTAATTATTAAGCGTTATATCCGTGCTTTAATCATGTACATGTTTTAATTAAAATCGAGATTTTTAATGTTATTGTCCTAAAACGAATAGTTTTTTAAGATTTATCTGTTAGTTTATTGTATAATTGATTAGTTTTTGATGGTGGTTTAAGTAGGTTTTCTAGTATGAATTTCAGTGTTTTTCAAAGGTTTTATTTATGTTAACGTATATATCGTGTGCACATACATATATTTGTGACAAGAAGTATATTTGACATGTTATTTACCTGAATATACATATCCGTTACTAAGTTTGAATTTTCACTAAAAGACGTATAAAATTCGCACTAAAATGCCTAGGTTTCGACAATGTTTTACTTAGTTTACCGAGTGTAATTATTAAGCGTTTTATCCGTGCTTTAATCATGTATATGTTTCAATTAAAATCGAGATTTTTAATGTAATTGACCTAAAACGAATAGTTTTTAAAGATTATTTGTTAGTTTATTGTATAATTGTTTAGTTTTTGATGGTGATTCACGTAGGTTTTCTAGTATGAATTTATGTGTTTTTCAAAGGTTTTATTTATGTTAACGTATATATCGTGTGCACGTACATATATTTGTGACTAGAAGTATATTTGGCATGTTATTTACCTAAATGTACATACCCATTACTAAGTTTGAATTTTCACTAAAAGACGTATAAAATTCGTGCTAAAATGCCTAAATTTCGACAATGTTTTACTTAGTTTACCGAGTGTAATTATTAAGCGTTTTATCCGTGCTTTAATCATGTATATGTTTTAATTGAAATATAGATTTTTAATGTAATTGACCTAAAACGAAAAGTTTTCAAAGATTTATCTGTTAATTTATTGTATAATTGTTTAGTTTTTGATGGTGATTCACGTAGGTTTTCTAGTATGAATTTCAGTGTTTTTCAAAGGTTTTATTTATGTTAACGTATATATCGTGTGCACATACATATATTTGTGACTAGAAGTATATTTGGCATGTTATATACCTAAATGTACATACCCATTACTAAGTTTGAATTTTCACTAAAAGACGTATAAAATTCGTGCTAAAATGCCTAGATTTCGACAATGTTTTACTTAGTTTACCGAGTGTAATTATTAAGCGTTTTATCCGTGCTTTAATCATGTATATGTTTTAATTAAAATCGAGATTTTTAATGTTATTGACCTAAAACGGATAGTTTTTAAAGATTTATCTGTTAGTTTATTGTATAATTGTTTAGTTTTTGATGGTGGTTCAAGTAGGTTTTCTAGTATGAATTTCAGTGTTTTTCAAAGGTTTTATTTATGTTAACGTATATATCGTGTGCACATACATATATTTTTGACATGAAATATATTTGCCATGTTATTTACCTAAATATACATATCCGTTACTAAGTTTGAATTTTCACTAAAAGACGTATAAAATTCCGACTAAAATGCGTTGGTTTCGACAATGTTTTACTTAGTTTACCGAGTGTAATTATGAAGCGTTTTATCCGTGCTTTAATCCTGTATGTTTCAATTAATATCGAGATTTTTAATGTAATTGTCCTAAAACGAAGAGTTTTTAAAGATTCATCGGTTAGTTTATTGTATAATTGTTTAGTTTTTGATGGTGATTCACGTAGGTTTTCTAGTATGAATTTCAGTGTTTTTCAAAGGTTTTATTTATGTTATTGTATATATCGTGTGCACATACATATATTTTTGACAAGAAGTATATTTGCCATGTTATTTACCTAAAAGTAAATACCCTTTACTTAGTTTGAATTTTCACTAAAAGACCTATAAAATCCGCACTAAAATGCCTAGGTTTCGACAATGTTTTACTTAGTTTACCGAGTGTAATTATTAAGCGTTATATCCGTGCTTTAATCATGTACATGTTTTAATTAAAATCGAGATTTTTAATGTTATTGTCCTAAAACGAATAGTTTTTTAAGATTTATCTGTTAGTTTATTGTATAATTGATTAGTTTTTGATGGTGGTTTAAGTAGGTTTTCTAGTATGAATTTCAGTGTTTTTCAAAGGTTTTATTTATGTTAACGTATATATCGTGTGCACATACATATATTTGTGACAAGAAGTATATTTGACATGTTATTTACCTGAATATACATATCCGTTACTAAGTTTGAATTTTCACTAAAAGACGTATAAAATTCGCACTAAAATGCCTAGGTTTCGACAATGTTTTACTTAGTTTACCGAGTGTAATTATGAAGCGTTTTATCCGTGCTTTAATCCTGTATGTTTCAATTAATATCGAGATTTTTAATGTAATTGTCCTAAAACGAAGAGTTTTTAAAGATTCATCGGTTAGTTTATTGTATAATTGTTTAGTTTTTGATGGTGATTCACGTAGGTTTTCTAGTATGAATTTCAGTGTTTTTCAAAGGTTTTATTTATGTTATCGTATATATCGTGTGCACATACATATATTTTTGACAAGAAGTATATTTGCCATGTTATTTACCTAAAAGTAAATACCCTTTACTTAGTTTGAATTTTCACTAAAAGACCTATAAAATCCGCACTAAAATGCCTAGGTTTCGACAATGTTTTACTTAGTTTACCGAGTGTAATTATTAAGCGTTATATCCGTGCTTTAATCATGTACATGTTTTAATTAAAATCGAGATTTTTAATGTAATTGTCCTAAAACGAAGAGTTTTTAAAGATTTATCTGTTAGTTTATTGTATAATTGATTAGTTTTTGATGGTGGTTCACGTAGGTTTTCTAGTATGAATTTCAGTGTTTTTCAAAGGTTTTATTTATGTTAACGTATATATCGTGTGCACATACATATATTTGTGACAAGAAGTATATTTGCCATGTTATTTACCTAAAAGTAAATACCCTTTACTTAGTTTGAATTTTCACTAAAAGACCTATAAAATTCGCACTAAAATGCCTAGGTTTCGACAATGTTTTACTTAGTTTACCGAGTGTAATTATTAAGCGTTATATCCGTGCTTTAATCATGTACATGTTTTAATTAAAATCGAGATTTTTAATGTTATTGACCTAAAACGAATAAGTTTGAAGATTTATCTGTTAGTTTATTGAATAATTGTTTAGTTTTTGATGGTTATTCACGTAGGTTTTCTAGTATGAATTCATGTGTTTTTCAAAGGTTTTATTTATGTTAACGTATATATCGTGTGCACGTACATATATTTGTGACTAGAAGTATATTTGGCATGTTATTTACCTAAATGTACATACCCATTACTAAGTTTGAATTTTCACTAAAAGACGTATAAAATTCGTGCTAAAATGCCTAAATTTCGACAATGTTTTACTTAGTTTACCGAGTGTAATTATTAAGCGTTTTATCCGTTCTTTAATCATGTATATGTTTTAATTAAAATCGAGATTAGTTTTTGATGGTGGTTCACGTAGGTTTTCTAGTATGAATTTATGTGTTTTTCAAAGGTTTTATTTATGTTAACGTATATATCGTGTTCACATACATATATTTGTGACAGGAAGTATATTTGACATGTTATTTACCTAAATATACATATCCGTTACTAAGTTTGAATTTTCACTAAAAGACGTATAAGATTCGTGCTAAAATGCGTTGGTTTCGCCAATGTTTTACTTAGTTTACCGTTATATCCGTCCTTTAATCATGTATATGTTTTAATTAAAATCGAGATTTTTAATGTTATTGACCTAAAACGAATAGGTTTGAAGATTTATCTGTTAGTTTATTGTATAATTGTTTAGTTTTTGATGGTGGTTCACGTAGGTTTTCTAGTATGAATTTCAGTGTTTTTCATAGGTTTTATGTATGTTAACGTATATATCGTGTGCACATACATATATTTGTGACAAGAAGTATATTTGCCATGTTATTTACCTAAAAGTAAATACCCTTTACTTAGTTTAAATTTTCACTAAAAGACCTATAAAATTCGCACTAAAATGCCTAGGTTTCGACAATATTTTACTTAGTTTACCGAGTGTAATTATTAAGCGTTTTATCCGTGCTTTAATCATGTATATGTTTTAATTAAAATCTAGATTTTTAATGTTATTGACCTAAAACGAATACTTTTTAAAGATTTTTCTGTTAGTTTATTGTATAATTGTTTAGTTTTTTATGGAGATTCACGGAGGTTTTCTAGTATGAATTTCAGTGTTTTTCATAGGTTTTATGTATGTTAACGTATATATCGTGTGCACATATATATATTTGTGACTAGAAGTATATTTGGCATGTTATTTACCTTAATATACATATCCGTTACTAAGTATGAATTTTCACTAAAAGACGTATAAAATTCGTGCTAAAATGCGTTGGTTTCGACAATGTTTTACTTAGTTTACCGAGTGTAATTATTAAGCGTTTTATCCGTGCTTTAATCCTGTATGTTTCAATTAAAATCGAGATTTTTAATGTAATTGACCTAAAACGAAGAGTTTTTAAAGATTCATCGGTTAGTTTATTGTATAATTGTTTAGTTTTTGATGGTGATTCACGTAGGTTTTCTAGTATGAATTTATGTGTTTTTCAAAGGTTTTATTTATGTTATCGTATATATCGTGTGCACATACATATATTTTTGACAAGAAGTATATTTGCCATGTTATTTACCTAAAAGTAAATACCCTTTACTTAGTTTGAATTTTCACTAAAAGACCTATAAAATCCGCACTAAAATGCCTAGGTTTCGACAATGTTTTACTTAGTTTACCGAGTGTAATTATTAAGCGTTATATCCGTGCTTTAATCATGTACATGTTTTAATTAAAATAGAGATTTTTAATGTTATTGACCTAAAACGAATAGGTTTGAAGATTTATCTGTTAGTTTATTGTATAATTGTTTAGTTTTTGATGGTGATTCACGTAGGTTTTCTAGTATGAATTTATGTGTTTTTCAAAGGTTTTATTTATGTTAACGTATATATCGTGTGCACGTACATATATTTGTGACTAGAAGTATATTTGGCATGTTATTTACCTAAATGTACATACCCATTACTAAGTTTGAATTTTCACTAAAAGACGTATAAAATTCGTGCTAAAATGCCTAAATTTCGACAATGTTTTACTTAGTTTACCGAGTGTAATTATTAAGCGTTTTATCCGTTCTTTAATCATGTATATGTTTTAATTAAAATCGAGATTAGTTTTTGATGGTGGTTCACGTAGGTTTTCTAGTATGAATTTATGTGTTTTTCAAAGGTTTTATGTATGTTAACGTATATATCGTGTGCACATACATATATTTGTGACAAGAAGTATATTTGCAATGTTATTTACCTAAAAGTAAATACCCTTTACTTAGTTTGAATTTTCACTAAAAGACCTATAAAATTCGCACTAAAATGCCTAGGTTTCAACAATGTTTTACTTAGTTTACCGAATGTAATTATTAAGCGTTTTATCCGTGCTTTAATCATGTATATGTTTTAATTAAAATCTAGATTTTTAATGTTATTGACCTAAAACGAATACTTTTTAAAGATTTTTCTGTTAGTTTATTGTATAATTGTTTAGTTTTTTATGGAGATTCACGGAGGTTTTCTAGTATGAATTTCAGTGTTTTTCAAAGGTTTTATTTATGTTAACGTATATATCGTGTGCACATACATATATTTGTGACTAGAAGTATATTTGGCATGTTATTTACCTTAATATACATATCCGTTACTAAGTATGAATTTTCACTAAAAGACGTATAAAATTCGTGCTAAAATGCGTTGGTTTCGCCAATGTTTTACTTAGTTTACCGTTATATCCGTGCTTTAATCATGTATATGTTTTAATTAAAATCGAGATTTTTAATGTTATTGACCTAAAACGAATAGGTTTGAAGATTTATCTGTTAGTTTATTGTATAATTGTTTAGTTTTTGATGGTGGTTCACGTAGGTTTTCTAGTATGAATTACAGTGTTTTTCAAAGGTTTTATTTATGTTAACGTATATATCGTATATATATTTGTGACTAGAAGTATATTTGCCATGTTATTTACCTAAATATAAATATCCGTTACTAAGCATGAATTTTCACTAGAAGACGTATAAAATTCCGTCTGTTTAGTTTTTGATGGTGGTTCACGTAGGTTTTCTAGTATGAATTTCAGTGTTTTTCAAAGGTTTTATTTATGTTAACGTATATATCATGTGCACATATATATATTTGTGACAAAAAGTATATTTGCAATGTTATTTACCTAAAAGTAAATACCCTTTACTTAGTTTGAATTTTCACTAAAAGACCTATAAAATTCGCACTAAAATGCCTAGGTTTCGACAATGTTTTACTTAGTTTACCGAGTGTAATTATTAAGCGTTATATCCGTGCTTTAATCATGTACATGTTTTAATTAAAATCGAGATTTTTAATGTTATTGTCCTAAAACGAATAGTTTTTTAAGATTTATCTGTTAGTTTATTGTATAATTGATTAGTTTTTGATGGTGGTTTAAGTAGGTTTTCTAGTATGAATTTCAGTGTTTTTCAAAGGTTTTATTTATGTTAACGTATATATCGTGTGCACATACATATATTTGTGACAAGAAGTATATTTGACATGTTATTTACCTGAATATACATATCCGTTACTAAGTTTGAATTTTCACTAAAAGACGTATAAAATTCGCACTAAAATGCCTAGGTTTCGACAATGTTTTACTTAGTTTACCGAGTGTAATTATTAAGCGTTTTATCCGTGCTTTAATCATGTATATGTTTCAATTAAAATCGAGATTTTTAATGTAATTGACCTAAAACGAATAGTTTTTAAAGATTATTTGTTAGTTTATTGTATAATTGTTTAGTTTTTGATGGTGATTCACGTAGGTTTTCTAGTATGAATTTATGTGTTTTTCAAAGGTTTTATTTATGTTAACGTATATATCGTGTGCACGTACATATATTTGTGACTAGAAGTATATTTGGCATGTTATTTACCTCAATGTACATACCCATTACTAAGTTTGAATTTTCACTAAAAGACGTATAAAATTCCGGCTAAAATGCGTTGGTTTCGACAATGCTTTACTTAGTTTACCGAGTGTAATTATTAAGCGTTTTATCCGTGCTTTAATCATGTATGTTTCAATTAAAATCGAGATTTTTAATGTAATGGACCTAAAACGAATAGTTTTTAAAGATTTATCGGTTAGTTTATTGTATAATTGTTTAGTTTTTGATGGTGATTCACGTAGGTTTTCTAGTATGAATTTATGTGTTATTCAAAGGTTTTATTTATGTTATCGTATATATCGTGTGCACATAAATATATTTTTGACAAGAAGTATATTTGCCATGTTATTTACCTAAAAGTAAATACCCTTTACTTAGTTTGAATTTTCACTAAAAAACGTATAAAATTCGTGCTAAAATGCCTAAATTTCGACAATGTTTTACTTAGTTTAACGAGTGTAATTATTAAGCGTTTTATCCGTGCTTTAATCATGTATATGTTTTAATTAAAATCGAGATTTTTAATGTTATTGACCTAAAACGAATAGTTTTTTAAGATTTATCTGTTAGTTTATTGTATAATTGATTAGTTTTTGATGGTGGTTTAAGTAGGTTTTCTAGTATGAATTTCAGTGTTTTTCAAAGGTTTTATTTATGTTAACGTATATATCGTGTGCACATACATATATTTGTGACAAGAAGTATATTTGACATGTTATTTACCTGAATATACATATCCGTTACTAAGTTTGAATTTTCACTAAAAGACGTATAAAATTCTGGCTAAAATGCGTTGGTATCGACAATGTTTTACTTAGTTTACCGAGTGTAATTATTAAGCGTTTTATCCGTGCTTTAATCATGTATATGTTTTAATTAAAATCGAGATTTTTAATGTTATTGACCTAAAACGAATAGTTTTTAAAGATTCATCTGTTAGTTTATTGTATAATTGTTTAGTTTTTGATGGTGGTTCAAGTAGGTTTTCTAGTATGAATTTCAGTGTTTTTCAAAGGTTTTATTTATGTTAACGTATATATCGTGTGCACATACATATATTTGTGACAAGAAGTATATTTGACATGTTATTTACCTGAATATAAATATCCGTTACTAAGTTTGAATTTTCACTAAAAGACGTATAAAATTCCGGCTAAAATGCGTTGGTTTCGACAATGTTTTACTTAGTTTACCGAGTGTAATTATGAAGCGTTTTATCCGTGCTTTAATCCTGTATGTTTCAATTAATATCGAGATTTTTAATGTAATTGTCCTAAAACGAAGAGTTTTTAAAGATTCATCGGTTAGTTTATTGTATAATTGTTTAGTTTTTGATGGTGATTCACGTAGGTTTTCTAGTATGAATTTCAGTGTTTTTTCAAAGGTTTTATTTATGTTATCGTATATATCGTGTGCACATACATATATTTTTGACAAGAAGTATATTTGCCATGTTATTTACCTAAAAGTAAATACTCTTTACTTAGTTTGAATTTTCACTAAAAGACCTATAAAATCCGCACTAAAATGCCTAGGTTTCGACAATGTTTTACTTAGTTTACCGAGTGTAATTATTAAGCGTTATATCCGTGCTTTAATCATGTACATGTTTTAATTAAAATCGAGATTTTTAATGTTATTGTCCTAAAACGAATAGTTTTTTAAGATTTATCTGTTAGTTTATTGTATAATTGATTAGTTTTTGATGGTGGTTTAAGTAGGTTTTCTAGTATGAATTTCAGTGTTTTTCAAAGGTTTTATTTATGTTAACGTATATATCGTGTGCACATACATATATTTGTGACAAGAAGTATATTTGACATGTTATTTACCTGAATATACATATCCGTTACTAAGTTTGAATTTTCACTAAAAGACGTATAAAATTCGCACTAAAATGCCTAGGTTTTGACAATGTTTTACTTAGTTTACCGAGTGTAATTATTAAGCGTTTTATCCGTGCTTTAATCATGTATATGTTTCAATTAAAATCGAGATTTTTAATGTAATTGACCTAAAACGAATAGTTTTTTAAAGATTATTTGTTAGTTTATTGTATAATTGTTTAGTTTTTGATGGTGATTCACGTAGGTTTTCTAGTATGAATTTATGTGTTTTTCAAAGGTTTTATTTATGTTAACGTATATATCGTGTGCACGTACATATATTTGTGACTAGAAGTATATTTGCCATGTTATTTACCTAAATGTACATACCCATTACTAAGTTTGAATTTTCACTAAAAGACGTATAAAATTCGTGCTAAAATGCCTAGATTTCGACAATGTTTTACTTAGTTTACCGAGTGTAATTATTAAGCGTTTTATTCCGTGCTTTAATCATGTATATGTTTTAATTAAAATCGAGATTTTTTAATATTTATTGACCTAAAACGAATAGTTTTTAAAGATTTATCTGTTAGTTTATTTTATAATTGTTTAGTTTTTGATGGTGGTTCAAGTAGGTTTTCTAGTATGAATTTCAGTGTTTTTCAAAGGTTTTATTTATGTTACCGTATATATCGTGTGCACATACATATATTTTTGACATGAAATATATTTGCCATGTTATTTACCTAAATATACATATCCGTTACTAAGTTTGAATTTTCACTAAAAGACGTATAAAAATTCCGGCTAAAATGCGTTGGTTTCGACAATGCTTTACTTAGTTTACCGAGTGTAATTATTAAGCGTTTTATCCGTGCTTTAATCATGTATGTTTCAATTAAAATCGAGATTTTTAATGTAATTGACCTAAAACGAATAGTTTTTAAAGATTTATCGGTTAGTTTATTGTATAATTGTTTAGTTTTTGATGGTGATTTACGTAGGTTTTCTAGTATGAATTTATGTGTTATTCAAAGGTTTTATTTATGTTATCGTATATATCGTGTGCACATAAATATATTTTTGACAAGAAGTATATTTGCCATGTTATTTACCTAAAAGTAAATACCCTTTACTTAGTTTGAATTTTCACTAAAAAACGTATAAAATTCGTGCTAAAATGCCTAAATTTCGACAATGTTTTACTTAGTTTAACGAGTGTAATTATTAAGCGTTTTATCCGTGCTTTAATCATGTATATGTTTTAATTAAAATCGAGATTTTTAATGTTATTGACCTAAAACGAATAGTTTTTTAAGATTTATCTGTTAGTTTATTGTATAATTGATTAGTTTTTGATGGTGGTTTAAGTAGGTTTTCTAGTATGAATTTCAGTGTTTTTTCAAAGGTTTTATTTATGTTAACGTATATATCGTGTGCACATACATATATTTGTGACAAGAAGTATATTTGACATGTTATTTACCTGAATATACATATCCGTTACTAAGTTTGAATTTTCACTAAAAGACGTATAAAATTCCGGCTAAAATGCGTTGGTTTCGACAATGTTTTACTTAGTTTACCGAGTGTAATTATGAAGCGTTTTATCCGTGCTTTAATCCTGTATGTTTCAATTAATATCGAGATTTTTAATGTAATTGTCCTAAAACGAAGAGTTTTTAAAGATTCATCGGTTAGTTTATTGTATAATTGTTTAGTTTTTGATGGTGATTCACGTAGGTTTTCTAGTATGAATTTCAGTGTTTTTCAAAGGTTTTATTTATGTTATCGTATATATCGTGTGCACATACATATATTTTTGACAAGAAGTATATTTGCCATGTTATTTACCTAAAAGTAAATACCCTTTACTTAGTTTGAATTTTCACTAAAAGACCTATAAAATCCGCACTAAAATGCCTAGGTTTCGACAATTTTTTACTTAGTTTACCGAGTGTAATTATTAAGCGTTATATCCGTGCTTTAATCATGTACATGTTTTAATTAAAATCGAGATTTTTAATGTTATTGTCCTACTAAAACGAATAGTTTTTTAAGATTTATCTGTTAGTTTATTGTATAATTGATTAGTTTTTGATGGTGGTTTAAGTAGGTTTTCTAGTATGAATTTCAGTGTTTTTCAAAGGTTTTATTTATGTTAACGTATATATCGTGTGCACATACATATATTTGTGACAAGAAGTATATTTGACATGTTATTTACCTGAATATACATATCCGTTACTAAGTTTGAATTTTCACTAAAAGACGTATAAAATTCGCACTAAAATGCCTAGGTTTCGACAATGTTTTACTTAGTTTACCGAGTGTAATTATTAAGCGTTTTATCCGTGCTTTAATCATGTATATGTTTTAATTAAAATCGAGATTTTTAATGTAATTGACCTAAAACGAATAGTTTTTAAAGATTATTTGTTAGTTTATTGTATAATTGTTTAGTTTTTGATGGTGGTTCAAGTAGGTTTTCTAGTATGAATTTCAGTGTTTTTCAAAGGTTTTATTTATGTTAACGTATATATCGTGTGCACATACATATATTTTTGACATGAAATATATTTGCCATGTTATTTACCTAAATATACATATCCGTTACTAAGTTTGAATTTTCACTAAAAGACGTATAAAATTCCGGCTAAAATGCGTTGGTTTCGACAATGCTTTACTTAGTTTACCGAGTGTAATTATTCAGCGTTTTATCCGTGCTTTAATCATGTATGTTTCAATTAAAATCGAGATTTTTAATGTAATTGACCTAAAACGAATAGTTTTTAAAGATTTATCGGTTAGTTTATTGTATAATTGTTTAGTTTTTGATGGTGATTCACGTAGGTTTTCTAGTATGAATTTATGTGTTATTCAAAGGTTTTATTTATGTTATCGTATATATCGTGTGCACATAAATATATTTTTGACAAGAAGTATATTTGCCATGTTATTTACCTAAAAGTAAATACCCTTTACTTAGTTTGAATTTTCACTAAAAAACGTATAAAATTCGTGCTAAAATGCCTAAATTTCGACAATGTTTTACTTAGTTTAACGAGTGTAATTATTAAGCGTTTTATCCGTGCTTTAATCATGTATATGTTTTAATTAAAATCGAGATTTTTAATGTTATTGACCTAAAACGAATAGTTTTTTAAGATTTATCTGTTAGTTTATTGTATAATTGATTAGTTTTTGATGGTGGTTTAAGTAGGTTTTCTAGTATGAATTTCAGTGTTTTTCAAAGGTTTTATTTATGTTAACGTATATATCGTGTGCACATACATATATTTGTGACAAGAAGTATATTTGACATGTTATTTACCTGAATATACATATCCGTTACTAAGTTTGAATTTTCACTAAAAGACGTATAAAATTCCGGCTAAAATGCGTTGGTATCGACAATGTTTTACTTAGTTTACCGAGTGTAATTATTAAGCGTTTTATCCGTGCTTTAATCATGTATATGTTTTAATTAAAATCGAGATTTTTAATGTTATTGACCTAAAACGAATAGTTTTTAAAGATTCATCTGTTAGTTTATTGTATAATTGTTTAGTTTTTGATGGTGGTTCAAGTAGGTTTTCTAGTATGAATTTCAGTGTTTTTCAAAGGTTTTATTTATGTTAACGTATATATCGTGTGCACATACATATATTTGTGACAAGAAGTATATTTGACATGTTATTTACCTGAATATAAATATCCGTTACTAAGTTTGAATTTTCACTAAAAGACGTATAAAATTCCGGCTAAAATGCGTTGGTTTCGACAATGTTTTACTTAGTTTACCGAGTGTAATTATGAAGCGTTTTATCCGTGCTTTAATCCTGTATGTTTCAATTAATATCGAGATTTTTAATGTAATTGTCCTAAAACGAAGAGTTTTTAAAGATTCATCGGTTAGTTTATTGTATAATTGTTTAGTTTTTGATGGTGATTCACGTAGGTTTTCTAGTATGAATTTCAGTGTTTTTCAAAGGTTTTATTTATGTTATCGTATATATCGTGTGCACATACATATATTTTTGACAAGAAGTATATTTGCCATGTTATTTACCTAAAAGTAAATACCCTTTACTTAGTTTGAATTTTCACTAAAAGACCTATAAAATCCGCACTAAAATGCCTAGGTTTCGACAATGTTTTACTTAGTTTACCGAGTGTAATTATTAAGCGTTATATCCGTGCTTTAATCATGTACATGTTTTAATTAAAATCGAGATTTTTAATGTTATTGTCCTAAAACGAATAGTTTTTTAAGATTTATCTGTTAGTTTATTGTATAATTGATTAGTTTTTGATGGTGGTTTAAGTAGGTTTTCTAGTATGAATTTCAGTGTTTTTCAAAGGTTTTATTTATGTTAACGTATATATCGTGTGCACATACATATATTTGTGACAAGAAGTATATTTGACATGTTATTTACCTGAATATACATATCCGTTACTAAGTTTGAATTTTCACTAAAAGACGTATAAAATTCGCACTAAAATGCCTAGGTTTCGACAATGTTTTACTTAGTTTACCGAGTGTAATTATTAAGCGTTTTATCCGTGCTTTAATCATGTATATGTTTTAATTAAAATCGAGATTTTTAATGTAATTGACCTAAAACGAATAGTTTTTAAAGATTATTTGTTAGTTTATTGTATAATTGTTTAGTTTTTGATGGTGGTTCAAGTAGGTTTTCTAGTATGAATTTCAGTGTTTTTCAAAGGTTTTATTTATGTTAACGTATATATCGTGTGCACATACATATATTTTTGACATGAAATATATTTGCCATGTTATTTACCTAAATATACATATCCGTTACTAAGTTTGAATTTTCACTAAAAGACGTATAAAATTCCGGCTAAAATGCGTTGGTTTCGACAATGCTTTACTTAGTTTACCGAGTGTAATTATTCAGCGTTTTATCCGTGCTTTAATCATGTATGTTTCAATTAAAATCGAGATTTTTAATGTAATTGACCTAAAACGAATAGTTTTTAAAGATTTATCGGTTAGTTTATTGTATAATTGTTTAGTTTTTGATGGTGATTCACGTAGGTTTTCTAGTATGAATTTATGTGTTATTCAAAGGTTTTATTTATGTTATCGTATATATCGTGTGCACATAAATATATTTTTGACAAGAAGTATATTTGCCATGTTATTTACCTAAAAGTAAATACCCTTTACTTAGTTTGAATTTTCACTAAAAAACGTATAAAATTCGTGCTAAAATGCCTAAATTTCGACAATGTTTTACTTAGTTTACCGAGTGTAATTATTAAGCGTTATATCCGTGCTTTAATCATGTACATGTTTTAATTAAAATCGAGATTTTTAATGTTATTGTCCTAAAACGAATAGTTTTTTAAGATTTATCTGTTAGTTTATTGTATAATTGATTAGTTTTTGATGGTGGTTTAAGTAGGTTTTCTAGTATGAATTTCAGTGTTTTTCAAAGGTTTTATTTATGTTAACGTATATATCGTGTGCACATACATATATTTGTGACAAGAAGTATATTTGACATGTTATTTACCTGAATATAAATATCCGTTACTAAGTTTGAATTTTCACTAAAAGACGTATAAAATTCCGACTAAAATGCGTTGGTTTCGACAATGTTTTACTTAGTTTACCGAGTGTAATTATGAAGCGTTTTATCCGTGCTTTAATCCTGTATGTTTCAATTAATATCGAGATTTTTAATGTAATTGTCCTAAAACGAAGAGTTTTTAAAGATTCATCGGTTAGTTTATTGTATAATTGTTTAGTTTTTGATGGTGATTCACGTAGGTTTTCTAGTATGAATTTCAGTGTTTTTCAAAGGTTTTATTTATGTTATTGTATATATCGTGTGCACATACATATATTTTTGACAAGAAGTATATTTGCCATGTTATTTACCTAAAAGTAAATACCCTTTACTTAGTTTGAATTTTCACTAAAAGACCTATAAAATCCGCACTAAAATGCCTAGGTTTCGACAATGTTTTACTTAGTTTACCGAGTGTAATTATTAAGCGTTATATCCGTGCTTTAATCATGTACATGTTTTAATTAAAATCGAGATTTTTAATGTTATTGTCCTAAAACGAATAGTTTTTTAAGATTTATCTGTTAGTTTATTGTATAATTGATTAGTTTTTGATGGTGGTTTAAGTAGGTTTTCTAGTATGAATTTCAGTGTTTTTCAAAGGTTTTATTTATGTTAACGTATATATCGTGTGCACATACATATATTTGTGACAAGAAGTATATTTGACATGTTATTTACCTGAATATACATATCCGTTACTAAGTTTGAATTTTCACTAAAAGACGTATAAAATTCGCACTAAAATGCCTAGGTTTCGACAATGTTTTACTTAGTTTACCGAGTGTAATTATTAAGCGTTTTATCCGTGCTTTAATCATGTATATGTTTCAATTAAAATCGAGATTTTTAATGTAATTGACCTAAAACGAATAGTTTTTAAAGATTATTTGTTAGTTTATTGTATAATTGTTTAGTTTTTGATGGTGATTCACGTAGGTTTTCTAGTATGAATTTATGTGTTTTTCAAAGGTTTTATTTATGTTAACGTATATATCGTGTGCACGTACATATATTTGTGACTAGAAGTATATTTGCCATGTTATTTACCTAAAAGTAAATACCCTTTACTTAGTTTGAATTTTCACTAAAAAACGTATAAAATTCGTGCTAAAATGCCTAAATTTCGACAATGTTTTACTTAGTTTAACGAGTGTAATTATTAAGCGTTTTATCCGTGCTTTAATCATGTATATGTTTTAATTAAAATCGAGATTTTTAATGTTATTGACCTAAAACGAATAGTTTTTTAAGATTTATCTGTTAGTTTATTGTATAATTGATTAGTTTTTGATGGTGGTTTAAGTAGGTTTTCTAGTATGAATTTCAGTGTTTTTCAAAGGTTTTATTTATGTTAACGTATATATCGTGTGCACATACATATATTTGTGACAAGAAGTATATTTGACATGTTATTTACCTGAATATACATATCCGTTACTAAGTTTGAATTTTCACTAAAAGACGTATAAAATTCTGACTAAAATGCGTTGGTATCGACAATGTTTTACTTAGTTTACCGAGTGTAATTATTAAGCGTTTTATCCGTGCTTTAATCATGTATATGTTTTAATTAAAATCGAGATTTTTAATGTTATTGACCTAAAACGAATAGTTTTTAAAGATTCATCTGTTAGTTTATTGTATAATTGTTTAGTTTTTGATGGTGGTTCAAGTAGGTTTTCTAGTATGAATTTCAGTGTTTTTCAAAGGTTTTATTTATGTTAACGTATATATCGTGTGCACATACATATATTTGTGACAAGAAGTATATTTGACATGTTATTTACCTGAATATAAATATCCGTTACTAAGTTTGAATTTTCACTAAAAGACGTATAAAATTCCGGCTAAAATGCGTTGGTTTCGACAATGTTTTACTTAGTTTACCGAGTGTAATTATGAAGCGTTTTATCCGTGCTTTAATCCTGTATGTTTCAATTAATATCGAGATTTTTAATGTAATTGTCCTAAAACGAAGAGTTTTTAAAGATTCATCGGTTAGTTTATTGTATAATTGTTTAGTTTTTGATGGTGATTCACGTAGGTTTTCTAGTATGAATTTCAGTGTTTTTCAAAGGTTTTATTTATGTTATCGTATATATCGTGTGCACATACATATATTTTTGACAAGAAGTATATTTGCCATGTTATTTACCTAAAAGTAAATACCCTTTACTTAGTTTGAATTTTCACTAAAAGACCTATAAAATCCGCACTAAAATGCCTAGGTTTCGACAATGTTTTACTTAGTTTACCGAGTGTAATTATTAAGCGTTATATCCGTGCTTTAATCATGTACATGTTTTAATTAAAATCGAGATTTTTAATGTTATTGTCCTAAAACGAATAGTTTTTTAAGATTTATCTGTTAGTTTATTGTATAATTGATTAGTTTTTGATGGTGGTTTAAGTAGGTTTTCTAGTATGAATTTCAGTGTTTTTCAAAGGTTTTATTTATGTTAACGTATATATCGTGTGCACATACATATATTTGTGACAAGAAGTATATTTGACATGTTATTTACCTGAATATACATATCCGTTACTAAGTTTGAATTTTCACTAAAAGACGTATAAAATTCGCACTAAAATGCCTAGGTTTCGACAATGTTTTACTTAGTTTACCGAGTGTAATTATTAAGCGTTTTATCCGTGCTTTAATCATGTATATGTTTCAATTAAAATCGAGATTTTTAATGTAATTGACCTAAAACGAATAGTTTTTAAAGATTATTTGTTAGTTTATTGTATAATTGTTTAGTTTTTGATGGTGATTCACGTAGGTTTTCTAGTATGAATTTATGTGTTTTTCAAAGGTTTTATTTATGTTAACGTATATATCGTGTGCACGTACATATATTTGTGACTAGAAGTATATTTGGCATGTTATTTACCTAAATGTACATACCCATTACTAAGTTTGAATTTTCACTAAAAGACGTATAAAATTCGTGCTAAAATGCCTAAATTTCGACAATGTTTTACTTAGTTTACCGAGTGTAATTATTAAGCGTTTTATCCGTGCTTTAATCATGTATATGTTTTAATTGAAATATAGATTTTTAATGTAATTGACCTAAAACGAAAAGTTTTCAAAGATTTATCTGTTAATTTATTGTATAATTGTTTAGTTTTTGATGGTGATTCACGTAGGTTTTCTAGTATGAATTTCAGTGTTTTTCAAAGGTTTTATTTATGTTAACGTATATATCGTGTGCACATACATATATTTGTGACTAGAAGTATATTTGGCATGTTATATACCTAAATGTACATACCCATTACTAAGTTTGAATTTTCACTAAAAGACGTATAAAATTCGTGCTAAAATGCCTAGATTTCGACAATGTTTTACTTAGTTTACCGAGTGTAATTATTAAGCGTTTTATCCGTGCTTTAATCATGTATATGTTTTAATTAAAATCGAGATTTTTAATGTTATTGACCTAAAACGAATAGTTTTTAAAGATTTATCTGTTAGTTTATTGTATAATTGTTTAGTTTTTGATGGTGGTTCAAGTAGGTTTTCTAGTATGAATTTCAGTGTTTTTCAAAGGTTTTATTTATGTTAACGTATATATCGTGTGCACATACATATATTTTTGACATGAAATATATTTGCCATGTTATTTACCTAAATATACATATCCGTTACTAAGTTTGAATTTTCACTAAAAGACGTATAAAATTCCGACTAAAATGCGTTGGTTTCGACAATGTTTTACTTAGTTTACCGAGTGTAATTATGAAGCGTTTTATCCGTGCTTTAATCCTGTATGTTTCAATTAATATCGAGATTTTTAATGTAATTGTCCTAAAACGAAGAGTTTTTAAAGATTCATCGGTTAGTTTATTGTATAATTGTTTAGTTTTTGATGGTGATTCACGTAGGTTTTCTAGTATGAATTTCAGTGTTTTTCAAAGGTTTTATTTATGTTATTGTATATATCGTGTGCACATACATATATTTTTGACAAGAAGTATATTTGCCATGTTATTTACCTAAAAGTAAATACCCTTTACTTAGTTTGAATTTTCACTAAAAGACCTATAAAATCCGCACTAAAATGCCTAGGTTTCGACAATGTTTTACTTAGTTTACCGAGTGTAATTATTAAGCGTTATATCCGTGCTTTAATCATGTACATGTTTTAATTAAAATCGAGATTTTTAATGTTATTGTCCTAAAACGAATAGTTTTTTAAGATTTATCTGTTAGTTTATTGTATAATTGATTAGTTTTTGATGGTGGTTTAAGTAGGTTTTCTAGTATGAATTTCAGTGTTTTTCAAAGGTTTTATTTATGTTAACGTATATATCGTGTGCACATACATATATTTGTGACAAGAAGTATATTTGACATGTTATTTACCTGAATATACATATCCGTTACTAAGTTTGAATTTTCACTAAAAGACGTATAAAATTCGCACTAAAATGCCTAGGTTTCGACAATGTTTTACTTAGTTTACCGAGTGTAATTATTAAGCGTTTTATCCGTGCTTTAATCATGTATATGTTTCAATTAAAATCGAGATTTTTAATGTAATTGACCTAAAACGAATAGTTTTTAAAGATTATTTGTTAGTTTATTGTATAATTGTTTAGTTTTTGATGGTGATTCACGTAGGTTTTCTAGTATGAATTTATGTGTTATTCAAAGGTTTTATTTATGTTAACGTATATATCGTGTGCACGTACATATATTTGTGACTAGAAGTATATTTGGCATGTTATTTACCTAAATGTACATACCCATTACTAAGTTTGAATTTTCACTAAAAGACGTATAAAATTCGTGCTAAAATGCCTAAATTTCGACAATGTTTTACTTAGTTTACCGAGTGTAATTATTAAGCGTTTTATCCGTGCTTTAATCATGTATATGTTTTAATTGAAATATAGATTTTTAATGTAATTGACCTAAAACGAAAAGTTTTCAAAGATTTATCTGTTAATTTATTGTATAATTGTTTAGTTTTTGATGGTGATTCACGTAGGTTTTCTAGTATGAATTTCAGTGTTTTTCAAAGGTTTTATTTATGTTAACGTATATATCGTGTGCACATACATATATTTGTGACTAGAAGTATATTTGGCATGTTATATACCTAAATGTACATACCCATTACTAAGTTTGAATTTTCACTAAAAGACGTATAAAATTCGTGCTAAAATGCCTAGATTTCGACAATGTTTTACTTAGTTTACCGAGTGTAATTATTAAGCGTTTTATCCGTGCTTTAATCATGTATATGTTTTAATTAAAATCGAGATTTTTAATGTTATTGACCTAAAACGAATAGTTTTTAAAGATTTATCTGTTAGTTTATTGTATAATTGTTTAGTTTTTGATGGTGGTTCAAGTAGGTTTTCTAGTATGAATTTCAGTGTTTTTCAAAGGTTTTATTTATGTTAACGTATATATCGTGTGCACATACATATATTTTTGACATGAAATATATTTGCCATGTTATTTACCTAAATATACATATCCGTTACTAAGTTTGAATTTTCACTAAAAGACGTATAAAATTCCGGCTAAAATGCGTTGGTTTCGACAATGCTTTACTTAGTTTACCGAGTGTAATTATTAAGCGTTTTATCCGTGCTTTAATCATGTATGTTTCAATTAAAATCGAGATTTTTAATGTAATTGACCTAAAACGAATAGTTTTTAAAGATTTATCGGTTAGTTTATTGTATAATTGTTTAGTTTTTGATGGTGATTCACGTAGGTTTTCTAGTATGAATTTATGTGTTATTCAAAGGTTTTATTTATGTTATCGTATATATCGTGTGCACATAAATATATTTTTGACAAGAAGTATATTTGCCATGTTATTTACCTAAAAGTAAATACCCTTTACTTAGTTTGAATTTTCACTAAAAAACGTATAAAATTCGTGCTAAAATGCCTAGGTTTCGACAATGTTTTACTTAGTTTAACGAGTGTAATTATTAAGCGTTTTATCCGTGCTTTAATCATGTATATGTTTTAATTAAAATCGAGATTTTTAATGTTATTGACCTAAAACGAATAGTTTTTTAAGATTTATCTGTTAGTTTATTGTATAATTGTTTAGTTTTTGATGGTGGTTCAAGTAGGTTTTCTAGTATGAATTTCAGTGTTTTTAAAGGGTTTATTTATGTTAACGTATATATCGTGTGCACATACATATATTTTTGACATGAAGTATATTTGCCATGTTATTTACCTATATATACATATCCGTTACTAAGTTTGAATTTTCACTAAAAGACGTATAAAATTCCGGCTAAAATGCGTTGGTTTCGACAATGTTTTACTTAGTTTACCGAGTGTAATTATGAAGCGTTTTATCCGTGCTTTAATCCTGTATGTTTCAATTAAAATCGAGATTTTTAATGTAATTGACCTCAAACGAATAGTTTTTAAAGATTTATCGGTTAGTTTATTGTATAATTGTTTAGTTTTTGATGGTGATTCACGTAGGTTTTCTAGTATGAATTTATGTGTTATTCAAAGGTTTTATTTATGTTATCGTATATATCGTGTTCACATACATATATTTTTGACAAGAAGTATATTTGCCATGTTATTTACCTAAAAGTAAATACCCCTTACTTAGTTTGAATTTTCACTAAAAAACGTATAAAATTCGTGCTAAAATGCCTAAATTTCGACAATGTTTTACTTAGTTTAACGAGTGTAATTATGAAGCGTTTTATCCGTGCTTTAATCATGTATATGTTTTAATTAAAATCGAGATTTTTAATGTTATTGACCTAAAACGAATAGTTTTTTAAGATTTATCTGTTAGTTTATTGTATAATTGATTAGTTTTTGATGGTGGTTCACGTAGGTTTTCTAGTATGAATTTCAGTGTTTTTCAAAGGTTTTATTTATGTTAACGTATATATCGTGTGCACATACATATATTTGTGACAAGAAGTATATTTGACATGTTATTTACCTGAATATACATATCCGTTACTAAGTTTGAATTTTCACTAAAAGACGTATAAAATTCTGGCTAAAATGCGTTGGTATCGACAATGTTTTACTTAGTTTACCGAGTGTAATTATTAAGCGTTTTATCCGTGCTTTAATCATGTATATGTTTTAATTAAAATCGAGATTTTTAATGTTATTGACCTAAAACGAATAGTTTTTAAAGATTCATCTGTTAGTTTATTGTATAATTGTTTAGTTTTTGATGGTGGTTCAAGTAGGTTTTCTAGTATGAATTTCAGTGTTTTTCAAAGGTTTTATTTATGTTAACGTATATATCGTGTGCACATACATATATTTGTGACAAGAAGTATATTTGATATGTTATTTACCTGAATATAAATATCCGTTACTAAGTTTGAATTTTCACTAAAAGACGTATAAAATTCCGGCTAAAATGCGTTGGTTTCGACAATGTTTTACTTAGTTTACCGAGTGTAATTATGAAGCGTTTTATCCGTGCTTTAATCCTGTATGTTTCAATTAATATCGAGATTTTTAATGTAATTGTCCTAAAACGAAGAGTTTTTAAAGATTCATCGGTTAGTTTATTGTATAATTGTTTAGTTTTTGATGGTGATTCACGTAGGTTTTCTAGTATGAATTTCAGTGTTTTTCAAAGGTTTTATTTATGTTATCGTATATATCGTGTGCACATACATATATTTTTGACAAGAAGTATATTTGCCATGTTATTTACCTAAAAGTAAATACCCTTTACTTAGTTTGAATTTTCACTAAAAGACCTATAAAATCCGCACTAAAATGCCTAGGTTTCGACAATGTTTTATTTAGTTTACCGAGTGTAATTATTAAGCGTTATATCCGTGCTTTAATCATGTACATGTTTTAATTAAAATCGAGATTTTTAATGTTATTGTCCTAAAACGAATAGTTTTTTAAGATTTATCTGTTAGTTTATTGTATAATTGTTTAGTTTTTGATGGTGATTCACGTAGGTTTTCTAGTATGAATTTATGTGTTTTTCAAAGGTTTTATTTATGTTAACGTATATATCGTGTGCACGTACATATATTTGTGACTAGAAGTATATTTGGCATGTTATTTACCTAAATGTACATACCCATTACTAAGTTTGAATTTTCACTAAAAGACGTATAAAATTCGTGCTAAAATGCCTAAATTTCGACAATGTTTTACTTAGTTTACCGAGTGTAATTATTAAGCGTTTTATCCGTGCTTTAATCATGTATATGTTTTAATTGAAATATAGATTTTTAATGTAATTGACCTAAAACGAAAAGTTTTCAAAGATTTATCTGTTAATTTATTGTATAATTGTTTAGTTTTTGATGGTGATTCACGTAGGTTTTCTAGTATGAATTTCAGTGTTTTTCAAAGGTTTTATTTATGTTAACGTATATATCGTGTGCACATACATATATTTGTGACTAGAAGTATATTTGGCATGTTATATACCTAAATGTACATACCCATTACTAAGTTTGAATTTTCACTAAAAGACGTATAAAATTCGTGCTAAAATGCCTAGATTTCGACAATGTTTTACTTAGTTTACCGAGTGTAATTATTAAGCGTTTTATCCGTGCTTTAATCATGTATATGTTTTAATTAAAATCGAGATTTTTAATGTTATTGACCTAAAACGAATAGTTTTTAAAGATTTATCTGTTAGTTTATTGTATAATTGTTTAGTTTTTGATGGTGGTTCAAGTAGGTTTTTTAGTATGAATTTCAGTGTTTTTCAAAGGTTTTATTTATGTTAACGTATATATCGTGTGCACATACATATATTTTTGACATGAAATATATTTGCCATGTTATTTACCTAAATATACATATCCGTTACTAAGTTTGAATTTTCACTAAAAGACGTATAAAATTCCGGCTAAAATGCGTTGGTTTCGACAATGCTTTACTTAGTTTACCGAGTGGATTTATTAAGCGTTTTATCCGTGCTTTAATCATGTATGTTTCAATTAAAATCGAGATTTTTAATGTAATTGACCTAAAACGAATAGTTTTTAAAGATTTATCGGTTAGTTTATTGTATAATTGTTTAGTTTTTGATGGTGATTCACGTAGGTTTTCTAGTATGAATTTATGTGTTATTCAAAGGTTTTATTTATGTTATCGTATATATCGTGTGCACGTAAATATATTTTTGACAAGAAGTATATTTGCCATGTTATTTACCTAAAAGTAAATACCCTTTACTTAGTTTGAATTTTCACTAAAAAACGTATAAAATTCGTGCTAAAATGCCTAAATTTCGACAATGTTTTACTTAGTTTAACGAGTGTAATTATTAAGCGTTTTATCCGTGCTTTAATCATGTATATGTTTTAATTAAAATCGAGATTTTTAATGTTATTGACCTAAAACGAATAGTTTTTAAAGATTCATCTGTTAGTTTATTGTATAATTGTTTAGTTTTTGATGGTGGTTCAAGTAGGTTTTCTAGTATGAATTTCAGTGTTTTTCAAAGGTTTTATTTATGTTAACGTATATATCGTGTGCACATACATATATTTGTGACAAGAAGTATATTTGACATGATATTTACCTGAATATAAATATCCGTTACTAAGTTTGAATGTTCACTAAAAGACGTATAAAATTCCGGCTAAAATGCGTTGGTTTCGACAATGTTTTACTTAGTTTACCGAATGTAATTATGAAGCGTTTTATCCGTGCTTTAATCCTGTATGTTTCAATTAATATCGAGATTTTTAATGTAATTGTCCTAAAACGAAGAGTTTTTAAAGATTCATCGGTTAGTTTATTGTATAATTGCTTAGTTTTTGATGGTGATTCACGTAGGTTTTCTAGTATGAATTTCAGTGTTTTTCAAAGGTTTTATTTATGTTATCGTATATATCGTGTGCACATACATATATTTTTGACAAGAAGTATATTTGCCATGTTATTTACCTAAAAGTAAATACCCTTTACTTAGTTTGAATTTTCACTAAAAGACCTATAAAATTCGTGCTAAAATGCCTAAATTTCGACAATGTTTTACTTAGTTTAACGAGTGTAATTATTAAGCGTTTTATCCGTGCTTTAATCATGTATATGTTTTAATTAAAATCGAGATTTTTAATGTTATTGACCTAAAACGAATAGTTTTTTAAGATTTATCTGTTAGTTTATTGTATAATTGTTTAGTTTTTGATGGTGGTTCACGTAGGTTTTCTAGTATGAATTTCAGTGTTTTTCAAAGGTTTTATTTATGTTAACGTATATATCGTGTGCACATACATATATTTTTGACATGAAGTATATTTGCCATGTTATTTACCTATATATACATATCCGTTACTAAGTTTGAATTTTCACTAAAAGACGTATAAAATTCGTGCTAAAATGCGTTGGTTTCGCCAATGTTTTACTTAGTTTACCGAGTGTAATTATTAAGCGTTATATCCGTGCTTTAATCATGTATATGTTTTAATTAAAATCGAGATTTTTAATGTTATTGACCTAAAACGAATAGGTTTGAAGATTTATCTGTTAGTTTATTGTATAATTGATTAGTTTTTGATGGTGATTCACGTAGGTTTTCTAGTATGAATTTCAGTGTTTTTCATAGGTTTTATGTATGTTAACGTATATATCGTGTGCACATACATATATTTGTGACAAGAAATATATTTGCAATGTTATTTACCTAAAAGTAAATACCCTTTACTTAGTTTGAATTTTCACTAAAAGACGTATAAAATTCCGGCTAAAATGCGTTGGTTTCGACAATGTTTTACTTAGTTTACCGAGTGTAATTATTAAGCGTTTTATCCGTGCTTTAATCATGTATATGTTTCAATTAAAATCGAGATTTTTAATGTAATTGACCTAAAACGAATAGTTTTTAAAGATTTATTTGTTAGTTTATTGTATAATTGTTTAGTTTTTGATGGTGATTCACGTAGGTTTTCTAGTATGAATTTATGTGTTTTTCAAAGGTTTTATTTATGTTAACGTATATATCGTGTGCACGTACATATATTTGTGACTAGAAGTATATTTGGCATGTTATTTACCTAAATGTACATACCCATTACTAAGTTTGAATTTTCACTCAAAGACGTATAAAATTCGTGCTAAAATGCCTAGATTTCGACAATGTTTTACTTAGTTTACCGAGTGTAATTATTAAGCGTTTTATCCGTGCTTTAATCATGTATATGTTTTAATTAAAATCGAGATTTTTAATGTTATTGACCTCAAACGAATAGTTTTTAAAGATTTATCTGTTAGTTTATTGTATAATTGTTTAGTTTTTGATGGTGGTTCAAGTAGGTTTTCTAGTATGAATTTCAGTGTTTTTCAAAGGTTTTATTTATGATAACGTATATATCGTGTGCACATACATATATTTTTGACATGAAATATATTTGCCATGTTATTTACCTAAATATACATATCCGTTACTAAGTTTGAATTTTCACTAAAAGACGTATAAAATTCCGGCTAAAATGCGTTGGTTTCGACAATGTTTTACTTAGTTTACCGAGTGTAATTATTAAGCGTTTTATCCGTGCTTTAATCATGTATGTTTCAATTAAAATCGAGATTTTTAATGTAATTGACCTAAAACGAATAGTTTTTAAAGATTTATCGGTTAGTTTATTGTATAATTGTTTAGTTTTTGATGGTGATTCACGTAGGTTTTCTAGTATGAATTTATGTGTTATTCAAAGGTTTTATTTATGTTATCGTATATATCGTGTGCACATAAATATATTTTTGACAAGAAGTATATTTGCCATGTTATTTACCTAAAAGTAAATACCCTTTACTTAGTTTGAATTTTCACTAAAAAACGTATAAAATTCGTGCTAAAATGCCTAAATTTCGACAATGTTTTACTTAGTTTAACGAGTGTAATTATTAAGCGTTTTATCCGTGCTTTAATGTTTTAATTAAAATCGAGATTTTTAATGTTATTGACCTAAAACGAATAGTTTTTTAAGATTTATCTGTTAGTTTATTGTATAATTGTTTAGTTTTTGATGGTGGTTCAAGTAGGTTTTCTAGTATGAATTTCAGTGTTTTTAAAGGGTTTATTTATGTTAACGTATATATCGTGTGCACATACATATATTTTTGACATGAAGTATATTTGCCATCTTATTTACCTATATATACATATCCGTTACTAAGTTTGAATTTTCACTAAAAGACGTATAAAATTCCGGCTAAAATGCGTTGGTTTCGACAATGTTTTACTTAGTTTACCGAGTGTAATTATGAAGCGTTTTATCCGTGCTTTAATCCTGTATGTTTCAATTAAAATCGAGATTTTTAATGTAATTGACCTCAAACGAATAGTTTTTAAAGATTTATCGGTTAGTTTATTGTATAATTGTTTAGTTTTTGATGGTGATTCACGTAGGTTTTCTAGTATGAATTTATGTGTTATTCAAAGGTTTTATTTATGTTATCGTATATATCGTGTTCACATACATATATTTTTGACAAGAAGTATATTTGCCATGTTATTTACCTAAAAGTAAATACCCCTTACTTAGTTTGAATTTTCACTAAAAAACGTATAAAATTCGTGCTAAAATGCCTAAATTTCGACAATGTTTTACTTAGTTTAACGAGTGTAATTATGAAGCGTTTTATCCGTGCTTTAATCATGTATATGTTTTAATTAAAATCGAGATTTTTAATGTTATTGACCTAAAACGAATAGTTTTTTAAGATTTATCTGTTAGTTTATTGTATAATTGATTAGTTTTTGATGGTGGTTCACGTAGGTTTTCTAGTATGAATTTCAGTGTTTTTCAAAGGTTTTATTTATGTTAACGTATATATCGTGTGCACATACATATATTTGTGACAAGAAGTATATTTGACTTGTTATTTACCTGAATATACATATCCGTTACTAAGTTTGAATTTTCACTAAAAGACGTATAAAATTCTGGCTAAAATGCGTTGGTTTCGACAATGTTTTACTTTGTTTACCGAGTGCAATTATTAAGCGTTTTATCCGTGCTTTAATCATGTATATGTTTTAATTAAAATCGAGATTTTTAATGTTATTGACCTAAAACGAATAGTTTTTAAAGATTTATCTGTTAGTTTATTGTATAATTGTTTAGTTTTTGATGGTGGTTCAAGTAGGTTTTCTAGTATGAATTTCAGTGTTTTTCAAAGGTTTTATTTATGTTAACGTATATATCGTGTGCACATACATATATTTTTGACATGAAGTATATTTGCCATGTTATTTACCTATATATACATATCCGTTACTAAGTTTGAATTTTCACTAAAAGACGTATAAAATTCCGGCTAAAATGCGTTGGTTTCGACAATGTTTTACTTAGTTTACCGAGTGTAATTATGAAGCGTTTTATCCGTGCTTTAATCCTGTATGTTTCAATTAAAATCGAGATTTTTAATGTAATTGACCTCAAACGAATAGTTTTTAAAGATTTATCGGTTAGTTTATTGTATAATTATTTAGTTTTTGATGGTGATTCACGTAGGTTTTCTAGTATGAATTTATGTGTTATTCAAAGGTTTTATTTATGTTATCGTATATATCGTGTGCACATACATATATTTTTGACAAGAAGTATATTTGCCATGTTATTTACCTAAAAGTAAATACCCCTTACTTAGTTTGAATTTTCACTAAAAAACGTATAAAATTCGTGCTAAAATGCCTAAATTTCGACAATGTTTTACTTAGTTTAACGAGTGTAATTATTAAGCGTTTTATCCGTGCTTTAGTCATGTATATGTTTTAATTAAAATCGAGATTTTTAATGTTATTGACCTAAAACGAATAGTTTTTTAAGATTTATCTGTTAGTTTATTGTATAATTGATTAGTTTTTGATGGTGGTTCACGTAGGTTTTATAGTATGAATTTCAGTGTTTTTCAAAGGTTTTATTTATGTTAACGTATATATCGTGTGCACATACATATATTTGTGACAAGAAGTATATTTGACATGTTATTTACCTAAATATACATATCCGTTACTAAGTTTGAATTTTCACTAAAAGACGTATGAAATTCCGGCTAAAATGCGTTGGTTTCGACAATGTTTTACTTAGTTTACCGAGTGTAATTATTAAGCGTTTTATCTGTGCTTTAATCATGTATATGTTTTAATTAAAATCGAGATTTTTAATGTTATTGACCTCAAACGAATAGTTTTTAAAGATTTATCTGTTAGTTTATTGTATAATTGTTTAGTTTTTGATGGTGGTTCAAGTAGGTTTTCTAGTATGAATTTCAGTGTTTTTCAAAGGTTTTATTTATGTTATCGTATATATCGTGTGCACATACATATATTTTTGACAAGAAGTATATTTGCCATGTTATTTACCTAAAAGTAAATACCCTTTACTTAGTTTGAATTTTCACTAAAAGACCTATAAAATCCGCACTAAAATGCCTAGGTTTTGACAATGTTTTACTTAGTTTACCGAGTGTAATTATTAAGCGTTTTATCCGTGCTTTAATCATGTATATGTTTTAATTAAAATCGAGATTTTAATGTTATTGACCTAAAACGAATAGTTTTTAAAGATTTATCTGTTAGTTTATTGTATAATTGTTTAGTTTTTGATGGTGGTTCTCGTAGGTTTTCTAGTATGAATTTATGTGTTTTTCAAAGGTTTTATATATGTTAACGTATATATCGTGTGCACATACATATATTTGTGACAAGAAGTATATTTGCCATGTTATTTACCTGAAAGTAAATACCCTTTACTTAGTTTGAATTTTCACTGAAAGACCTATAAAATTCGCACTAAAATGCCTAGGTTTTGACAATGTTTTACTTAGTTTACCGAGTGTAATTATAAAGCGTTTTATCCGTGCTTTAATCATGTATATGTTTTAATTAAAATCGAGATTTTTAATGTTATTGACCTAAAACGAATAGGTTTGAAGATTTATCTGTTAGTTTATTGTATAATTGATTAGTTTTTGATGGTGATTCAGGTAGGTTTTCTAGTATGAATTTCAGTGTTTTTCAAAGGTTTTATGTATGTTAACGTATATATCGTGTGCACATACATATATTTGTGACATGTTATTTAACTTAATATACATATCCGTTACTAAGTTTGAATTTTCACTAAAAGACGTATAAAATTCCGGCTAAAATGCGTTGGTTTCGACAATGTTTTACTTAGTTTACCGAGTGTAATTATTAAGCGTTTTATCCGTGCTTTAATCATGTATATGTTTTAATTAAAATATAGATTTTTAATGTAATTGACCTAAAAGGAAAAGTTTTCAAAGATTTATCTGTTAGTTTATTGTATAATTGTTTAGTTTTTGATGGTGATTCAGGTAGGTTTTCAAGTATGAATTTCAGTGTTTTTCAAAGGTGTTATTTATGTTAACGTATATATCGTGTGCACATACATATATTTGTGACTAGAAGTATATTTGGCATGTTAAGATTTTTGACAAGAAGTATATTTGCCATGTTATTTACCTAAAAGTAAATACCCTTTACTTAGTTTGAATTTTCACTGAAAGACCTATAAAATTCGCACTAGATTGCCTAGGTTTCGACAATGTTTTACTTAGTTTACCGAGTGTAATTATTAAGCGTTTTATCCGTGCTTTAATCATGTATATGTTTTAATTAAAATCGAGATTTTGAATGTAATTGACCTAAAACGAATAGTTTTTAAAGATTTATCTGTTAATTTATTGTATAATTGTTTAGTTTTTGATGGTGGTTCACGTAGGTTTTCTAGTATAAATTTATGTGTTTTTCAAAGGTTTTATGTATGTTAACGTATATATCGTGTGCACATACATATATTTGTGACAAGAAGTATATTTGCCATGTTATTTACCTAAATATACATATCCGTTACTAAGTATGAATTTTCACTAAAAGACGTATAAAATTCCGGCTAAAATGCCTTGGTTTCGACAATGTTTTACTTAGTTTACCGAGTGTAATTATTAAGCGTTTTATCCGTGCTTTAATCATGTATATGTTTTAATTAAAATATAGATTTTTAATGTAATTGACCTAAAACGAAAAGTTTTCAAAGATTTATCTGTTAGTTTATTGTATAATTGTTTAGTTTTTGATGGTGATTCAGGTAAGTTTTCTCGTATGAATTTCAGTGTTTTTCAAAGGTTTTATTTATGTTAACGTATATATCGTGTGCACATACATATATTTGTGACTAGAAGTATATTTGGCATGTTATTTACCTAAATGTACATACCCATTACTAAGTTTGAATTTTCACGAAAAGACGTATAAAATTCGTGCTAAAATGCCTAGATTTCGACAATGTTTTACTTAGTTTACCGAGTGTAATTATTAAGCGTTTTATCCGTGCTTTAATCATGTATATGTTTTAATTAAAATCGAGATTTTTAATGTTATTGACCTAAAACGAATAGTTTTTAAAGATTTATCTGTTAGTTTATTGTATAATTGTTTAGTTTTTGATGGTGGTTCACGTAGGTTTTCTAGTATGAATTTATGTGTTTTTCAACGGTTTTATTTATGTTATCGTATATATCGTGTGCACATACATATATTTTTGACAAGAAGTATATTTGCCATGTTATTTACCTAAAAGTAAATACCCTTTACTTAGTTTGAATTTTCACTGAAAGACCTATAAAATTCGCACTAGATTGCCTAGGTTTCGACAATGTTTTACTTAGTTTACCGAGTGTAATTATTAAGCGTTTTATCCGTGCTTTAATCATGTATATGTTTTAATTAAAATCGAGATTTTTAATGTTATTGACCTAAAACGAATAGTTTTTAAAGATTTATCTGTTAGTTTATTGTATAATTGATTAGTTTTTGATGGTGGTTCACGTAGGTTTTCTAGTATGAATTTATGTGTTTTTCAAAGGTTTTATTTATGTTAACGTATATATCGTGTGCACATACATATATTTGTGACAAGATGCATATTTGCCATGTTATTTACCTAAAAGTAAATACCCGTTACTAAGTTTGAATTTTCACTAAAAGACGTATAAAATTCGTGCTAAAATGCCTAGATTTCGACAATGTTTTACTTAGTTTACCGAGTGTAATTATTAAGCGTTTTATCCGTGCTTTAATCATGTATATGTTTTAATTAAAATCGATATTTTTAATGTTATTGACCTAAAACAAATAGTTTTTAAAGATTTATCTGTTAGTTTATTGTATAATTAATTACTTTTTTATGGTGGTTCACGTAGGTTTTCTAGTATGAATTTCAGTGTTTTTCAAAGGTTTTATTTTTGTTAACGTATATATCGTGTGCACATACATATATTTGTGACAAGAAGTATATTTGACATGTTATTTAAATTTATTTATGTTATATAACATATTTATTTACATGTTATTTAAATTTATTTATGTTATATAACATATTTATTTATGTTATATAACATATTTATTTACATGTTATTTAAATTTATTTATGTTATATAAAATTCCGGCTAAAATTCCTAGGTTTCCACAATGTTTTACTTAGTTTACCGAGTGTAATTATTAAGCGTTTTATCTTTGCTTTAATCATGTATATGTTTTAATTAAAATCGAGATTTTTAATGTAATTGACTAAAACGAATAGTTTTTAAGATATATCTATTAGTTTATTGTATAATTGTTTAGATTTTGATGGTGGTGTGAAAACGTTACCCCCTCACCCCCCCACATTTTCTCTGTCTTCTAACCATGTCTTCTTCTTAGCCGGCCGGTGATCAACTAGTGGTTCGAGGGGGTAACGCACAATTCTTTCCACCACACAAAAATACGATCGAGGGAGACAGGAGAAAATAGAAGGATAAACGAACAAACAACAAACTTGGGGTTACCAAGAGCAGAAAAGAGGTATTGCAACACTACATGCATATGCGGACTATCGCTAGCGTGGGTTACTAGCGAAAATTCCACAATGCTACTGGAATCAGACATCTTGAGACTCTTCTTGTCTCCTCGCCTCTCTGCTCGGTGTCTGGTGTTGACTGCCCCTCCATTCTTCCACGCCAACTTCTCTTCTGCTGCTTGCCTCTCTGCTCTCCAGCCACCAACTCCTTCTGCTCCTGTCCAACTACCAACTCTTTGGGTCGCGTCGTCAACTCTCATTCTCGGGTCCCCTTACCACTTCCGGATACGGCGAGATTTCATGTCCAAGAATCCTTTGTCTGGTTTCGCGCCAAAACAGACTCGTCTGCTTTGGCCGCCTGCCCCCATAGTGCTACATACCTCCCTCTCTTACCCTTGTCATTTATTCTCAATAAATTACATCACGATTTAACAACAAGCAAAAAAAACAAGAACATTTACAGGAAATAAAAACTGAAATTACAAAATTTTAAAGGGGTTCGGTCGTCCCCTAAAAAAAATAATAAATAATATAACAACACCACATCATCATACACATAAAAAAAATTTTTTTCAAATAAAAAAATATATTGCTGGATTAAGCTCTTCCACCTTGCTCTCCTGTGAACAATTCTGGGGTCTCCTGACTCATCCCTATTCTTCATTTCAATAGGACTTTTTGATTCACCTCCAACATTATTCAATTTTCTTTCAATTCGCCCCGCCCCCACCCAACAACACACAGGGGAATTTTAACCACCCCTACCTAACAATTTCAGGAGGATTTTTCCATTCACCTCCAACATTATTCAATTTTCGAACATTTCACCACATTCTCCAACCCATCAGAACACAGCGGAATTTTAACCACCCCTACCCAACAATTCAGGAGTATTTTTGGACTTGTCTCCCCCCCTTTCCTTACGACGTGGGAGCATCAGTAATCTCCGCAGTTCGATCGGTGTCGTAACAGGAATAATGTTCCAGAAAGCACTGTGGAATTCACTTCCCAACCTGGGGGCCTTCACTGCCCCCTGCAACAAACAAAACAAGTCTCTCAGCCATCAATCACCATGGATTTTCAAAAGATAAGAGAAAAAAGAACAAAAAAACAAAGCAATTGACACCATCTCCCAGATCGTCCAGCCATGACCAGCCAGGGGGGAGGAGCAACCGGACACCGCCCCGCGCCCAGGTATCGTCTTCCCAACCCATCGTCAACCGTTTCCTCGGTACCATTTCATCAATTCCATGTCAACCAGGCCACTCGCCCTCCCAAATCATCACTTGTATAACTTACTACCCCTCGATACCAGTCCGCGAAACAGGGCTCCCGTTCACCCAACCCCCCCAGGGGAACACGATCAGACGAAGTGAAGAAGTGCCAAGAGCAGTTAAACTTACGAAAAATAAACCCAGAAAATCCATGAAGGTAAAACAAAAATAAAAAATAAAAATAAATTAAATTAAAAAAAAAAATAAATAAAATAAACAAATAACAATAAATAACAAAGCAAATGACACGGTAAGCCCAGTCCCCCAAAACCAACAAAAAACAAGGCAAAGTATAACAAAAAAAAAACAAACAAAAAAAACAAAGGATAGCAAAAAAAAATCCACACAAATTAAACAACAAAAAAAAAAAATTAATAATAAACAATTCACAGACAAAAAAAAAAAAGAAATAAAATAACTACAATTGACAAATATATAAAAATAAAATTGTTCTGAAGGAATCTGACACGCATCCACCTTCTAACCCTTGTCTCTCTTCCCTTGAGATCTCTGCCCACTTCCACCATTTCCCTTTGCGTCTTACTTTCCTTCTCTCCTGTCCACTTGAATTCTTCCCTCTACCGGGGGTGGTGTGGGAGGGGATAGCGTTTGCTTCCAACCGTTTTTTTTTAAAAATCCACAAAAAAATAAAAACTTTCTTTTCTTCCTAAAATCCAAAGTTTACTTATTCTTTTTCTTTCTTTCTATTTTCTTTTTTTTTTTTTTTAACAGAGACAGGCATGGATGCAGTGACAAAAATTCCCAAGCAATATTTCTTTCTTTCTACTTTTCGTTCTCTCTTTTTCTTTCTTTTTTTTTTTTTTTTTTTTTTTTCGACTTTATCTGTTCTTCCTTTTTCTTTGTTCAAATTTTTCCGCCATTTTTTTTTTTTTTTTAAAAGTTTTTTTATATTTTCCATTTTTTTTTGTTTTTGTGGTAGAAGCTTTCCTCCACCTTCTACCTTCTGCACTCGGATGATCCGACTTTGACCAGTCGATTTTAACCTAGAAATCTCACTTTCTCTCTAATTTCTCTGGGGTTTTGAAATACCACAATTTTTTTTTTTTTCTTTTAGTGAACCTTGCAGCAAAAAAAATTTTTTTTTTTTAATCGGTGACTTATCACCTTTCCAGCATAAAATAAATTACTATAAAACTTCCCAGAAGGGACAATATTTTTTTAAGCCACTGGTCCTATCACTTAAGGATGATTATACTATGGAAACTGCTACGCAAAAAAAATCATTTGAATTCTACTGGTCAAGATAAGTGTGCGAGGAGGGTAGGGGAATAAATTCTTTCTTTCCCTTCTAACAAAAATACAACAAAAAACATCAGCAGTTATGAGGGGCTTAAACATACATACACACACACACAAACGAAATAGATTACTTGTTTTTTTTTTTTTTACATCTTAAAATTTCCTTAATCTAACAAATCTTTCTTTTTTTTTAATCGGTGACTTATCACCTTTCCAGCATAAAGAAAAATTACTATAAAACTTCCCAGAAGGGACAATATTTTTTTTTAAGCCACTGGTCCTATCACTTAAGGATGATTATACTATGGAAACTGCTACGCAAAAAAAATCATTTGAATTCTACTGGTCAAGATAAGTGTGCGAGGAGGGTAGGGGAATAAATTCTTTCTTTCCCTTCTAACAAAAATACAACAAAAAAAAATCAGCAGTTATGAGGGGCTTAAACCTACATACACACACACACAAACGAAATAGATTACTTGGGTTCTTTTTTTTTTTTTTTTTTTTCTACATTTTAGATATCCTTAATCTAAAAAATTTTTTTTTTTGTTCTTATATTCGAGTGCAGGTGGGTGGGGAATGTGTATTCCTACCTTTGTAGATTTCTTCCTTTTCAATCTTTTTTTTTTCTTTTTCTTTGTTTCTTTCGTTTTCTTTTTCCTTCTTTTCTTTTCTCGTTGCTCGCAGGGTCCTTATTGCATTTTTTTTTCTTTCTTCCTCGTCCGCTCGCTTCCCGACTCCTTCATCCCTCGATTCATTCCTATTTTTTTTTATCAGGTTTTTCTTCATCCTGGTCACGGCACCATTGTGAAAACGTTACCCCCTCACCCCCCCAAATTTTCTCTGTCTTCTAACCATGTCTTCTTCTTAGCCGGCCGGTGATCAACTAGTGGTTCGAGGGGGTAACGCACAATTCTTTCCACCACACAAGAATACAATCGAGGGAGACAGGAGAAAATAGAAGGATAAACGAACAAACAACAAACTTGGGGTTACCAAGAGCAGAAAAGAGGTATTGCAACACTACATGCATATGCGGACTATCGCTAGCGTGGGTTACTAGCGAAAATTCCACAATGCTACTGGAATCAGACATCTTGAGACTCTTCTTCACTGGACCCTATCTTGTCTCCTCGCCTCTCTGCTCGGTGTCTGGTGTTGACTGCCCCTCCATTCTTCCACGCCAACTTCTCTTCTGCTGCTTGCCTCTCTGCTCTCCAGCCACCAACTCCTTCTGCTCCTGTCCAACTACCAACTCTGTCTCTTTGGGTCGCGTCGTCAACTCTCATTCCCGGGTCCCCTTACCACTTCCGGATACGGCGAGATTTCATGTCCAAGAATCCTTTGTCTGGTTTCGCGCCAAAACAGACTCGTCTACTTTGGCGGCCTGCCCCCATAGTGCTACAGTGGTTCATGTAGGTTTTCTAGTATGAATTTCAGTGTTTTTCAAAGGTTTTATTTATGTTAACGTATATATCGTGTGCACATACATATATTTGTGACAAGAAGTATATTTGACATATACATATCCGTTACTAAGTATGAATTTTCACTAAAAGACGTATAATATTCCGGCTAAAATGCCTTGGTTTCGACAATGTTTTACTTAGTTTACCGAGTGTAATTATTAAGCGTTTTATCCGTGCTTTATTCATGTATATGTTTTAATTAAAATCGAGATTTTTAATGTAATTGACCTAAAACGAATAGTTTTTAAAGATTTATCTGTTAGTTTACTGTATAATTGTTTAGTTTTTGATGGTGGTTCACGTAGGTTTTCTAGTATGAATTTCAGTGTTTTTCAAAGGTTTTATTTATGTTAACGCATATATCGTGTGCACATACATATATTATTGACAAGAAGTATATTTGCCATGTTATTTACCTAAATGTACATACCCGTTAGTAAGTTTGAATTTTCACTAAAAGACGTATATAATTCGTGCTAAAATGCCTTGGTTTCGACAATGTTTTACTTAGTTTACCAAGTGTAATTATTAAGCGTTTTATCCGTGCTTTAATCATGTATATGTTTTAATTAAAATCGAGATTTTTAATGTAATTGACTAAAACGAATAGTTTTTGAAGATTTATCTGTTAGTTTATTGTATAATTGTTTAGTTTTTGATGGTGTTTCACGTAGGTTTTCTAGTATGAATTTCAGTGTTTTTCAAAGGTTTTATTTATGTTAACGTATATATCGTGTGCACATACATATATTTGTGACAAGAAGTATATTTGACATGTTATTTACCTAAATATACATATCCGTTACTAAGTATGAATTTTCACTAAAAGACGTATAAAATTCCGGCTAAAATTCCTAGGTTTCGACAATGTTTTACTTAGTTTACCGAGTGTAATTATTAAGCGTTTTATCCGTGCTTTAATCACGTATATGTTTTAATTAAAATCGAGATTTTTAATGTAATTGACTAAAACGAATAGTTTTTAAGATATATCTGTTAGTTTATTGTATAATTGTTTAGATTTTGATGGTTGTTCATGTAGGTTTTCTAGTATGAATTTCAGTGTTTTTCAAAGGTTTTATTTATGTTAACGTATATATCATGTGCACATACATATATTTGTGACAAGAAGTATATTTGACATATACATATCCGTTACTAAGTATGAATTTTCACTAAAAGACGTATAAAATTCCGGCTAAAATTCCTAGGTTTCGACAATGTTTTACTTAGTTTACCGAGTGTAATTTTTAAGCGTTTTATCCGTGCTTTAATCATGTATATGTTTTAATTGAAATCGAGATTTTTAATGTAATTGACCTAAAACGAATAGTTTTTAAAGATTTATCTGTTAGTTTATTGTATAATTGATTACTTTTTGATGGTGGTTCACGTAGGTTTTCTAGTATGAATTTCAGTGTTTTTCAAAGGTTTTATTTATGTTAACGTATATATCGTGTGCACATACATATATTTGTGAGAAGAAGTATATTTGCCATGTTATTTACCTAAATGTACATACCCGTTACTAAGTTTGAATTTTCACTAAAAGACGTATAAAATTCGTGCTAAAATGCCTAGGTTTCGACAATGTTTTACTTAGTTTACCGAGTGTAATTATTAAGCGTTTTATCCGTGCTTTAATCATGTATATGTTTTAATCAAAATCGATATTTTTAATGTTATTGACCTAAAACAAATAGTTTTTAAAGATTTATCTGTTAGTTTATTGTATAATTAATTACTTTTTGATGGTGGTTCACGTAGGTTTTCTAGTATGAATTTCAGTGTTTTTCAAAGGTTTTATTTATGTTAACGTATATATCGTGTGCACATACATATATTTGTGACAAGAAGTATATTTGCCATGTTTATTACCTAAATATACATATCCGTTACTAAGTATGAATTTTCACTAAAAGACGTTTAAAATTCCGGCTAAAATGCCTTGGTTTCGACAATGTTTTACTTAGTTTACCGAGTGTAATTATTAAGCGTTTTATCCGTGCTTTAATCATGTATATGTTTTAATTAAAATCGAGATTTTTAATGTAATTGACCTAAAACGAATAGTTTTTAAAGATTTATCTGTTAGTTTATTGTATAATTGATTACTTTTTGATGGTGGTTCACGTAGGTTTTCTAGTATGAATTTCAGTGTTTTTCAAAGGTTTTATTTATGTTAACGTATATATCGTGTGCACATACATATATTTGTGAGAAGAAGTATATTTGCCATGTTATTTACCTAAATGTACATACCCGTTACTAAGTTTGAATTTTCACTAAAAGACGTATAAAATTCGTGCTAAAATGCCTAGGTTTCGACAATGTTTTACTTAGTTTACCGAGTGTAATTATTAAGCGTTTTATCCGTGCTTTAATCATGTATATGTTTTAATTAAAATCGAGATTTTTAATGTTATTGACCTAAAACGAATAGTTTTTAAAGATTTATCTGTTAGTTTATTGTATAATTGATTAGTTTTTGATGGTGGTTCACGTAGGTTTTCTAGTATGAATTTCAGTGTTTTTCAAAGGTTTTATTTATGTTAACGTATATATTGTGTGCACATACATACATTTGTGACAAGAAATATATTTCCTTGTTATTTACATAACCGTTACTAAGTGTGAATTTTCACTGAGAGACGTATAAAATTCGTGCTACAATGCCTCGGTTTCGACAATGTTTTTCTTAGTTTACCGAGTGTAATTATTACGCGTTTTATGCGTGCTTTCATCACATATATGTTTTAATTAAAATCGAGATTTTTAATGTAATTGACCTATAACGAATAGTTTTTAAAGATTTATCTGTTAGTTTATTGTATAATTGATTAGTTTTTGATGGCGGCTCACGTAGGTTTTCTAATATGAATTTCAGTGTTTTTCAAAAGTTTTATTTATGTTAACGTATATATCGTGTGCACATACATGTATTTTTGACAAGAAATATATATGCCTTTTTATTTACATAACCGTGTTACAAGACGAGATCTTGCCTTGATTTGAAAAAACAAAAAGAAAGAAAAGAAGAAAAGAAAAAAAAAACGGAAGTTAACACTTCGAGTTCTCAACTCAAAATGAAAAGTTAGTCGCTCACGCATGGGCTCCGCACAGAACTTACGTTTGCGATAAATTAACAAAAAAAAATACATTAATAAATATCCAATCGGAACGCTTCCCGCGGGGCACAAAAATTGCCGTTTGTGAGCCTACAAAAAATATATAAATAGACGGACCAAATAATCATCAGTCAGACTTGTTCTTTCACACGACCCGTGTTAAAGATTCTTCGCCACCGTCCGGCGCCTGTCATCCGATACATCAAACGATCGCTGCCGCTACCAACGCTGTCCTAATTCCGAGAAAACCATCCCTTCACCACGAGGCAAGTACAGTACATGAACTATGTAACTACTACCACTGAATTCATTCTTTAACTGTGAACATATTTCTCCATTCTACTCTCTGTACTTAATCTATTTATAAAAAATTTTCTATAACATCATTACTGTGTTATTGTGAGTATCTATACGTTCTTTGTTTTGCAAACCATACGCATTTCTCGCCCACAACTCAGAATATAACACTGGTGTCAAGCGTGCAGCAAAACAAGTATGGAATACTCCGGCCTTTCTCGATCAGAAATCTTGGAACTTATAAAACAGCAAAAAGCAGCGATTCTCCAAACGAAAATTGATGTGGAGCCGGCAGATAACCAGCAAGCACAATTAATCATTAGTGAACTGAAAACAGACCTCCACGAACTTTTAACTGCTCTGCAAACTACCGCGCACGATCGATCGATCGCACACATTGCAACAACACACCACAAACTATGAGCTTCTATTGCGACAGCAGTCACTTCGGGACGCCACAAAATCCATCCGGACCTTCGAACCGGGCAGCGATGTAAACCGCTTCATTACCGACCTTAATAAGGCTTACACCATACATGTTAAGCCAGAATTAAGGGAATATCCTGCAATGGAGAAGGAGTTTGTCAAGCTGGCAAAGCAACTACTGAACGAAGGCATCTTCCAGCAGATGGAGGACTCAAGACAGCCCACGTCCACGTTCGAGGAACTAAAGGCTTACCTTATATCCACCCACGGGAGCCAAATGACAAACTTTCAGTACCTAAGCCGAGCATGGGACCTTCAGCGACACGAGGGAGAGAAACTCACTGATTTTGCAGGCCGACTTGAAAACACAATCCGAGAGGCCACAGTCCACATCACGGCAAAATTCAAGTCGGACAGACAAAATGCTGAGATGACGGCCGAAACTGCGTTTTCCCTCATGGGGGCCATGCTCATGAGTGAAAAGATCAAGGCATGGACACCTAACATCTATCCACACCTCGTCAAAACTATGGACAGACACTACTCAGCGGGTGGTATAGCCAGCGATGCGCAACGCTATCTTGATCGTGGTATCAAAACGGACATCAACACCGCCGCTGAAACCACTGCGCTGATGGCGAGCCAACCTACACACTCTGACAAACCTCGTAGCCTTGAAAGTGACAAGATACTAGCCGACGTACAGCTACAGTTGCTGGATCTGAACAAGCAACTGCGGCAAACCCACAGGCGGAACCCATCCATTGTTGACTGGAAAAGTCGAACCGCCCCCACCTACAACATGAAGCACAACCGGGCACAAAGAAGCGCTGGCCAACCCAGCCAACAAGCAATGTGCAAAAACTTTTTACGAGGCCGCGCATGCTTTAAGGGCAACAGGTGCCCATATTTTCACCCCCCTCATGCTCAAGCACACATAGCGACCACTGACACCGGTTTACCTGGAATAGATAGCGATCAGCACAACCATGAACACGCGACGCGCTTCGACGAACTGGATTTTCGGTTGGGACCGAACGAGATGTGATGACTCGTTCCCAGGTCCATGTATCCACTCAGCATCATCACACATTTAACGTTCAAATCCGACCTGATCTCCGATCGCCCCTTGTTCAGATCAACCTCCGCAACAACGGCATCACATTCTCCGGTGTAGGCATGTTGGATTCCGGATGCACGACTTGCATCATTCCCATTTCTCGCTTACCTGAAGATGCAAGAAGACACATGTCCAAATCCAACATCCGAGTCAAAGGAATCGGAGGGAACATCTCAATTCTGGGCAAGCTCACCTGCGACATTACCTTGGGTGACGATACTTCCCCCGCTTTCTGCAACGTCGACACACTGATCACGACATCAGACATTCCCATCTTGATCGGTCAGAACATACTCGGCCACCACACACTGTTATCCTATACTATCGATAACCAGAAGGCGACTGTAGAACTTGCGCGCACACTCCCATCTGGCAAGCTAAAACATACTGTCCCGCTCACTACAACCGTCCATCCAAGGATAAAACCGACCCACAACCTTTCACACGGCGCCCTAACCGTTTCCAACGAGGAACCACGAGCCACAGCCAGATCATCGCCTAACGGGTTGACTCTCAACCAAAAACTCCATTGGCTTAAGCAAACCGTAGGCCTATCGCTTCCAGACCATCATAGCCGTAGTGAATTAGAAGCTACCACCGATTTACTCATCAGCTATGCGGACATTCTCGGCACCGACGACAATAGAAGGGGCACTTTCATCAAGCCCATACGCATACCAACCAACGGCCAGTCCAGGAGCCAAAAACAGCACCCTATAGCCCAAGCACTGGAGGGTGACGTTGACGCGAAAATTGCCCGCATGGCAAGTGAGGGTGTTATCGAACCTTGCAACGACCCTAAAGGATTTAACAGTCCCGTTTTTGCCGTCCGCAAGAAAAACGGAAAGATTCGAGTGGTCGCAAATTTCAAAAGACCCCTCAACAAGGTTTTAGTTGATCTCGACCCATACCCAATACCTACCATTGACTCGACATTCAACAAGATTGGCGAAGGTAACAAGTACTTCTCAACACTCGACCTCCGCAATGGCTATTGGCAAATCGTTATTGATGAACATGACCGCCATAAAACGGCCTTTACTTGGAAAGGACGCTGTTTCCAATACACCCGTCTGGCCTTCGGTCTAACATCCGCTGGACAAATCTTCTCTCGATGCATAGCTGAGGCTCTCGACACAGTGGCCTCACGCGCGAACATATCGTCATATATTGACGATAATCTTGTCCACGCCAAAACCTTCGAGGAATATGTGACAGCGCTGGAGCAATTATTTATTGCTCTACGCAAGTTCGGATTAAAACTAAACCCAGAAAAATGCATTTTTCTTGCGTCCGAAGCTAAATTTCTCGGTCGCATCGTGAATAGCGACGGGTTCAAGGCCGACCCCGAATATGTCCGCGCCATTATCGACATGAAACCCCCGACAACGAGAAAAGAACTACAAAGTCTCATCGGACGTCTCGTATGGATTCGGCAATTCATCGAGACACGCCTTAACGAGAGCATCAGAACCGACATGTTCTCCAATCTAATGGCCCCCATAAACGAACTAAACAAGCCCGGACGGACATTCGTCTGGACCGAAGGGGCCAACAAGGCTTTCAATAGAATTAAGAAGCGCCTCGCTTCCCCACCAATCATTTCATTCCCCGATTTCACCGGACTCTTTACCCTCACCACCGACGCCAGCGATATCGCATGTGGGGCCATTCTCATGCGAGAGAATAAACACGGCCAAAAGAAAATAATAGCAGTGGCCTCACACACCTTTAACGCGACGGAGCGCAACTGGTCAACGACTGAACGCGAGGCATATGCGATAAAATGGGCCATCACCAAATTCGATTACTTCTTGCGTAGTCGTCCCTTCGTCGTCCTCACAGATCATCGATCTCTCACATACTTGGATCAACGTGAATTCAACAATGCGAAGATACGACGATGGCAGGAGGAAATATCGTGTTACAAATTCGTCTTGGAATATGTAGAAGGTGAATCGAATGTCTGGGCAGACATGCTCAGTCGGAGATATGGCCACAGCAAGGACAAGCTTACGGCAGACCCCACACCTGCAGGGAAGCGCTTCAAACTCCAAGGCTCCAGTCTAAACATCTACGTTCCATCCTGGTGCATGGACGAAATCAAGAGCTCCCAGCTGCTCCCTGGGACTCACACAACACGGAACATTCAGCATCATCTGCGGGCCATCGACGCATTCCTCGCGTTTCATGCCACATCGACCATCCCGGTTGAAGAGATAGCTGACCACATGGGTATTGCAGCGGAACAAGCCTCTGATGACACACTTTCAAAAATCATCAGAGCTCTTCAGTTGGCAACCCCAAGACCGGACGCTACCCTACTCGACCCCGAAGATCATCGTACCGGACTATATAACAAGCACATGCACCAATTCTACTTGGAACCTGGTACATCTGTATTGATGATCAGGGATACTACAAACACACCAAAACTGGTAGTACCCTACAAGCTCCGGACAAAATATCTCCACCAAGCCCATGACTGTGTCAACCACTCAGGGATCTCCCGCATGCAGGAACACCTATCCAGCTACTGGTGGGAGTTCAAAAATCGCGATATCAGGGCGTATGTTCAGTCATGCCAAACCTGCGCTAAACGCAAGGGAAATTACGGCATGCGCCGAAACTGGTCCACGGGCCATTGCAAGAGAGGCGGAAAACCATTCGAGGTTGTCTACATAGATTTTGTCTCAATGCCCCTCTCAAAGGGCAAGCGGTACATCCTTACTATTCTAGACAGCTTCAGCCGCCACCTCATGGCCATACCATGTGCCAGAGACCGCGCAATCGACGCAGCCCGCGGACTCTACCAGTTCTTTCTTCGTCACCGCGAGATTCCCCGCATTGTCTCCTCCGACCGAGGAACCCACTTCACTGGTGAGGTCTACAAGGAATTTTGTGACCTAACCTCGATCACCCGGGAACTTCACTGTCCGTGGCGACCACAAAGCTCGGGGAACATTGAGAGGCAACACCGGACCTTAAAAAACGCCCTTTACATGATCTGCGAAGACAGAAACTGTGAATGGACGGACGTTCTCGAATCGGCAGTTTCCTCAATGAATGCCACAGCCAACACCGCCACTGGTGCATCCCCGCACTACATTATCACCGGCCGCCAACCAAAGATCCCCTGCCAAGACATCACCGGCCGCTACCGAAGATCCCCTGCCAAGACATCGTTAACAACAACCCAGGTGCTTACGGTATGCAGATAAACGCTTTGCTCCGACAGGTGCATCAAAGAGTCGCCTTGGAGAACAACGAGGCTGACCACAAAATGGAAGCCAAACTGAACCGCAGCATCTTCAAAGACCCGATACAAGTCGGTGACAAGGTGCTACTCCACCGACCGCAATCCGCAACAGCCCACTTGTCTCACCTGCCTTGGATAGGTGACTTTGAGGTCACCAAAACGAACGGTTTGGTGGTTCAAGTGAAAAACGAAATCTGTGAAACGCATTGGGTTCACCGCGGACACGTCCGTCGACTCGTACCACGATCAAATGACCTGCAACACATGCATCGACTACCCCCACCTCCAGCTCTATCCCCACCTCACCAAATTCCCAATCACCCGTCGACACGACCACTCCTACCTCCTTGTCCACCCCGGGAACCTACCCATCACCCGTTGTCACGACTCCCTACACCTTCGTCAGGGGAGCATCTTGTCGCAAATGACTGCAGTTCCGGAGACAATACCCAAAACCCAACGAAACGAACAACACGAGGGCAACTCCCAGCACGCTTTAAAGACTTCGTTATGTGCCAAAAAACAAAATAAATAATACACATACCATCAAACAAAAAAAAAAAACACGCACGCAAGCAAGCACTAACAACATAGCAACCTCAAATCATGGTAAGATCTAGGGGAGCTGTTACAAGACGAGATCTTGCCTTGATTTGAAAAAACAAAAAGAAAGAAAAGAAGAAAAGAAAAAAAAACGGAAGTTAACACTTCGAGTTCTCAACTCAAAATGAAAAGTTAGTCGCTCACGCATGGGCTCCGCACAGAACTTACGTTTGCGATAAATTAACAAAAAAAAAAAATACATTAATAAATATCCAATCGGAACACTTCCCGCGGGGCACAAAAATTGCCGTTTGTGAGCCTACAAAAAATATATAAATAGACGGACCAAATAATCATCAGTCAGACGTTCTTTCACACGACCCGTGTTAAAGATTCTTCGCCACCGTCCGGCGCCTGTCATCCGATACATCAAACGATCGCCGCCGCTACCAACGCTGTCCTAATTCCGAGAAAACCATCCCTTCACCACGAGACAAGTACAGTACATGAACTATGTAACTACTACCACTGAATTCATTCTTTAACTGTGAACATATTTATCCATTCTACTCTCTGTACTTAATCTATTTATAAAAAATTTTCTATAATATCATTACTGTATTATTGTGAGTATCTATACGTTCTTTGTTTTGCAAACCATACGCATTTCTCGCCCACAACTCAGAATATAACAACCGTTACTAAGTGTGAATTTTCACTAAAAGATGTAAAAATTCCGGCTAAAATGCGTAGGTTTCGACAATATTTTACTGAGTTTACCGAGTGCACATACATATATTTGTGACAAGAAGTATATTTGCCATGTTATTTACCTAAATATACATACCCGTTACTAAGTTTGAATTTTCACTAAAAGACGTATAAAATTCCGGCTAAAATGTTTTATTTAGTTTACCGAGTGTAATTATTAAGCCTTTTATGCGTGCTTTAATCATGTATATGTTTTAATTAAATCGAGATTTTTATGTAATTGACCTAAAACGAATAATTTTTAAAGATTTATCTGTTAGTTTATTGTATAATTGATTACTTTTTGATGGTGGTTCACGTAGGTTTTCTAGTATGAATTTCAGTGTTTTTCAAAGTTTTATTTATGTTAACGTATATATCGTGTGCACATACATATATTTGTGACAAGAAGTATATTTGCCATGTTATTTACCGAAATATACATACCTGTTACTAAGTGTGAACTTTCACTAAAAGACGTATAAAAATCCGGCTAAAATGTCTAGTTTTCAGCAATTTTTTACTTACTTTACCTAGTGTAATTATTAAGCGTTTTATCCGTGCTTTCATCATGTATATGTTTTAATTAAAATCGAGATTTTTAATGTAATTGACCTAAAACGAATAGTTTTTAAAGATATATCTGTTAGTTTATTTTATAATTGATTAGTTTTTGATGGTGGTTCACGTAGGTTTTCTAGTACGAATTTCAGTGTTTTTCAAAGGTTTTATTTATGTTAACGTATATATCGTGTGCACATACATATATTTGTGATAAGAAATATATTTGCCTTGTTATTTACATAACCGTTACTAAGTGTGAATTTTCACTGAGAGACGTATAAAATTCGTGCTAAAATGCCGAGGTTTCGACAATGTTTTTCTTATTTTACCGAGTGTAATTATTAAGCGTTTTATCCGTGCTTTCATCACGCATATGTTTTAATTAAAATCGAGATTTTTAATGTAATTGACCTAAAACGAATAGTTTTTTTTAAGATTTATCTGTTAGTTTATTGTATAATTGATTAGTTTTTGATGGCAGTTCACGTAGGTTTTCTAATATGAATTTCAGTGTTTTTCAAAGGTTTATGTTAACGTATATATCGTGTGCACATACATGTATTTTTGACAAGAAATATATATGCCTTGTTATTTACATAACCGTTACTAAGTGTGAATTTTCACTAAAAGACGTATAAAATTCCGGCTAAAATGCGTAGGTTCCGACAATATTTTACTGAGTTTACCGAGTGCACATACATATATTTGTGACAAGAAGTATATTTGCTATTTGTTATTTACCTAAATATACATACCCGTTACTAAGTTTGATTTTTCACTAAAAGACGTATAAAATTCGTGCTAAAATGACTAGGTTTCGACAATGTTTTACTTAGTTTACCGAGTGTAATTATTAAGCCTTTTATGCGTGCTTTAATCATGTATATGTTTTAATTAAAATCGAGATTTTTAATGTAATTGTCCTAAAACGAATACTTTTTAAAGTTATTTCTGTTTGTTTATTGTATAATTGTTTACATTTTGATGGTGGTTCACGTAGGTTTTCTAATATTAATTTGAGTGTTTTTCAAAGGTTTTATTTATGTTAACGTACATATCGTGTGCACATACATATATTTGTGACAAGAAATATATTTGCCTTGTTATTTACATAACCGTTACTAAGTGTGAATTTTCATTAAAGACGTATAAAATTCGGGCTAAAATGCCTAGATTTTAACAATGTTTTACTTAGTTTACCGAGTGTAATTATCGTGCTTTAATCATGATAAAATAAGTATATGTTTTAAGTAAGATCGAGATTTGCAATGTAATTTGATCAAAAACGATTAATTTTTTTATATTTTTGTGTTACTTTGATAGTACAAATGATAAGTTTTTCAAGGTAGTTCATGTAGGTTTTCTTGTATGAATTTCAGTGTTTTTCAAAGGTTTTATTCATGTTAACGTATATATATACATATATTTATGACAAAAAGACACTAAAATAATGCTGTAATGTCTACTTTTTAACAATGTTTTGCTATAATAATCTTTAGCGCTTTTTCCGTGCTTTTATTTTTGCTTATCGTATATATAGTAGGGTCATGCACATGTTTATAAGAAAATCGAGATTTGCAATGTTCTATAACTAAATTTACATACCCTTTCCTATGTGTAAATTTTTTCTAAAAGTCGTATGAAAACAGCGGAAATGTTTTTAACAATGTTTTACTTAGTTTAGCCAGTGTAATTCCGTGCCTTAATCATGCTAACCGTATATACCATTAGTACATGTGTGAACTTATACCAAGATTTTTAAAAGAAATAATTTTTAAAGATTTTTCTGTTAGCTTGATTGTATAATTGATTACGTTTTGATGGTCGTTTACGGAGGTTTTCTTGTATGACTTTCAGAGTTTTTTTAAAGTTTTTATTTATGCTAACGTATATATCGTGTGCACTACATAATTTATGACAAAAAAGTATATTTGCAATGTTATTTAACTAAATTTACATACACTTAACGTGCTTTAATCATGCTAACAGGTTTTAAGTAAAATCGAGATTTGCAATGTAATTTAATAAAAAGTGATTAATTTTTTTTATATTTTTGTGTTACTTTGATAGTACAAATGATTAGTTTTTCAAGGTAGTTCACGTAGGTTTTCTAGTATGAATTTCAGTGTTTTTCAAAGGTTTTATTTATTCTAACGTATATATACATATATTTATGACAAGAAGTATATTTGCAATGTTCTATAACTAAATTTACATACCCTTTCCTATGTGTAAATTTTTCCAAAATGTCGTATGAAAACAGAGCTGAAATGCCTATATTTTAACAATGTTTTACTTAGTTTAGCTCGTGTAATTCCGTGCTTTAATCATGCTAACCGTATATACTGTAAGTACATGTGTGAAGTAACATCAACATTTTTAATTACTTGACCGAAAACGAATAATTTTTTAAGATTTTTCTGTTATATTGATTGTATAATTGATTACTTTTTGATAGTCGTTCACGTAGGTTTTCTTGTATGACTTTCAGAGTTTTTTAAAGGTTTTATTTATGTTAACGTATATATACATAAATTTATGACAAGAAGTATATTTGCACTGTTCTATAACTAAATTTACATACATACATATTTCCTATGTGGAAATTTTTCCTTAAAGTCGTATGAAAACAGAGCTGAAATGCCCACGTTTTAACAATGTTTTACTTAGTTTAGCTAATGTAATTCTTAAGCGTTTTATCCGTGCTTTAATCATGCTAACTGTATATACCATAAGTACATGTTTGAACTAATATCAAGATTTTTAATGTACTTGACCCAAAACAAATAATTTTTAAAGATTTTTCTGTTAGTTTGATTGTATAATGGATTAGTTTTTCATGGCCATTCACGTAGGTTTTCTTGCCTACGTTTTAACAAGTTTAGCTAGGGTAATCTTAAGTTAGTGTAATCTTTAGCTCGGATAATATTTAATCAGGCTGAGTGTATATACCATAAGTACATGTTTTAATGAAAATCGGGATTTTCAATGTAATTTGACCAAAAAGGATTAGTTTTTTAAAGATTTTTCTGTTAGTTTGATAGTTTAAATGATTAGTTTTTCATGGTAGTTCACGTAGGTTTTTTTAGTATGAATTTCTGTGTTTTTAAAAGATTTTATCCATGTTAACGTATATATCGTGTGTACATACATATATTTATGACAAGTATATTTGCAATGTTATTTAACTAAATTTACATACCCGTTTCTAAGTGTGAATTTTCACTAAAAGACGTGTGAAAATATGTTTTAACAATGATTTACTTAGTTTAGCTAGTGTAATCTTTTATCCATGCTTTAATCATGCGTAAACACAAGTTTTAAGTAAAATAGAGATTTGCAAAGTAAAAAATGATTAGTTTTATTTATGTTAACGTATATATCGTGTGCACATACATATATTTATGACAAGAAGTATATTTGCAATGTTCTTTAATTAAATTTACATACCCGTTCCTAACTGTGAATTTTCACTAAAAGAAGTCTATTTGCAATATTATTTAACTAAATTTACGTACCCATTCCTAATTGTGAATTTTCATTAAAAGATTTATTAAAATAGAGCTGAAATGCGTACGTGTTAACTGTTTTAATTAGTTTAGCTAGTGTAATCTTAAGCGTTTTATCCGTGCTTTAATCATGCCAACCGTATATACCATAAGCACATTTTTAATTAAAATCGAGATTTGAAAAGTAATTTGAGCAAAAGCGATTAGTTTTTTTAAATTTTTCTGTTAGATTTGACAGTATATATGATTAGTTTATCATTGTAGTTTACGTAGGTTTTCTAGTATAAATTTCAGTGTTTTTAAAATGTTTATTTAGTTAACGTGAATTTTCACTGAAAGACGCATGAAAATAGGGCTGAAATGCCTACGTTTTAACAATGTCTTACTTAGTTCAGTTAGTGTAATCTTAAGCGTTTTATCCGTGCTTTAATCATGCTAAGCTTATATATCGTAAACACATGTGTTAATGAAAATCGAGATTTCAATCTATTTTGACCAAAAACTATTAGTTTCTGTAGATTTTTCTCTTAGTTTGATCGTGTAAATGAATTGTTTTTTATGGTAGTTAACGTAGGTTTTCTAGTATAAATTTCAGTGTTTTTAAAAGTTTTATTTATGTTAACGTATATTTGTGACAAGAAGTATATTTGCAATGTTATTTAACAAAATTTACATACCCATTCCTATGTGTGAATTTTCACAAAAAGACACTAAAATAGTGCTGTAATGTCTATGTTTTAACAATGTTTTGCTATAATAATCTTAAGCGTTTTTTCCGTGCTTTTATTTTTGCTTATCGTATATATAGTAGGGTCATGCACATGTTTATAAGAAAATCGAGATTTGCGATGTAATTTTACCAAAAAAAAAAAAATAGTTTTTAAAGATTTTTCTGTTAGTTGGATAGTATAAATAATTAGTTTTTCATGGTAGTTCACGTAGGTTTTCTCGTAGAAATCTGAGTGTTTTTCAAATATCGTAAGCGCATGCATATGTTTATTAGAAAATCGAGATTTGCAGCGTAATTTTCCAAAAACGTTAACATTTAAAAGATTATTCTATTATTCGATTATAAAAAACTCATCATTTATACTATCATTAGTATAAATGATGAGTTTTTCCTGGTCTTTCACGTAGGTTTCCTAGTATATATTTCAGTGTTTTTAAAAGGTTTTATTTATTTAACGTATATATCGTGTGCACATAAATATGTTTATGACAAAAAGTATATTTGCAATGTTATTTTACTAAATTTACATTCCCCTAACTTTGAATTTTCACAAAAAGACGTATGAAAATACACCTAAAATGCCTATTTTTTGACTGTTTCACTAAGTTTAGCCAACATAATCTTCAGCGTTTTATCCGTGCTTTTAGTTATGCTAATTGCATATATCGTACATATGTTTATGACAGAAAGCATATTTGCAATGTTATTTATCTAAATTTACAAACCCTTTGCTAACTTTGAATTTTCACTTATGAAAATTGAGCTAAAATGCTTACGTTTTAATTATGTTTTACTTCGTTTCGCTAGTGTAATCTTTAGCGTTTTATCCGTGCTTTTAGTTATGCTAAGTGTATATATCGGAAGCTCATGCACCTGTTTAATAGAAAATCGAGATTTGCAGCGTAATTTTTCCAAAAACTTTTCAAGATTACATTTTCAAGTTTTTTCTGTTAGTTTAATAGTATAAATGATTAGTTTTTCATGGTAATGCACGTAAGTTTTCTAGTGTAAATTTCAATGTTTTAAAACGTTTTGCAAAAAAATATTTGCAATGTTATTTAACTAAATTTACGTACCCGTTCCTAACTTTGAATTTTCACAAAAAGACGTATGAAAATAGAGCTAAAATGCCTTTTTTTAAAACAATGTTTCACTAAGTTTAGCCAACATAATCTTCAGCGTTTTATACGAGGTTTTAGTTATGTTAATTGCATATATCGTAAGCGTATGTACATGTTTATAAGAAAATCAACATTTGCAATTTAATTTTACCCAAAACTTTTACATTTTCAAATTTTTCTGTTAGTTTGATAGTATAAATTATTTAGTTTTTCATGATAGATCATATATTTTTTTTTTGTGTAAATTTCAGTGTTTTTTCAAGGTTTTATTTATGTTAACGTATGTATCGTGTGCACATACATATGTTTATGAGAAAAAGTATATTTGCAATATTATTAACTAAATTTACATAAGCGTTGAAAACTTTGAATTTTTACTAAAAGTATGATAATAGGGCTGAAATGCCTACGTTTTATTAACCTTGAGCGTTTTATGTGCTTTTCTTTATGCTAACCGTATATATCATAAGCTCACGCACCTGTTTATAAGAAAATCGAGGTTGCTATGTAATTTTACCGAAAACGTTTACTTTTTCAAGGTTTTTCTGTTAGTTTAATAATATAAATGATGTAGTTTTTTTACATTATCGTTCGTGTTGGGCTTCTAGTATAAATTTGAGTGATTTTTAAATGTTTTATTTTTGTTAACGTATACATCGTATGTACATACATATGTTTATGGCAAAAAGTATATTTGCAATGTTATTTTACTAAATTTACATCCCCGTTTAGCCAACATAATATTCAGCGTTTTATCCGTGCTTTTAGTTATGCTCATTGCAAATATCGTAAGCCCATGCACATGTTTATAAGAAAATCAACATTTGCAATGTAATTTTACCAAAAACGTTTACATCTTAAATGTTTTTCTTTCAGTTTGATAGTATAAATTATTTAGTTTTTCATGATAGTTCACGTAGGGTTTTTTTAGTATCAATTTCAGTGTTTTTCGAGGGTTTATTTATGTTGACGTATATATGTTTATGACAAAAAAGTATATTTGCAATATCATTAACTAAATTTACATAACCGTTCAAAATTTTGAATTTTCACTAAAAGACGTATGAAAATAGAGCTGAAATGCCTACGTTTTAACAATGTTATACTTAGTTTAGCTTGTGTAATCTTGAGCATTTCATCCCTGTCTTTAGTTATGCTATAGTTATGCTTTAGTTATATCGTATGCTCATGCACATGTTTATAAGAAAATCGAGATTTGCACGGTAATTTTACCAAAAATGATTAGTTTTTCAAGATTTTTCTGTTAGTTTGATTAAATGATTAGATTTTCATGATAGTTCAAGTAGGTTTTCTAGTAAAAATCTCAGTGTTTTTCAAAGGTTTTATTTATGTTAACGTATATATCGTGTGCACATACAAATATTTATGAGAAAAAGTATATTTGCAATGTTATTTAACTAAATTTACATACCATTTCCTAACTTTGAATTTTCACTAAAAGACATTAAAATAGAGCTAAAATGCCTGCTTTTAAACAATTTTTTACATAATAATCAGCGTTTTATCTATGGTTTTACTTATGCAAACGGGTATATCGCCTGCACATTTATAACAAAATTGACATTTGCCATGTATTTTTACCAAAAACGATTACTTTTTCATGATTTTTCTGTTAGTTGGATCGTTCACTTAGTTTTTCTAGTATAAATTCAAAGGTTTTAATTATGTTTGCATATTTTGTCATAAAGATATGTATATTACATATATTAATGACGAAAAGTATATTTGCAATGTTATGAAACTACATTTACATTCTAGTTCATGACTTTTCATTCTTACTAAAAGACGTATAAAAATAGAATTGAAATTTCCACATTCTAACGATCTTTTAAATAATTTTGTTGTATAATGTTCAGCTTTTTTTTACATGGTTTTAGTTATGCTAACGAATAAAATATCATGTACACATGCACATATTTATAACAAAATCGAGATTTGCAATGTAATTTTACCAAAAACCGTTAGTTTTTCATGATTTTTCAGTTACTGTGATTACATAAATGAATAATTTTGAACGATGCTTCATTTCGTTTTTCTTTTATAAATTTCACTCTTAGATTTTATTAGTCTTTCACTCTTAGATTTTATTTAGTCTTTCACTCTTAGATTTAAAACCATCGTACATACATATATTCATGTCGATAAGTATATTTGCAATGTTATGTTATGTTGTTTACATACCTGTTCATAACTTTGAATTTTCACTGAAATAGAGCTAGAATACCTACTTTTTAACAATGTTTTACTTAGTTTAGTTAACGAATAAATTTGTACATTTTCACGATACTATACATTTCTACAATAAATTTACGTCTTTTACTTTGCTAACGTATATATCGTGTGCACATACATACATTTTTGACGAAAATTATATTTGCAATGTTATTTAACTAAATATACATTCCCGCACATGACTTAATGTTCACTAAAAGACGTGTAAATATAGAGCTAATATTTTGACGTGTAAATATAGAGCTAATATTTTGAAGTTTTTGACGATATTTTACTTAGTTTAGCTAGTATAAGCTTCAATGATCCCTCTATGATTTTACTTATGCTAACGTCTATATTGCGTGCACATGCGCATATTTCCAACAAAAACGACATTTGCATTGTAATTTTGCACTAAAACGATTACTTTTTCATGATTTTTCTTTTAGTTTATAAATGATTACTATAAATGATTTTATAAATGATTACTATTTCAGGATAGCTGACTTAATTTTTCTACTATAAATTTAATTCTTTTACTGTAAGGTTTTAATTTGTATATATCGTATGCACATACATATATTCATTACGGAAAGTATATTTGCAATGTTAATTAACTTAATTTACTTTCCCATACATAACTTTTAATTTGCACTAAAAGACGTATAGAGCTAAAATGCCAACTATTTGACGATATCTTACTTAATATAAGCTTCAGTGTTTCCTCCATAAATAATTATGGTACGCTAACGAATATATTACGTGCACATGTGCATATTTACAGCAAAATCAACATTTGCAATGTGATTTTACCAAAAAAGATTACTTTCATGATTTTTCAGTTAGCTTGATAGTATAAATGATTACTTTTTCACAATCATTCACTTAGTTTAGCTACTATATAGCTAAAGGTTTTTTAAAGGTTTTATTTATGTTTACGTATATATCGTGTGAACATACATATATTTATTACTATTATTATAAAGTTCTGATGTTTTTTAATTACATTTACATTCCCGTTCATGACTTTTAATTTTTACTATAAGATGTATGAAAATAGAGCTAAAATGCCTACTTTTTAACGATATTTTACTTAGTTTAGCTAGTATATTCTTCAATTTTTTATCCATGGTTTTAGATATGCTAACGAATATGTACATATACACATATTTATAACAAAATCAAGATTTGCCTCATAATTTTTCCAAAATGTTTTTTCAATTAGTTTGATTGTATAAATGATGACTATTTCACTATTTTTATACTATAAATTTAAGTCTTTTACTGTAAAGTTTTATTTTGCAAACGTATATATCGTGTGCACATACATATATGTATGACGAAAAGTATATTTTCAATGCTATTTAACTAAATTTACATTCCCGTACATGACTTTAAGACGTATGAATATAAAGCTAAAATGCCTACTTTATTACGATATTTTACTCCATGTTTTCTCCATGGTTTTCGTTATGCTAATTAATTGCGTGCACATGCGCATATTGACAAGAATATCGACATATGCAATATGATTTTACCAAAAAAGATTACTTTTTCATGGTTTTTCTGTTTATTTGATGGGATAAATGATTACTCTTTCTCGATCGTTCACTTACTTTTTCTAATATAAATTTCAGTGTTTTTCAGATTCATGTTAACGTATATATCGTGTACACATATATATATTTATTACGAAAAGTATATTTGCAATGTTATTTAACTACATTTACATTCCCGTTCATGCCTTTTTATTTTTACTGAAAGACGTATGAAAATAGAGCTAAAATGCCTACCTTTTAACGATAATTAAAGTTGAAGATTATACACTAATAGCACTAATATAGCAACAACAATCTTCAACGTTTTATCCAAGGTTTTTGTTATGCTAACGAAGATGATATCATATATACATGCAAATATTTATAACAAAATCGAGATTTTCAATGTAATTTTGCCAAAAAAGATTTTTCTATTACTTTGACAATGTAAATAATTACTTTTCACTATCGTTCACTTGGTTTTTCTAGTATGAATTTTAGTTTTTCAAAGGCTTTATTTATGTTAACGTATATATCGTGTGCACATACATATATTTATAATGAAAAGTTTTACAGTTGGAACGTTATTTAACTACATTTACATTCCCGTTCATGACTTTTAATTTTTAATAAAAGACGTATGAAAATAGAGGTAAAATGCCTACTTTTTAACGATATTTTACTTAGTTTAGCTCGTGTATTCTTCAACAATTTAACCATGGTTTTAGATATGCTAACATGCACGATATTTTACTTAGTTTAGCTTCAGTGTTTTCTCCATGGTTTTAGTTATGCTTACGAATATATGCGTGCATATACATATGTTTATGACGACAATTTAGAAGGTTGCAATGTTATTTAAGTGTTATATTGTTATCTACAGCATCATAACGACACAATAATAAAGACAGACGCAGGAAGACTTCGTTAGAAAAATATGTACTTCTCACTTTATTGTAATGGTTCGAAAAGGGTTACTCAAGGTTTGCGTGTGAGAGGGAGCTGGAGACCGAACAGAAACTGCAATATTTTGACCCCACTATTATGGCCGTCAGCGTTGTGTCTTACTCGTCCTCCTGATACTCAACAGGAGGCCCTGGGGCCCACTCTGCTGGGTGATGGCTTTCTTTACTGCATATTATCAGCTTCTCTGGACCCCAATTCAATCGGGGGCCCCGAGCCCCTTCGGCCTGGTGTGGCTTTCATTACCACATCTCGTCTATAACTCCGTCCGATCTCCAGCTGCAACTCATCAGGGGCCCCAAGGCCCCTTCAGCCTGATGTGGCTTTACCTACCACACCTCGTCTATCTCCGTCTCCAACTCTAACTGGAACTGTCTTGACTGAGTTAGTTCAACACCCACTCAGTCGCCTACTCGATCTTTGAAAACACATGTTCGATCGTCATCAAGTGGAAATAACTGTCATGCAGTTCACAGGTCACTCTCTTCCGGTGCATCAGTCTATGAGTGTACCATGGGAATTTCTTTACTTTGTCCCATTTCGTCAGCCAATTTCCGCCTATGCGATTTCCTCTCATAACTGCCATTAGAATGTGTCACCTCCTTCCGGTGCATCACCTTGGAATGGCATTTTTGGCCGGGTCGAAGGCCAAAATACAACATAAGTACATTAACATTCCTGTTCCTGACTTTTCATTTTTACTAAAAGACTTATAAAAACAGAGTTAAAATGTCTAATTTTTAATATTTTATTTAGTTTAGCTAGTTTTAACCATGGTTATACTAACGAATATAATATCATGTACACATGCACATATTTATAATAAAATTGAGATTTGCAATGTAATTTTACCAAAAACAATTACTTTTTCAAGATTTTTCAGTTAGTGTGGTCGTATAAATGAATACTTTTTAACGAAGCGTTACTTTGTTTTTCTATTATAAATGTAAATCTTTTACTCTAAGATTTTATTTATGTTATCGTATATATCGTGTGCACATACGTATATTTATGTCGATAAGTATATTTGGAATGTTATTTAACTAAGTTTACATACCTGTCCATGACTTTGAATTTTCACTAAAAGATGTATGAAAATAGAGCTAAAATGCCTACTTTTTAACAATATTTTACTTAGTTTAGCTAACATAATATTCAGCGTTTTATCCATGGTTTTAGTTTTGCTATCGGATATATCACCTGCACATGCGTATATTTATAACAAAATTGACATTTGCCATGTAATTTTACCAAAAACGATTACTTTTTCATGTCCGTTCACTTAGTTTTTCTAGTATAAATTTAAATGTTTTTCAAAGTTTTATTTATGTTTGCATATTTTGTCATAAAGATATGTATTGTATATATATTCACGACGAAAAGAATATTTGCAATGTTATTTAAACACATTTACATTCCCGTTCATGAGTTTTCATTTTTACTAAAAGACGTATAAAAATAGAGCTGAAATGCCCACATTCTTACGATCTTTAAATTAATTTGGTTGTATAATCTTCAGCGTTTTTTCCAATGGTTTTAGTTATGCTAACGAATAAAATATCATGTACACATGCACATATTTATAACAAAATCGATATTTGCAATGTAATTTTACCAAAAACGATTACTTTTTCATGATCTTTCTGTTAATTTGATAGTATAAATGATTAGTTTTTCATGATAGTGCAAGTAGTTTTTCTAGTATAAATTTCAGTGTTTTTCAAAGGTTTTATCTATGTTAAAGTGTGCACATACATATATTTATTACGAAAAGTTATAAAGTTGCAACGTTATTTAACTACATTTACATTCCTGTTCATGACTTTTAATTTTTACTAAAAGACGTATTATAATAGAGCTAAAATGCCTACTTTTTTACGATATTTTACTTATCTTAGCAACTATAATCTTGAACGTTTATTCCATGGTCTTAGTAAAGCTAACGAATATCATGTACACTGAACATATTTATAACGAAACCGAGATTTGCCATTTAATTTTCCCCAAAACGATTACTTTTTCATGATTTTTCAGTTAGTTTGATCGCATAATTTATCATTCCACAATAGCTCACATAATTTTTCTACTATAATTTAAAGTCTTTTACTCTAAGGTTTTATTTTGCAAACGTACATATCATGTGCACATACATATATGTATGAGGAAAAGCATATTGACAATGTTATTTAACAAAATTTATATTCCCTTACATGAATTTTCATTTTCACTAAAAGTCGTATAAATATAGAGCCAAAATCCCAACTTTTTGACGATTTATTTAGCTAGTATAAGCTTCAGTGCTTCTTCTACGGTTTTAGTTATGCTTAACGTCTATATTTCATGCACATACGAATATTTACAAAAAAATCGTCATTTGCATTGTGATTTTACACAAAAAGATTACTTTTTTATGATTTTTCTGTTAGTTTGATAGTATAAATGATTACTTTTTCACGATCGTTCACTTAGTTTTTCTAGTATAAATTTCAGTGTTTTTCAAAGGTTCTATTTATGTTAACGTATATATCGTGTGCACATACGTATATTTATGACGAAAAGTATATTTGCAATGTTTTTTAATTAAATTTACATTCCCGTACATGACTTTTAATTTTCACTAAAAGTCGTATATATATAGTGCTAAAATGCCTACTTTTATACGAGATTTACATAGTATAAGCTTCAGTGTTTTCCTCATGGTTTTAGTTATGCTAACGAATATATTGCGTGTACATGTGCGTATTTACAACAAAATCGACAGTTGCTATATGATTTTCCAAAAAAAAAAAAAAATTTTTTGTATGATTTTTCTGTTGGTTCGATAGTATTTTATACTATCGAACCAACAGAAAAATCATAGTTTAGCTAGTATAAGCTTCAGTGCTTCCGCTTTGGTGTTAGTCTATATTGCGTTCACATGCGCATATTTACAAAAAATCGAAATTTGCATTGTGATTACTTTTTCATGATTTTTCTGTTAGTTTGATAGTATAAATGATTACTTTTTCACGATCGTTCACTTAGTTTTTCTAGTATAAATTTCAGTGTATTTCAAAGGTTTTATTAATGTTAAAGTATATATCGTGTGCACATATATTTATTACGGGATGTATATTTGCAATGTTATTTAACTAAATTTACATTCTCGTACATGACTTTTAATTTTCCCTAAAAGACGTAAAATGCCTACTTTTTGACGATATTTGACATAGTTTAGCTTCAGTGTTTTCTCCCTGGTTTTAGTTAAGATAACGAATATATTGCATGCACATTCGCATATTTACAACAAAATCGATATTTGCAATGTGATTTTACCACAAAAGTTTTTTTTCATGCTTTTTCTGTTAGTTAGATAGCATAAATGATTACCTTTTCACGATCGTTCACATATATTTATTACGAAAAGTTATCAAGTGCATATTTCACGATAGCTCACTTATTTTTTCTTCTATACATTTACGTCTTTTACTCTAAGGTTTTAATTTGCCGACGTATATATCGTGTCCACATACATATATGTATGACGAAAAGTATATTTGCCATGTTATTTAACTAAATTCACATTACCATACATGAGTTTTAATTTTCACTAGAAGACGTATAAAAATAGAGCTAAAATGCCTACTTTTTTACGATATTTTGCTTAGTTTAGCTAGTTTACTTTAGCTAGTCTAGCTAGTTTAGCTTCAAAATTTTATCCATGGTTTTAGTTAAGCTAACGAATAAATCATGTGCACATGCACTTATTTATAACGAAATTGACATTTGCAATGTAATTTTACCAAGAACGATTATTTTTTAAAGATTTTTCTGTTAGTTTGATCGTTTAAATGATTACTATTTCACGATTGCTCACTTAATTTTTTTACTGTAGATTTCAGTCTTTTGCTATCGTGTGCACATACATTTATTTATGACGAAAATGTATTGGCAATGTTATTTAACTAAATTTTCTCTAGAATCCGTATAATTATAGAGCTAAAATGCCTACTTTTTTACGATATCTTAATTTAGCTAGGATAAGCATCAGTGTTTACTCCATGGTTTTAATTATGCTAACGAAAATTTTCCGTGAACATGCACATATTTACAATAAAATTGACATTTACAATGTGATTTTACCAAAAAAGATTACTTTTTCATGATTTTTCTTGTATAATACAAGAAAAATCATGAAAAAGTAATCTTTCAGTGTTTTTCAAAGGTTTTGTTTATGTTAACGCATATGTCGTGTGCACGTACATATATTTATTACGAAAAGTTATCAAGTTGCAATGTTATTTAACTACATTTACATTCCGGTACATGACTTTTAATTTTGACTGAAAGACGTATAAAAATAGAGCTAAAATGCCTACTTTTTTACGATATTTTACTTAGCTTAGCTAGTACAATCTTCAACGTTTTATCCATGGTTTTAGTTAGGCTAACGTATATAATTTCATGTGCACATGCACATATTTATAACAAAATCGAGATTTGCAATATAATTTTACCAAAAGCGATTAATTTTTAATGATTTTTGAGTTAGTTTGATCGTATAAATGATTACTATTTCACGATAGTTCACTAAATTTTTCTACTATAAATTCAAGTCTTTTACTCGAATGTTTTAATTGCTGTCGTGTGCACATACATATATTTACAATGTTATTGAACTAAATTTACATTACCGTACATGACTTCTAATTTTCAATAGAGCTAAAATGCTAACGATATTTAACTTAGTTTGGCTAGTATAATCTTCTGCGTTTTATCCATGGTTTTATGCTAGCGAATATAATATCGTGAACACATGCACATATTCATAACGAAACCGATATTTGCAATGTAATTTTACCAAAAACGATTACTTTTTCACGATTTTTCAGTTAGTTTTTTCGTAGAAATGATTAATTTATCCCGATAGTTAACTTTGTTTTTCTAGTATAAATTTTAGTCTTTTAATCAAAGGTTTTATTTTTTTAACGTATATATCGCGTGCACATACATATATTTATTACGAAAAGTATATTTGCAATGTTATTTAACTAAATTTACATTCCCGTACATGACTTTTAATTTTCACTAATAAACATAAAAATAGAGCTAAATTTTTTTATGATTTTTCAGTTAGTTTGATTGTGTAAAAGATTATTTAGATTTTCTAGTATATATTTCAGTGATTTTCAAAGGTTTTTTTTTGTTAACGTATATATATACCGGTACACAATTCCTTACTTTTTCAGTTTTTAGAAATGTTTAAACTTTACAATTGTAACAAATGTTTTAGCATGTTTAAACTTTACAAATGTAAGAAATGTTTTAGCGTGTTTAAACTTCACAAATGTAACTAATGTTTTCTTAATGCTCTTAAATCAGATCGTTAGTAGGTACATACTTTCATGATAATTTGCAATGTTATTTTACCAGATTTACCAGTACACGTGTTCGCCAATGATCTGGGAGACCAAGGTTCACCAAAGGTCGAGTCATACTAAAGACTCAAAAGAATGGTACTTGATTAACACTGAGCATTATAAGGTAGGGAACATGGGTAAAGTGGAGTAATCCTGGGAATGAAGTACAGCCTTCCTCTACACCTCGGTGTAGTAGCTATTGAAAAAGGAGCCTCCGGGTCACCCTCGACTAAGGTTTCCAACTTTACTTATAACCAGGCCATTGGTCTAATGAGTAGTGTGTTCGCTAATAGTCCGGAAGACCTAGGTCGAGTCATACCAGTCTCAAAAAATAGTACTTGATGCTGCCTTGCTTAACGCTCAGCATTATAAGGTGATGATCAAGGGTAAAGAGGAACAATCCTGGGAATAAAGTATGGACCTCTATGTAGTAGCTATTGAAAAGGGGGCATTTGGGTCACCCTCGACTAAGGTCGCCAACATTACTTACTTTATACGTGTTTTACTGTTTTGTTTTGGTTTTAGTTTAAAAACATAGCCAAATTATGTTGGTTTTGTTACTTATTCTTATATTCTTAGCATATATGATGTTTACTATTTCTACAACTAATATTATTATGGTCAGTGATCAGATCGTGTGCAAGCAAATGTGTTCATAATATATATAGTACTTGCAATGTTATTAAACCCAATTTAAATACCTGTACCCTAGTTTCTTTTAGTTTTGTGATTTAGAATAAAACATATCTAAAATGCCAACGTTTTCTGTTTTTAGTGTTTCAGGGAAATGGTTAATTTCTCTTGCATTATATATTATTATGCAACACAAATGAATAACGAAACTTCTTTTTAACAATCCAACAAAGAAAGATTTGTTATAGTAGCCGGTGTAAAGGAGTGAGAGTGAGAAAGTGTCCCTTTTGTGTTGCTGGTCAGTATGTTGGTCCTTGGCTTGTGGGAAGCGTGTTTGAAGCTAACAGCAGCGGGTGTCGCTGGTCAGTATGTTGGTCCTTGGTTTGTAGGAAGCGTGTGCGAAGCTAGCAGCGAGCGAAGGGTTCCAAGTGGAATTAGTGGCAGTCATGTGAGAGAGATGTGTTTCAGCTGCTGGCTCAGGGCTCTCTGACTTTGTCTGTTCTACCAAAAGGGACTAGAAAAATAGTTCCTGAGAGGGAGAAGGAATTATTGCACTCTGCCAGTTGATTGGTTAGTTAGTGACCGACTCTATTAGCGGGGGCTGCTACATGTTCTCAACTCTTTTAGCATGCATAAATTTCACCTTTTATATTAAAGGCACATAAACTGTCACATTGTTTAAATATATATTTTTATGATAAATTTGCAATGGTGTTTTACCAGATTTACCTAACCGTACACACCTTTTTTAATTTTTCCTGATGACGGACAAAAAAATCGCTAAAAAGCACACGGTCAGAATTGCTTACTTTACAATTTTCAAAAAAGTAGTTTTATTGATCCCAAATCAGATCAGGTGTTTTATTGTTTTGTGAATTGGTTTTAAAACGTAGCTAAATTATGTAGGTTTTTCTTTTTCAATTGATTTATCATATATGATGTTTACATTTTCTATATGTAAATATCATTTGTAGAAATTTTGTAAAGGAACTGGTGATCCTGTTTCACCGAATATCAGCAGACCCTTGGGGTCACGTGGTGTCCACTATAAAAAAAGAGCTCTGACTGAAGATTCTTGCTCTTTTTGCCACTCCCATCACTGTTAGCAACAGGTCCATTCGTAGCAGCCCTTGACGGCAAATGTATTTGATACATTCCACCAGCCAGGAGCCAAGAGCGACGAACGCACATGCTGAGTTAAAAGGAACAGGACACACAGCTAAGTTCCAGCAGGCATTTTATCTGCAAGCCGTACCTAACCGTACCTTACCCTACCTTAAACCTTTACCTTATAACTTTATCTTACACCTTTACCTTATAACTTTACCTTATAACTAGACCTTACAAACCTTACAAAACCCTACCACCTATCTGAACCTTGAACTCTTTTTTGAACTCTTACATATTTGTTGTTTGTTCCATTTGGTGTAAATCCCTGTTTATTGTTGCTGTTGTTGTTGTTGTATATAAATTTTGTTACACAAAAAGTCGTTCGTCTCCCATCTTCAAAAGCTGTCAACCCAAATCCCTACTGCTGTTGAAGTACGGTTTATTCTTTGACAAAACGTAGGAATAAACCGGGCTTTTCGGAGCTTATAAAAATCTCCATATATTATGGTCACTTATCAGATCATGTAAAAGCACATAAATAGTACTTGCAATGTTATTATACCCAATTTAAATAGCCGTACACTAGTCTTTTAGTTTTTTGATTTACATCAAGACATAGCTAAAATGCAAACTTTTTCCATAAGAGTATTTGCAATGTTTTTTTACCAGATTTACATATCAGTAAATGTGTGTTTCGTGAATTGGTTTTAAAACGTACCTAAATTATGTAAGTTTTCTTACTTTTTGTATTGTTTTGCATGTATGATATTTCTATAACTAATATTATTATGATCACTTATCTGATCGTGTGCAAATGTATTCATGATATAAATCGTATTTTCAATGTTATTATACCCGATTTCAATATCCGTACGCTTGTTTTTTAGTTATGTGATACATAGCTAAAATGCAAACTTTTTCCGTTGTCATCCATTGTTTTAGAATGTATAACGTTCACTATAATATTAAAAGTAAATGTCTTGACACTTATCAAATCTTCTGCAAATATATCATCATCATCATCATCATATCGTGCTGGCAGCACGGATATCCCTGACCCTCTCTCGCCACTCCTCCCTATCGTTCATCGCCCTAGGTAGGTCTTCAGGACTTTGCAATTTAATTTTACCAGATTTACATATCCGTACGCAGCTTTATATATTTTTCAGATTACACAAACATTGCTAAAATGCACACAGTCTGTATTGTATTGTATTTGCATGTTTAAATTTTGAAAAAATGTAACAAATATATTATTTTTGCACTCAAATCAGATGCTAAGCATGTGCATATTATCATGATAATACTATTAGCAATGTTATTTTACCAGATTTACATATCAGTACAGGTATTTTATTGTTTTGTAAATTGGTTTCAAACGAAGCTAAATTATTTAGGTTTTGTTACTTTTTCTATTGTTAATGTTTACTATTTCTATACGATTAGGTATTATTATGGTAATTTATCATGCAAGCAAATGTATTTATGATATAAATACTGTTTGCAATGTTATTATACCCGATTTAAAACCTGTACAATAATTTTTTTTATTTTGTGATTTAGAATAATACCTTGCTCACAAATTTTGTGATTTTAGAATAATACATTGCTCATTGCTACTTATCTTTATGATAAAAATACTATTTGCAATGTTATTTTACCAGATTTACATATCAGTACACGTGTTTTATTGTTTTGTGAATTGGATTTCAACCAACAGCGATCACCAACTCTCACAACCAACAACGACGACCACTAGCTGTGATCTTTACAATCGGCGACTATTCCACTAATCGTCTCTACTATTTCCATCGTCTTTAAGACCATAATTCTGTAACCTGCGACAAAATAAATTGTAATGTGTTATACTGTTACCTCGCCTTTGTTCTCTTCATTGTCAATTTACTCATACGAACAACAAAAAATAATTTGCGGGGAAGACGTTCTTATTGGCCCTGTAACAAACAAATGTAATATTATTGCTCACAAATCAGATCATGTGCAGGCATTTATCTTCATGATAAGAATATTATTTCCACAGTTATTTTACTAGATCCACATGTCAGTACACGTGTTTTATTGTTTCGTGGATTGAATTTGAAACGTAGGTAAATTATGTAGCTTTTGTTACGTTTTCTATTGTTTTAGCATATATGATGTACGCGGTGCATTCAATAAGCTTCCAGACTTTTTTTGTACGGGGATTTAAAATTGTCGTAGACTCTTGAAAATTCATTATCTTATTGCTATACACCTTATGAGATGACTGACCAATTTTTATGATTTCAGTTTCAAATGAACAGCTACAGCAGGAATTCGAATACATCCTGATTGTCACTGCAGGTGAATTTCAAAAATGAAATCTAGACGTGAGGACACTTTAGAAGAACGATATGCAATAAAAGTCTGTTTTAAACTTGGAAAAAATCCCACAGAAACATACAGATCTGCTTTTTCGACCAACTTGCATGAATCGAGCATCAGTTTTTTAGTGGCATAAGAGATTCAAGGAAGGCAGAGAGTCTGTGAGGGATGATGAGAGGTGTGGGAGGAGTAAGGAAGTCGAGGAGTTGATTGTCCAAAGGGTTAGGGTTAGGGTTAGTATGTTGAGGTTTTAAGGGAGTTCAGGAAGAGATTCCGTCGGAAGAGACCAGAACTCTTAAATCAGGTCAGTGGCATTTCCACCAGGACAATGCACCAGTCCACAAATCCATCGTTGTCACAGACTATTTGAGCAAGATGGGCATCAAGACAGTTCCTCAGCTTCCCTATAGCCCTATGATTTTTGCTTATTCCCTAAGCTCTCGGAAGCTGTCGTTATGAGACAATTGAGGTGATGAAAGAGACTGACGAAGGTCATTGACACGCTCACACAAGAGGACTTCCATGGGGCCTTCCAGAAGTTGGAACGTTTTTTTTTTTTAGCTTTGTGATTTAGAATTTAAAATTGCTAAAATGATATCTTTTTTTTGTTCTCTTCCATTGTTTTAGCATGTATTACATACCCGTACACCGTATTTTTTTTTCAGATTATGGACAAAACATCGCTGAATTGCACACGGTCCCTATTGCTTTAGTATATTTAAACTTTACAAATGCATTATTATTGCTCACAAATCAGATCGTAAGTAGGTAAATATTTTCATGATAAAAATACTATTTGCAATGTTATGTTATTTTACCATATTTATATATCAGTACACGTATTTTATTGTTTTGTAAATTGGTTTTTAAAACGTTGCTAAATTATGTAGGTTGTTTATTTTTTTCTTTTGTTTTAGCACGCATGATGTATACTCATTCTATCACAAATATTATTATGGTCAATTATCAGATGTTCTGCAAGCAAATGTATTCATGATATAAATAGCATTTGTAATGTTATCATGCCTGATTTAAATACCCGTACACTAGTTTCTTAGTTTTGTGATTTAGAATAAGACATAGCTAAAATGCAAACGCTTTCCGTTCTCATCTACCGTTTTAGCATGCATATATCAAAAGTACATGTATTGTCACTTATAAGACATTGCTCAAATATATATTCTTGTGAGAAAAAGAGTATTTGCAATGTTGGTTTACCAGATTTACCAACCAGTACACAGCTTTTTTATGTTCTTCCTGAATATCGCTAAAAAGCACAGTCCATCTTGCTTTAGAATGAATAAACTTTAGAATTTAAACAAATGTAATATTATTGCTCACAAATCAGATCTTTATGATAAAAATACTACTTGCAATGTTATTTTACCAGATTTACATATCAGTACATGTGTTTTATTGTTTTGTGAATTGGTTTTAAAACGTTGCTAAAGTATGTAGGTTTTGATACTTTTTCCCGCATACCAGTTGTTTAGTTTTGTTATTTAGAATAGCCAAAATGCAAACGCTTTCCGTTCTCATCTACCGTTCTAGCATCCATAAAGTTCACCTTTTTATATCAAATGGACATGAATTATCTCTAATTAGACATTGATCAAATATATATTTTTATAATAAAAATACTATTAGAAATGTTATTTTACCAGATTTACATATCAGTACACGCGTTTTATTGTTCTGTTAATTGATTTTAAAACGTACGTAAATTATGCATTTTTTTTTTTTACATTTTCTATTGTTTTAGCATATATGATGTATTCTATTTCTATAACTAATATTTTTTGCCCAGTCAGCTGGGACCGTAGAATACACCGACTGTTTCTCTGCAGAGGTGTAAGACCCCCTAAAGAGTGTCCTGGATATGGCCCTAAACAATCTGGTGGTTAGGTTCCAGTGATGCTGGAACTTTGGGGAATACGGAGTACCCCTTCATTGCCATCGCTCCCAGGTCCACTCTGACCCGGAGTGGTAGCACCAAATAAGGGTCCTATTTATTGTTCAAATAGAACTAAACCGTGGTTTCTTGCCTTAACTGTTTTTTTTTTTTGCATTTACACTGAGTATTTATGTCAAACTGAATTGTTTAGAATAGAACTGTTTTGACATTTAAACTGCGTACTTATTCTAAACTGAATTGCTCAAAATAGAGCTGTTTTGACATCTAAACTGTATACTTATGCTAAACTGAATTATCTGAAATAAAACTGTTTTTGGCATTAACTCTGTGTATTGCCCAGTCGCCTGGGGCTGTAAAATACACCGACTGCACCTCTGCAGAGGGGTAAGAACCCTCCAATGAGAGTCCTAGATATGACATCAAACAATCTGATGGTGAGGTTCCATAAATTCTGGAGCTTTGGGGAATGCGGAGCACCAATTCATTGCCATTGCTCCCAGGTCTACTATGGCCCGGAATGGTAGCACCTGATAGGGCCCTATCTATGGGTTAAATAGAACTGCATATTTATGCTAAACTGAATTATTTGAATTAGAAGAGTTTGACTAAACTGAATAGCTTGAAATAGAAATGTTTTTGATGAATAAACTATACTTACATTTAAACTGTGTGCTTATGCTAAACTGAATTGTTTGAAATAGAACTGTTTTTGACATTAAAACTGTACTTACTCTGAACTGAATTGTTATATATAGAACTGTTTTGACATTTAACTGTGTGTAAAGAAAATCTGTACTTATACTGAAGTGAATTAACTGAATTTGTTTGAAATAGCTTGAAATAGAAATGTTTTTGACAATTAAGCGGTGTATTCATGGTAAACCGAATTGTTTGAAATAGAACTATTATAGGATTTACACTCCTATATTTAAAATAGCCGTGATATCACTTGTTCCCGAAGGTAATGGATGTCGGTAAACTAATCAGTCTCGAGAACCAGGAAAGTCACGTGATTTGTTCTCACACCTTTTGGAGCCGACCTCATGACAAGGATTGCCTCTATACTCTCATCTTCCAGAGACAGCACACACACTCACTCACACACACACACGCACTCTCTCTCTCTCTCTCTCTCTCTCTTCATTTCGACTTCCAGAAACAGCTTGACCTTGCCACTTAGTTAGACACAACTCAATACGCGTAACATTCTGCGACCTTTTTCTTTCCTGTTCTGCCTTTTTGGTTAGACTTGTTCCAGTCTCGAACACAGCCTCAGAAATTTCGTCAAATCTCGAAACGTGGAAGAAAACACGCTTCTCCAAGAATACATTGCTATATTTCTGTATATTGATACCTTGCATGAAATACGCAGTCAACCTACATTTTTAAGTCTATAGGACACTTTTAATATTTAGTCTTTCAATATTATATTTCTGTTAGTTACATACATACATGCACTCACAGAGAGGAATATTTAACAAACTATATTCGAATATTCGTAATGTTTTGTAATGTATTCTCTTTATGTATTTGTTGATATTTAAATTTAATTTTGTTTGTACTGTTTTGTTTTGAATGTTCTTTTGTCCGCGTCGTTTACTTCCTTTGCTTTTCAATAATGCGCCAACATAAATTGTGGGAGCAAAATATCCACCAAACAGTACCACCACACTATTTGCATAAAAATGGATTTGGCGTTAAATAACCAGCAAAGGTTGACATGCCATAAAATCCAACCAACCAATAACTAATATTTTTATGGTCACTTATCAGATCGTGTGCATGATATGAATAGACTTTGCAATATATCCGATTTAAATACCCGTACACTAGTTTATTAGTTTTGTGATTTAAAATAAGACATAGCTAAAGGCAACCGTTTTCCGCTCTGATTCTTTGTTTTAGTACGTATAACGTTCACTTTTATATTAAAAGTACCTTTAATATAAAAGTGAACGTATTGTCACTTATCAGATCTTATGAACGTATTGTCACTTATCAGATCTTATGCAAGAATATATTTTAATGATAAAAATAGTATTCGCAATGTTATTTTCTCAGACTTACATATCCCTACACAGCTTTATATTTTTTCAGTCTGTATGTTAAAACTTTACAAATGTAACAAATGTATTATAAATCATAAATCAGATCGTAAGTAGGTACATATTTTCATGATAAAAATACAATTTGCAATGTTATTATACCAGATTTACATATCAATACAGATGCCTTAATGTTTTGTTTTTGTTTTAAAACGTAGCTAAATTATGTAGGTTGGATTACTCTTTCTATTGTTTTATTGTTATTACTTTTATTGTTATTACTTTTTCTATTGTTTTATTGTTTTTTTACTCTATCTACTGACAAGTAAAAATATGGAAGTGACAAGTAAAAATATGGTGGATCCTTGGATTTGTAAAAGGAGGATAACCCAGCATTAGAACGTTCTAATTACCTTATTACATCCCATTTTCATTACTTAGTTCTCTAGGCAAAGTTGCTGCGACCTGTTCACTAACGTAAACAGATCGGTTTACTCGCTCGCCCTAGAAAAACAACATCCGGTTACGATCGGAAATGACGAAGCCCTTTTTGCGACCTTGACATCTTGTTACAGTTAAAAAAAAGGGGATAAATCAAAATTAACAACAATTAAAGAACACTTCTGCTAGAAATAACTCTATAAGAATGGGATTATTTATCTTTGCTAGCCTATATCAGACTAAAGAAGTACTTTATTTCTACACCAATTTTTTTTATTGAAGAACTTTCTATTTACGTGCCCGGCAGAGTGGCGCTGCGTTCCCTTTATATTAAAAAGGCTTCTGCGGCGAAAAAAGAGGAGGTCCTCGGAGGCTTTCAGAGGAACACTGGCAGACTTGAGGCCGTAAGGCTTCCAATTTCCGCTGGGCTACCTCCGGGTGGGCAAGCTGTAGCATTGACTCCTTTGTCTTCCATGACTTTGCTGTCTAGTTCAAGCTATAACCCGGCATACGTGCCCGGACCGACATTTGGGTTCGTGAAACTGCTTGCCTCATTAGACCCACATTGCATTTAGTGGGTCCATGAGCAGCACAGACCAGCAGGGTTCGAGCCTCGGCTTGTTTCTGACCTTCCCCTCCCCTTTATCCCCACTTTAGTCGGCCTTCGGGCTTTTGACATTGTGTCAAGCCTTGTCTGGTGGGAGACATTGGCAAATAGTCCGCGGACGCTCTCAGGAGCCGATCTCAGAGCGAGGCTCCGTAAGGCTGAATCCTGCATCTAGTGGTTGCATTCGTCTTCCCATCACATAGTTATACACAAAATGTCCTTTGCGGGTCGGAGTATCTCTGACGGTCATCAAAGACTCGGAGGCAAACACGAAGAAGACTCTAAGACCACCCGGTCTTAACCATTCGGTCGGTTCCGTTCGTCCGTTTGGCTGCGCAGCGCTAAAAGCACGGGTTGGCTTTTAGCTACCGCTTCACTATCTACGCGGCGCAAAGATAACGCCAATCTTAACCGCGGCCTCCTAGCCTGTCTGTTCGATAGTGCCGAACTTTGGCACGGCAAAACCTTAGCTACCGTCTCGATACGTCCGTACAGCTTTGGCACGGAAAAGCCATAGTTATCGTCTTCGATACGTCCGCACAGCTTTGGCACGGCAAAGCCTCACCCATCGTCTCCAATACGTCCACACAGCAAGGGGCACGACTAAACCCTAGCTTTACTGATTCGCACGCTTGACTTCGTATGTGCCTGGCCAACCTTACTCACGGTTTCCCCGACCGTTCACTTGCACCGAAGTACTAAGACACGGCTCAGTCTTAGTCGCTAGCTCGCCCGACTCTACACAACCAAGCTGCCAACACCGATTTCGACCACGACACTCCAGCAATGCAGCATTCTGTCCACGTACGATTCGCTGTACGGACTGCCCTAGCATTGCAACACCTAGCCCCAGCACCTGTACGCGCTAGTAACTACATCGACACACCCCCGGTTAACCCAACGCACTGTCAAAACCGGGACATCGATTTACCAACCATCGATTTACCCGCAACGATCGTCCAGCTGCATTCAACAACTCGACCGACCTCAGCTTCCCGCAGTGATCATCCAGCTGCATTCTACAACTCGACCGACCTCAGCTACCTGCAACGATCATCCTGCAGCATCCTACGACTCGACTCACATCAGCTACCAGCAATGATTGTCTAGCTGCTTCCCTTCGACTCAACCATACCAGCCACCAACATCACCCATCTAGCTGAAGACAAATACAACTGCCACGGACTTTACACACACGTTTGTAAATATGACAATAAATTGTCACCTTTGTTATATTTGTTACCTCGCCTTTGTTTCCTTCATTGTCTTTGGCTGTCAGTTACTCACACGCTTTAACTTGAATCATTTGCGGGGTGGACATGCTTATCGGCTCCACAACAAAGTGTTTATTTGTACATAATGAAGTTTTTAAACTTTCAAGATACCGTCCTAGTTCTAATAGGCCGTTCTGATGGTGTAGACGTTTGTATATCTACTTGTCTGGTCTGTATTTGTGTGGTATGGACCTTTTAAGTTTTAGTCAGTGGAGTATTGACTTTTTCTGTGTGGTCCGTGTGGTCTTTTGGGATTGTGGTTCTGTGTGGTCTTTTGTGGTTCTGTGTGGTCTTTTGTGATTGTGGTTCTGTGTGGTCTTTTGGGATTGTGGTGTATATATTTCTCGGAAATGTCTTAGCAACTTTCCATTGTTCAGCATTTCGACGATATAACTGTGCTGTTCAGTGCATTTGTCTATCGCTGTCGCTGGCAGCAATGTGTCATTTTCCTGAAGGACTTAGTCCTTCAGGAAAATGACAGTTTATTTTTATGACAAAAAGTACACTTGTGTCAGAGTGAGAAAAGTTCTTTTGAGTGCCAGGAAAATAAAAGTTTATTTTTATGACAAAAAGTACACTTGTGTCAGAGTGAGAAAAGTTCTTTTGAGTGTCAGGTAGCAGCAGTGTCGCAGGTCGCAGCGTTAGTTCTTTAGTGTGTAGCAGGTAGTCGCCTTTATCTTCTTAGTGTGTAGCTGTAACAGCAATTATCTTCAGTGAATGCTGGAGCGTCCGTGGCAGGCTACAGTCAAGTGTAGCTGTAACAGCAATTATCTTCAAGTGTAGCTGTAACAGCAATTATCTTCAAGTGTAGCTGTAACAGCAATTATCTTCAGTCAATGCTGGAGCGTCCGTGGCAGGCTACAGGAAAGAGGTCTTTTTTCTCTGCTGGCCGTGTCTGTTGCAGACTAACAAAAAGGGCTAGAAAAAATAGTTCTTTTGAGGGAGATGGAATCAATGCTTTCTGCTTGCTGATTAGTCAGTGTGTGACCGAATCGCTCGGCGGGGGCATTGATTCGCGAGAGACAATAGATCAGTGACTTCTACACTTTGCATGCTTTTTGGTATTACCATCCATTCGCTTTTAGTCACTAATTCATCCTTCTCTGACAGGCATTCTTTTATCGACTAGTAATGTTTTATTGGTTTGGGAGTGTGCTTTACATCCTCTGGCCATCCATTAGTTAGTACTTGCTTGGGTATTTTTAATTCTTCATCCTTTTCACTATCTTCTTGTAAGTCTATTTGTTTCTGTGCTGAAATGTTGACTGTGTATATGTTAAAGTCGAATTCTATTTCTTCACTTTGTGTAGGCTGAATCTTCGACAAGTAGTCTGGGATTTTCTTTTCTATCCCTGGTCTGTTATCTTTGCATCATATGGCTGTAGTCTAATCAACATTCTTTGTAGTCTTGGGAGTGCTTGTGCACTTGGATGTTTTCGAGAGTTTTATGGTCAGATCCGATTTGGAATTCTTTCCATGTACGTATGTATGAAATCTTTCACAACCAAATATCACTGCCAGTAGCTCTCTTTCAATGTTTGCATAGTGCGATTCGGCATTAGTCTTTTATTTGCAAACGCAATGATTTTGTTATTTATTTGTGTAGCGTCTAGCCCTAGCGTGCTTGAGTTTACTTGTATTGTTATGTTTGCATTTGGGTTGAAATAAGCAAGACATAGATTTTCATGTATTGAATTTTCTAAATTCTGAAATGTGTTTCATTCCAGTTCTATTCTGTGTCTTTTTTTAGCTCTAAGTTCTGGTATGAAGGGGCTTAGGTACTGAATCATGCCTAGGAATTGCTGGAATTCTTCTCGGTTTGTTGGTTTCGGTTTTGACTTGATCCTCTCGCAATTTTCTGGATCAGGGCGGGAACCGATTTTGTCCCAAATAAGACCATAGAACTTAATCCGTTCCTGCCTTATTTTGCATTTGTTCCTGCCTTTTTTTGCATTTGTTTTTGTTAAAGACTTCCGTGCCGTATCCATTGTTTTCCTTAGATTTCTGTCATATTCTGCAGTTATTCTGCTATATACGCAGATATCATCTGATATACCTATGGCTCCCTCGTAGTCTTCCAAAACTTCGTCCATTTTTTTGTTAAAATATGTCCTATGATACCTGAGATGTCCATTTGGCCTTAGCCAAATGGACATCTCGGGTATTAATACCTTCTAAACGGAGTGTTGAAACACGTGAGCAGGCTAGATTCTTCATCCAAATGTATTGCCCAGTGTCGGGGTTTTGAAATACGTTCTTTTAATGAACTTATTCAGTTGATTCGTATACCCTTTCAATCACACCCATGTCTTCCATTTTTTGTAATTCTTAGTTCTTTTTTAAGTGGACTGGGTATTTTCTTTGGGGTTTGACGACTAGTGTTGTATTCTCCTTTAAATGTATTTTTTGTTTCCCTGGAAAGTTAACAGTTCCGTGGAATCTGTCAAGGAATTCATTTGCCAGGTTGTCTATGCTTTCTGTTTTCCTGGTGTGGCGAGAAAAATCACGCACGCGGCCGCTCAAAGCGTGCACGAATATGTCTGCCGTGTAAAATGAGATCAGGGACAGAGAAACGGGCGAACTCACATACTCCCAATCGTGAATCGTGTTTGACGTTACTGCCAAGTACACGCTGGCACGCATGTAAATTACCACATTGTACGATTGACAATGTGGCATTTTGGTATGATGATTTAAATCCTGACTAAATGCACGAGAGACAGGCGTTTGCACGAAGTCGAAGCGACGCAGGACGAGAGACGAACTGGGGCGAGGTACTGTTAGAAGATTGTTGCAGGAAAAAAGGGATATTTTTCAGCGTAGAAATTTGGCTGTTCACCTTCTATTAAAGAGAAATTGTTGTATTGGCATCTGCTGATTCATGCAGAAATATACATATATATGCTGGATACATACTGAAGCAATAAATAAGGACGCATGAAAGATAAAAACGCAGGAAGGAAGACGCATGAAGACTTCTTTACAAATATATTTTACCTCTCACTTTATTTGTAGGGTTTCGAAAGGTTGTGTGGGGTTTTACTGTGAGAGGAAGCTGGAGATCGAATATAAACTGTAATATCTTGACCCCACTGTTATGACCGCCACGTTGTGTCTTTCTTGTTCTCCTGATGCTGGGGTCCACTCCATCGGGGTTCCCGAGGGTCCCCTCGGTCGGGTGTGGCTTTCCCTACCACATCTGGTCTCTAGCTGTCTGGAACTCTACTGGCAACTGCTTCTTGGATTCGAACTCAACTGAGTTAAATAATAATTCAACGCCCACACGATCGCCCACTGGATCTTTGAAATCGAATGTTTAATCGTCATCAAGCGGAAATAACTGTCATACAGTTCAGAGGTCACTCTCTTCCGGTGCATCAGTCTGTATTGGCACAGTGGGATCTTCACCTTGTCCCATATTATAAGCCTTAATCCGCCCACGTGATCTCTTTCGATTACTGGCCATTGGAATGTGCCACTTCCTTCCGGTGCATCACCCTGAAATAGCATTTTTTAGGGCCGGGTCGAAGGTCAAAACATAACAAAATTGATTCAACGTATTCAGTTACGAGAGACTCTTTTCTTTCTGTTGCTGAGGAGGCATACCATCCACCCCGCTTTTTATTACACCTGGTTTCCTTTTTTGTTACACTGCAGTTAATTTGTACCAGTCCCAATTGCATGCATGGTCTCAGTCCTAATATTGCTGTGTCATACATAAAATTTTGCTTGAATGGTTGGTTAGGCCTGGTACTTAATTTTTAGTATTAATGACCCGTACTGCGGTATTTTTGTTCCGGTGACCGCCCAAAGTGTAGTTGCCTCCCTTTTAATGGCGGTCGGTTTTCTCATTTCGTTACTGACACCTCGTGGGCACATTTTTTTGTAAATTCTGAGTCTTAGCGCTTACACTTTTTTATTCTGTATCCTACTTGTAGAGAAATTTGTGTGGGCTTTTTTTTCTGGTTTTGTATGGGCTGTCTCTTGTTTTTTTTTTCTTGTCGAGGGCTGCGTTTTCTCCTTTGTCGTATGTGTGTCTTTGTGAGACAACATTCCCCAAAATGATGAAGGCCTTGACATTTTCTGCATTGCTTGTTAAAAGCTTACCAATCATGTTTTTTTTTCAGTGTTTTTTTTCCTCATCTTGTGCACTGTCTTTTATTTTTAGTCGTTATTTCGTGGATTATTCCATCCTTTGTTTCACATAAATCGTTATAGCGTGTGTTGTCTTTTTAGTGCTGAATAGGTTAGTTTCTATAACACTATAAATTAATTGACAATAACGAAACTTCTTTGAAAACACAACAACGTACAGTTTATTATAGTAGCAGAAGTAAACGAGTCAGAGTGAGAAAAGGTTCTTTTTGGTGTCGCCGGATAGTATGTTGGTCCTTGAGTTTGTTGGAAGTGAATCACTGTGGCAAGTAGCTCGTGTGACTACCGCAAGCCTGGTTCTTCTGTGTGTGAAGCTAGTAGCAGCGTGTTCTTCAATCCATGTGGAATGTCCGTAGCAGATGACGCGAGAGAGGTCTGTCTTGGCTGCTAACTAGGTGCTCTCTGACTTGTCGTGACTTCCAAAAAGCGCTAGAAAAAATAGTTCTAGAGTGGAAGAGTGTGTTGACTTGCTCACAAAAAAATTCAAATTTGTTAACTCTGGGTAAGAGCGTAATCGGGTTTGGTATGGGTCGTCGTCGGCGGCAATGAAAAATACCGGGCTGATGGGTGAGGTATTTGCCTTACAACCTGCGACGGAAAGTTCCGTATTAGCGTCAATAAACCGTCGTTTGCGCATATCCACCAAGAGATTGAAGTGGTGCAGAAAGTCCGAACCTATGGGTATGGTAAATCTGCTACAGTAAAAACCCATGCAAAGTCTCTCCGTAATTCCAAGTCCAGAGAACGAGAAATTTGACCGTACGTGGGAATAGGAGAGTGATTTACCGCTTGCAGTGTGATGGGCGAGACTGGCGGCTTCTCAGAGAGGAGTTTCAGTGGCCAGTTACTGCAAGCTGTTTCTGTATCAACCAAACAACGTGCTTGGGATCTAGAGTCTGTGATAAAATAGGCACGGTTGTTACATAAATCTTGTGGAGGGTGTGTCGTGCTAATCTCTCTAAATTTAAGTTTCCCTGGTTTGAGAACGAGCAGGGCATTTAGCTTGTTTGCGTGGCGGCGGTGGTGTGGCGATGGCGAACGACTTTTGTATTGACGTCTGGGCGATGGTGACTTACACACGGATAATTTAATATTTTTCTTTGGAAAGTCGCTCCTTAGCGTCAAGTATGGCCAATATAGTATCCATTTTCTTTTTTATTTATAGAATGACAACAGACCAAAAAATCAAAGAAACACGTTTCAGTGAGAAAGAAACAAAAGGGAAATATGTTTTAAAAGCCACAAAAAAATAAAAAGTTATATTCGTGTTGAAAGAAAAAAAGGTGCTGCTTTAAGGTTCCTTAGTCAGGAAAACAAAGATGATAGTTAGTTGGTAAGGTTGCTCCGAAAAGAAAAGATGAAATTCAAGATGGCGTTGTCCAATCACCATTTTGGTGGAAAAAGTGAAATGTTAAGTAGGAGGAAAGCGCTCTTTTAGCTTTGACCGTACAGCTTTCTAAACGAAAAAATGTATACATTTTTTTTTTTTTTTTGCTTATTGTAAAAAATTTTTGTGTGTGTACCACGTGGTCAGTTGAAAAGAGCAGAGTAGTAAGTTCCTTCTTCCTCTTTTTCTTCCTAGTAGGCCTAGCTGAGAATTATAATTTTTTAAAACTTCGTTTTGTTTGAACAAAATGTTATGTTCGTTATGTTAGCTTGAGTTGGTGTTTTTCTTGTGGACGGGCTGAAAAGAAAATAATTTCTCGTTGGAAAGTTTTTGGTCTTTTTTGTTGTAGAGGCATGTGTTCAAATATGGTCGGTATTTGGGTAAAGAGAAGAATATTGCTGTAGCCTCTGTATTTGGCGGCTTGCTGAATGTTTTATTTATATCGTTGCAAATTGGCACCGCTATGTCTGCTAACTAGGTGCTCTCAGACTTGTCATGACTTCCAAAAAGGGCGAGAAAAATAGTTCTAGAGAGGAAAAAGGAATCAATGCGCTCTGCCCCTGATTGGTCTGTGTGTGGCCGAATCGCTTGGTGGGGGGAAGTGATTCACGAGAGGAAAGAAATCTGTGACTGCTACATCTTTCATGGTCGCTTCGTACGTTCGTACGTACGCTTTCAATAGCTCGGTTTGCTTATCAAGTTCCTTCTTTCTTCCGAACTTCTCATGCCTTTTATTATTTGTTCAAGGATTCTTTCCTCATTGAAGTCGCATCATTCAGCTTTGTTGTGTAGTCTGACTAGATATTCGTCTATTTTGTCGTCATTCTGTTACATTAAGGTGAATTCAAGTCATTCGACCCATTTATTTAGTTTTTGAACAATGTTTGCTTAAAAAATTTTGAACACGTTTTCCGAACTTTCTTTTTGTTCGGTTATGAGGGGTGCATTTTAAAATAATTCACGGCCCTTTGGTCCCATGATTGGCTATATATAGTTGTATTTCAGTGTTTCTTCCACGTTGTTTGTCATAAAGTAGGAAGTCATGAAGGCTTCTTATTTGTTCTTGTTCGACCAGTCCAGCATTGGTAACGGGGTATTTGTATTAACCATCTTCTGTTTTCAACTTGTCTTTTTCTTGATTTTTTTAATGAAGTCTTTGCTTCGTAGCGTTCCGTATTCTCTTTTCTTATTTTAAGGTTCTTATATATGTAAGTATCCATTGGCTACCATCATGTAACGTTATATCTACTCTGCAGATTGAGTAATGACAAGTAAAAAAAGAATTCTAATTACTTTATTTCAATGATCTAATTACTTTATTTCAATGATGTTTACTATTTCTATAAGTAATATTATTATAGTCACTTATCAGATCGTGTGCAAGCAAATGTGTTCATAAAATAAATAGTATTTCAATGTTATTATACACTGTTTAAATATCCGTAATCTAGTTTTTTACTTGTGTGATTTAGATTAAGACATTGCTACAATGTAAAGATTTTCCGTTCTAATCTACTGATTTAGAGTGCATAAAGTTCATCTTTTATATCAAAAGTACGTGTATTGTCACATATCAGACTTGGTGCTAGTATACATTTTTTATGATAAAAATACTATTTGCAATGTTGTTTTACCAGATTTACGTACCCGTACACAGCTTTATATTTGTTCAGATCATGGACAAACATCGCTGAAATGCACACAGTCCGTATTCTTTTAGCATGTTTAAACTTTACAAATGTAACAAATGTAACAAATATGTACCTGCATACGATCTGATTTATTAGCAATAATGCTAACAAATCAGATCGTATGCAGGTACATATTTTCATGATTTGCAATGTTATTTTACAAGATTTACATACACAGCAAGCACGTGTTTTGTTAATTGGTATTTAAACGTAGCTAAATTATGTAGGTACATTCATTTTAACTAAGCAGTCATTGTTCCAATATATATATTTTATGATAAAATGGGTATTTTCAATGTTGTTTTCCCAGATTTACCTACCAGTACACAGCGCTTTAATTTTACCTAATTTTAGCCAGAGTTATATGTTGTTATTTGCGTGGAAAAAGTTGTAACGTGTTTGTGTTTACGCTGAGTTGTTTCCTCTCTAAGTTTGAAGAGTAAGTAAATCGCTAATGGTTGTTTGGTATATAAATGTAAATAAAGGAGAAGGTTCAAGATGTACGAAGTCGAAATGTTCTTAGGAATAGTTTTTATTTGCAGCATGGAATATTTAGTTTGTGCTTGTGCTGCAAGTCTCGTAGGGGAGATTGTGAGTAAGGAGACAAAATGGAGATATGATAGAGTTGAGAAGGCAGCACGTGTAGTGGGACGTGCGATGGATTGTGTTCGCCGTAGTTTAGCGAAAGCCATGTTTGCCGTTGGAGGAAATGAACTTTGGAGTCACCGTGAGTTTTGTGTGTCTGGTAGATTTTGGGGAGAGGCGTGCGTTGTCTCCGTTAAAGTGGCCCAGAAGTGAATTGAGAGCTAGGTGTCGAGAGAGGAATAAGGCATCGCATCGACATAGCCAATTTTGGGGGGGGTGACATAAAGTTGTTCCTGTGGTGGCGTTTTGAATATATCTAATTCATATTCAACTGGGATTCCTTGGTCTGAGATAGACGCAAGGAATCCATAAATTAGATAGGTTTCCTCATGTGTCCATTCTGCTGCTGCTATTGAAGAACGGCCACTGGACGGCCACTGGACGGCGTTGTTCAGCCAAAGAGACTGTGTTTGGCAGCTTACCCAATTTCTGCTGCCCGGGAAAGAAGATCCGGGATGAATAGGATAGGTCATCCTGATTGGGTGAAATTATGCGTCGAATTAAATTGCGCGCCAAACCAAAATACCTTCTACTACATAATCTCAGGCAAAACATCGCTAAAAAGCACACAGCCAGTATAGTTTTAGCATGTTTAAACTTTACAAATGTAACAAATGTATTATTATTGTTCTCAAATCAAATCGTAAGCATACATATATTTTCATGATAAAAATACTATTTGCAATGTTATGTTAGCAGATTTATATATCAGTTCACGTGTTTTATTTTTTATGGATTGGCTTTAAAAAACTTTGCTAAGTTTTGTAGGTTTTGTTAGTATTTCTAATGTGTTAGCATTTGTGTTTACTACTTCTATAACTAATATCATTATAGTCAATTATCAGATTGTTTGCAAGCAAATGTGTTCAGAATATATAAAGTATATGTTATGTTATTTCACAAGATTTACATAGCCGTACACTGCTGTATATTTTTTCAGATTATGGACAAAACATCGCTGAAATGCACACAGTTCGTATTGTTTTTAGTATGTTTAAACTTCACAGATGTAACAAAAGTATCATTATTGTTCACAAATCAGATTTGTAAGCAGGTACATATTTTCATGATAAAAATACTATTTACAATGTTAAAAATAACATTTTTATCTTCTATTTATTTAATTTTTCTTGATCACCGAAAAGACATCGCTAAAAAGCACACAGTCCGTATAGCTCTACCGTTTAAACTTTACAAATGTAACAGACGTATTATTAAGCTCACAAATAAGATCATAAGCATGTTCATATATTCATGATAAAAATTCTATGTTAATAAAAATTCTATGATAATTTTTTTAGTTGTTCAATAAGAGTATATGGTGCTTTCAATAGGTAATATTATTATAGTCACTTTTCAAACCGTGTGCAAGCACATATTTTATTATATAAATAGTATTGGCAATATCACGATATAAATATAGCGAAAGTGCAATAGATATTCGCATTCAACAAATATTACACATTGTTCAAATATATATTTTTATGATGAAAAGTGTATTTGCACCTTGTTTTACCAGATTCACATATCAGTACACGTGTTTTATTGTTAGGTTAGTTGGTTTTAAATCATAGCTAAATTATGTTGGTTTTGATACTGTTTATATTGTTTCAGCGTATACGATTTTTACCTGAAATTATTATGATCAGATCGTCATATTTGGAGACACGTACACAACTTTATTTTTTTCAGATTATGAACAAAACATCGCTGAAATGCACCGTCCCTATTGCTTTAGAATGTTTACACCTTACAAATATATGTTATTGCTAACAAATTAGATCGTAAACGTGTATATATTTTCATGATAAAAATACAATTTGCTATGTTATTTTACCAGATTTACACATCAAAACTGATGTTTTATTGTTTTGTGAATTGGTTTTACAACATAGCAAAATTGTTTAGATTTTGATAGTTTTTCTATTGATTTAGTTTATATCATATTTTGATAACTAATAGTTTTATCATATTTGATAACTAATATAATTATGGTGACTTATCTGATTTTGTGTAATCAAATGTGTTTATGATATAAATAGATTTTTGTAAATTGGTTTTAAAACATTGCTAAATGATGTTAATTTTGTTGTTTTTTCTATTGATTTAGCATATATGACATTTTCAATCAATTATCATAATCAAGGCGTGTGCAAGCAGATGTGTTTATGATATAAATAGTATTGGCAACATTATTATACGCGATTTAAATACCAGTAAACTACTTTTTTAGTTTTGTCATATAGGATAAGACATATCTAACATTATCATCTATTTGCATTATTATTCAAATAATACATATTAATGATCACGTATTGTTCAAATATATATTTCTATGATAAAAAGATTATTCGCAAACTTGTTACGCCAGATTTACATAGCGGTACACGTAGTCTTAAAATTATGTTGGTTTTGATACTGTTTGTATTGTTTTAGCGTATATGATGTTTACTATTTCTATAACTAATGCAATTATGGACACATCTTTTATTGTGTAAGCCAATGTCTTTATTGACTTTTTAAATTGGTTAAAATGTTTGATACGTAACAAAACGTGTATCCTTGATATATAAAGTGAACAATAATGCGAATAGATAAGAATGGAAAAAGTTTGCATTTAAGTTATTCAATATGACAAAACTAAAAAAACTAGTGTACGGGCTTTTCGAAAAAGCTTTGAAGTTCGGAGACATTCATTAGGAATTCCCATTTCGTTTCTTTTATTCTGAACCCAAAATTTTGTATTCTTTTGTAAACCTCGTGTATTTGTCTGCGATGTTCTTCGGTAGATTTGCTAGCAATGTTCTCCAGGTAGGCACAGGCAAAATCAAGACTGCCCAGCATGGTATCCATGACCAGCTGAACGATCGTAGGTGCGACCTTGATCCCAAAAGCTAACTTTTCAAAAAGGCCCCTGTGGGTGTTGATACACAGGAGTTTTGAGTACTCCTCAACAGGATCTAAAGATAGGTATCATTAAAGTCCACTTTGGAAAATACTACACCACCATTCATTTTGTTAAATACCTCCTCTGGTGTAGGAAGAGGATAGTGGTAATCTTTCAAAGTCGCATTAAGGCTAGTTGGCCACGCTCCCGGCCTTTTGGCTGGGCCGTCTGGCATTCGTGCCGGATGGGGTATCGAAACCAAGAGCAGATTCGGGGCCGAATAGGCCCCCAGTTTCGGCTGGGCAACCTTCGGGTGGGCGAGCTGCTTTCTCAGATCCGTTTTGCACGCCTTGTATAGCACTAGACCTCACGGTCTAGTTCAAGCTATATTCTGGCATACGTGCCCGGACCTAGATTTAGGTCCGTGATACGGCTTGACTCCTTAGATCCACATTGCACTTAGTGGGTCAATGACTAGCAGGGTTCGAGTCTCGGTTCGTTCCCGACCTTCCCCTCCCCCTTATCCCCACTTTAATCGGCCTTCGGGCTTTTGACCTTGTGTCAAGTCGTGTCTGGTGGGAGGCATCGACAAATAGATCGCGTTAAGGCTCGTTGAAAAATCCTCACAGACGCAAATTTGATTGGACTTCTTTCTGACGTATACAGTGCAACCTATTCACTAGAGATTTTGACAGTATGTCGGCCTTTTCCAGTCGATCCAGCTCTTGGTCCATTTTTTTTTCGACTGCCGCGAATGGCATATTTCTTTACTTTCTGAAGACGAGCAGAGCATTTTCTTTTAGTTCAAATCTGGCTATTGCCATTTCCCGAGTCCCACCGAAAAAACTTCAGGAAATCTTGCTTTTAGTTTGTCTTTAAATTCTTGTGCCTCTGTAGTTGAGTTTTCCTTCTTGTTGTCAATTGTAAATTGGATGAACATAGTTTGAAACGTTCCATCCAATCCGTTCCAAATAGATTTTCGGACTGTTTGTGGACGAAAACTTTTACTTTATTCAGGGTTACGGGTTGTGTTAGTGTACACTCGAACTTCATTTTGTCACCAGTTACTGCACGGGCTGTTTTGTTGGTTTTTTCAAAGTTTTCCATGTGTGCAGATTGATAGATCGGAACCTGAATCTAGTTGTCGGTCCACTTTTTTATCCAGAATTTGGACTGTTACGTATTTTCGTCAATTTTTTTCCGTTTTTATATTCGATCTTGTTTGTCTGTCTCTGTTTTTATTTCCTTTGTTGCTTTGTGGCCCATTTTACTGGGTCACTCGTTACAAGTTTTGTTCTTGTTGAAACAATTTGTACCAATGTTGTCCATCGCAACGACAGCATGGACTTGTGGGTAATTTCGGTTTTTGAATTGGTCATCGATTCTTTGCTTGTGTCTGGTCGTACCTTTTGTTTTCACTGCTTTTCTAAGGGGCGTGATTTTTTGGCTTGTAGTGTATCCTTCTGACGTACGCTACTCCTGTTTCCTCGATCTTTTTGGGGTCGTTTTTGACGCTAACTACGCGTTGACAGTCTTCTAGTTCACTTTCTAACTTTGACAGGATACTCCGTCTTATCTCCGAATTTTTTTGCGGAGACAATGGTGAATACCTTCCTTTTTTGAATACATATAACTTTCCAATATTTAGGAATTGTAGAAGTTATACTTTTCTTTGACAATTTTTTTCAATGTTCAGATTTCTTTCTCTCTTTTTTTACGGGTGAGTGACCTTACCGGAGTACAGCAAATGTTGGTCTCGCTGACTTGTCAAAAACTAAAGATTCTTCTTCAAATTTCTCTAACGGGTAATGGGATTTTTGGCGCGAAGAGTCTGTGGGCCAATCATTCGAATTTTCCTCTTCCACTACCCCCGTCAGGTCATGCAGCTCGATTGACCTAGACTTCTTTCGTTCACAGAGATCAGGTAGCTTGACCCTACCATTTTAACAGTAAAAGAGGGTAGCATACCACGTCACACAAGACCTTGTGCGAATATCAAGCAATTAAGCATTGTGATGATTTTCGTTTGGCAGAATTATCAGATTGATATTATATCAAGTTGATAATTCCGCCAAACGAAAATGCTTATTTACTCTGAAGGCGTCTCGTTTCAACAAGTTAAATCACTTCCATCTTTTGTGAAAAAGTGTTAAGTTCGGGCTAAATAACGTTCACAAGAGTTTAACTGCTTCAGCTAATTCCAGTTTCCTTGCCTTCTTCGGTAGAATGTTGTCGACAAACTTACTATAATCAGTAAAAGTAAGCGAACCTTCTAAGCGTTTTTCTAATCTTCGCAATCCACCGTGAAAAGATCTTCGTATCTTCTGTAGAATGTTTTATCGTCCGCTGGAAGATAAATTAATGTCTCCATAGAATTCCAGATTGTGTTGTGGGAAAAGGCAGTGTTTTTTTTCGCTGGGTTCTGTTTTATTTAATACTTAAGGAATAATACTTCTTGTTTTCGTTGAATTTGTTGTTCCTTCTGTTGTTGAAGTAATTTCTCCTCTTGATGTTGAAGTAATTTCTCCTCTTGTTGTTGAAGTAATTTCTCATCTTATTCTCCTCTTATATATAGTTGTTCTCTTGTCTTGTTTCTTCCCACATTTGTTTCCGCTGTTGTTTTTGGAAGAAAAACAACAGCGGCAACAAATGTGAGAAGAAAAATTTTTTTGGCAGTTTCTATGAAACTGTCAGAAAAAAGTTGTTGTGTAATGTTGTTGTTGTATAATGCGTTCTGTTGGTATTCATTTTAAGTGTTGATTAGTTGTAGTATTATCGCCTTAAAATCTTCCATACTGATATCAGATATGTTTTTTTTTTTTTTTTTTTTTTGTAGTAAAACAAAATGTCTTCTCTCTCAACAGAAGTTGCATAAACAGCTACAGACCGCGTTTATCCCGTAGAGGAAAAAAATGACTTTTTCTCTTTCCTTCTTTCCCAAGACAGTGGGGAGAAGAAAAAATAGTGCAGTTTATACTTTTAACTTGAGAGGAAAATGAGGAGAAGAAAAATAAATAAATAAGACAAATGATAACCCTTTACAGTTTATTTTTCTCTTTCCAGAAAACAAAGACTTCAACAGTTTAGTTATATATATATATATAAAAACAAAAAACTAAACTATTGAAGACTTTGTTATATATATATGTATATATATATATATATATATATATATACAGCGGAGGACGAAAAATAAATACACTACAACATTGTGGTAATTTGTATCAACAGAAAAAAAAGTTCAATTTTAGTTTGTTTCTTTTTTATGGCAGAGAGCCACAGATAATTTACATAAGAACAAGAGAAGTTTTGGTCAACTCTTTTAGTGGATCATAGACACTTTTCGTAGAAAAACTACGACAGAAAAAAAAAACTTGCCTAATTAATGAAAGAATTGAAAACGAAATTTCACAATTTTACAAGATGCTTGGTTCTTTCTTTTTTCACAAGTAGAAGAGGAGAAAACAAAGTCTTACAGTTTCAGTAAGTGAAATTGATTGTTTCTCAAAGTTTTACCGTCTTTTTCAATATATCTGCGTAACGTTTTTTTCTTTTGGTTTGTAAACTCACTTTTTTTTTCTTTTATGTTTTAGCATACAGTTAACTTGAGACACGTGTAGTTGAAAATTTCTAAATTTCTTTTAGTTAATTGTTTACGCGTTAGTCCTTATTTCTACGAATCCGACGTCACCAGTTTGTTATGGTCAAGAGGAGGTTCAAATGATGACACGACAGAAATAAGTGATAAGAAATATATTGAAGGAAGTAGTACATACACGAAAAATAGCTAAACAATCAGACTGTTTTGAGACTGTTTATTTCTTTGAATAATACAAGGGAGGCACAAAGCCTTGAAGTTTTATGGGGTAGGAGAAAGGGAGCGGTCATGCAAGTTCTATATGTTCTAAGGGAATCTAGCTAGCCACATTTACCGACCCATTCAACAGTCATCCATCAACAGTCATCCATCACCATGTACGCTGTAGCCACTAAAAAAAAGCCACTATGAAAAAACCCCGAATGTGGTTTTATTTACAATTGATGATTTATTTACAATGGATGTTACATGATAGTGATGGGAGAAACCCCCCAAAATATACAAAAAAAAAAAAAAAACGAATTCGGAAACCAAGGAAAAATTCCCCGTTTGGTTGTCCTCCCATCCACCCGTCTACGAATGGACACTGACTCTTTTCCGGTGTCCGAAAACATCGAAAACAAGCCAGACCTACACTAGGTAGGAGAGTGGTCCTAGCCTGGTGCGGCAAAAAATACCGGCTTGGTATAGGCAGTTAAAAGCAGATTTTTATGCACGTGAACTTATAAGATCTTATACACGTGAACTTATAAGATCTTCAACAAAAACGGGCTGGGGTGAGTGGTAAGGTTCAAAAAATAATGGGGATGGCGAAGATCTTGAAGGCTAACAACTAGGTGACAAGGACGATTACTCACAACATACTGCTAACTAGGCTTCAAGAGGTATGAAATCTTTTCTTACTTACCCGGGATGGGGTCCCAAAGGACCCGTACCGTAGACGCCATGGACAGGAAGAGGAGAGTAGGATGACTCCAGCATTGCCCCTTTTTTTTTACTACCAGGCTCGCTGCATTCACCCAGCTTTTGTCGAATGTTATCCAAGCGTTTTCTATTGCATCTGATTTTGACCCTGAAAAGTTTGCATCGTCATACAATCCCTACTTTTGCGTCGTCCAAATTACCATTCGAGCTACAGCTAGGACCACGAGAAACACCACACGCTTCTCACCCGAAACGGAGGAAGAACGTTGTCCACAACGTAACCAATGTCGAGCAGCATGAGCTGCTTGGGTTCGATGCGAGCCGTCCACTCCCCGATGTGATTCCAAAACGACCGAACTCGCTTGCAGTAGTAGAAGGTGTACTCAGCCGTTTCTTCTGAATCACTGCCACAGCGAGCACAATCGGGCATATCTGCCAGGCCCACTCTGAAGTTCAAGCCGAGGATGGATAACGCATTCCGTGCAAGTCGCCAGGTGAGCAAGAACTCGGAGTTGCTCGATCCTGGCACCCACTTCCATTGGGGGAAGATCTCCTCCGCCATTCAGCCGAGCCGCTCGCAAAGAGGGTCTGAGGCAAAACTCACATCTAGCTCCCGATAACAGTTCCTTCCGAGGCCGTGAAAGGACCCAAGAAGTTTACGAAGGGTTGTTCGGCATTGACGAACAAACAGTGCTTCGCCCATTGACTTACGTCGACCTTCAGCCTTTGGGTCTGACTGGAGGCGAGGAAAGTCCGACTCACCTTTCGTCTCCACTCTGCGTCCCCCTGTCAAGGATCGGCCCAAGTATGTAAAGACTTTCAGCAAGCCAGTGGCTCTCCAGATTAGGCATTTCGCTCCCAGTTGAAGGTCGGGCCCGAAGCACACCCTCTGGATGCGGACGGGTCCATCACTCCAGCGAAAGGGGCCTGGAAGGGTATCGCTACCTCTCCAAGCACCGAGCTGCAAACCTTCGCTTTTGTCAAAATTGACCTTGGCTCCGGCTATTCGCTTGTACTCGCCAACCTCCTTCTTCACAGCCTGTATATCCGGGCGGCGGGATACAAACACGGTGACATCATTGGCGAGCGCGGAAACACTTGCCGTAAGAGGGACAGCAAAAGGGATACCGCGCAGGGCCGGATTCGTCCCCTCATCCCTAAGCCTACGGAGAAGAGGAGATAGGGGGCAGTTCGATCGCGAACACCCTCGAACGCCTTCCGTTCCCCTGAACCACTGCCTGAGGATTGTGTTACATCATGCTAATCCATCTGCGGAACTCCGGTTGGAAACAGTCGCCAAAAACCGATGGACAACCCTATCGAAGGCCTTGGACTGATCTAAGCTGATCAGCGCGGCTCCCGTGCCGTCTTCTATCCCCTCTAATACTCTGTCCAAGTAGGAACCTACTCCGGCAGAGAGCGAACTATCTAACCACGTTCACTTGTCCCGCCCTGGGTGATCCAGAATAAAACCTGTTGACCAAGTCATGACGAGTCATAAGGCCGACAAGGCTGCTTTTACACCTTCCCACCCGCCCGACCTCATCTATCTTGGGATCAAGGATCGCATTCCAGTCACCAATCAAGACTAGCTGCTTCGATTCGTTCAGGAACCGTTCCAGCTGACGAAAAAAGGAAACCCTCTTTGGAACGAAATTGGGTGCATAAACCACAACCAGCCGAAACATGAAACTTTTAACGGCAACATCGGCCACAACCAGTCGGCCCCCATCACCTGCAAAAACAACGTCAACATCCGCAAAGAGACCCCAGAGCTACTGCGGCTGCCGTATGCTGAGAAAACGTTAAAACCATTCTCCAGCACACGGAGAGTCAGCAGCGCATATGAAGTGAGTCTCTTGCACAGCAGCGACTTGCTTGGATCCCTCAGTCTCCTTAAATTCAACGTGGCAAAGTTTAAAGTCACTTACCTTAATCAGTGTCGACTACGGACCGGAAATCCAGGGTGAGGATGCTGACAGCCTGACGCAAGGAACCGGTACCGAGTTCAGTATTGACTCGGCCGTCCCAGGAAATTTCCCCGACATCCATGGGGTACCGCGATTTTAGGGACCTATAAAAACTGGGATGAACATAAATCGGGACCATTCCCGTGCATTTAGTTGACAGGATATTTAGGGAGGGGTGCTCCATTTCCGCCAGCCTTATGTCTATCCGAGTGGCTTCCTCAATAAAGTGCCAAAGCTCTTTAGTTCGGTTACCAGCCGAGCGAACAAAAGTGGTCACCCCTAAATAAATACGGGTCGGTGACATCTTTGTTTGTTTTTAGTGTTGTTAGTGGCTTCAGTGCTTTTTTTTTTCGGGTGATTCAATGATGTCTGAACAAAAATAGAAGCCGTTGAAGGACGTTTGAGGAATACTTTGTCCTTTTTTTTTAGCTGATGTTGATGGTGTCGTTTCTCTCGTTTGGGAGTTGGAACGGGCGAGTGTAAAGGTAATGTTGGGGGAAAATGGGGATTCAATGAGATGAGCTGGTGTATTTTTTGGTTGTTGATAATTTGGGCTGGTCGCTGGGGTATAGGAAGCATGTTTTGTGATGGTGGCGGGGGTTGAATATTTTGTGTTGGTTGCTGGGGTTGAAGAGGCGTGTTTTGTACTGGTTGCTGGGGTTTTTGCTTTTCCGCTTGTGACTGTGGTTGTTTTTTTGTGGAGTGGATGGATTTTTTTCCCATTGTTTTTTCTCTCACACTTGATCTGAATGACTACTGTCCCTTCTTTTCAAGTTGGTTGATCTTTCCATCTCCTCAGGTTGATCCCGGTCTTATGTTGTTTTTCCCCCCCTTTTTGTTAATGAGGGTGAAACTTCGATTAATTCTGTTATTGTTTCTGCTGTGATTGTGGATGTCTGCTGTGATTGTGGATGAAATGGTGAGTCAACAGCCAGCACTCGGCCAGATCCGTGCCCAACCGAGACTAAGACTGAGACACCCCTACAATAAAACAATAAAAGTAAGTTAAAAATCTACTTGTTTTATATACGTTTTTCATGTAATTGACAAGACAATATAAAACCGTGTACAGGTATGTAATTCTTGTATATTAACATTGCAATATTGCAATAGAAATATTTATCTTTCCGTGAGTTAAACCTTTTATAGATATGCTGAAATATACGTATGCAAAAACAATAGAAATAAGTCAGAAATCTGCTTATGCTAGCGTAGCAGACAGAACTTCGTATTTTTGTTTGGCGCGTAAATTAATATGACGCACATTTTCACCCATATTTTCACTTATCCTATTCAGGCCGGGCCATTTTTCCGGGCAACACCAAATTAGGAAAACTATCTCTGCCTAAATATTTCGAACAGGACGGACGCACTTACTGTCCGCTCCCTTCATAGCAGCAGCATCTTAACACCTTGAGGTAACCCATCTAATTTATGCACCTCTTGAGCTTAGACCAATGGTTCCCAGTTGAATATGAATTAGATGCATTCAATCCACCAAACAGGAACACCTTCATTTCGCCTCTAAACTTAGCTATGTCTACTACGACGCGCAATTCCGCTCAGAAATCCTGGCAACATTTTCTGGAGACTTTCAATGCTTCCCTCCCAAAACAACCAGGACCATAAATTCATGCGCGACTACACATTCCTGTCCTTAAGCGGCAAACACGACCTTATGGCGACCATGTCTCACTCAGACATTCAACAATGCCTTATCGGTAGCGACGTAAATTTCGTTTTAGCATTTAGCAGCTAAAATTCCTTCTCAACTCCATAACTATTTCCTTCCTTCCTTCGAGGCTTTTTGTATATATTAACATTACAAATAGCATATCCATCATAGAAATATTCATCTTCACATTATGTGATAATTGAAATTTTATAGATACGCATATACGTATGCAAAAACAGTAGAAATAAGTAAGAAATCTGCTTATGTTAACCAAACTAAAAAACCAGCGCCCAACTATGGAAATCTTGTAAAATAACGTTGCAAATCGTATTTCTATCATGAAAATATATACCTGCACCTGAGAAATTTATGTGCGCTAAAACTATATGAAAATAAAAACGTGTACGAGTGTGTAATTACAAATAGTATTTCTATCATATATAGACCTACCTACACACGACATGATCACTGAATTTATAGATACAGTGAAATTTACGTATGCTCAAACAATAGAAATGAGTTCTACATCCGTTTTGCATGCAATTGATAAATTTGAATAGGTTTTGCTAAATTGTTTTAATCTTGTTGTTATATCTTCAGTGGTAGTCACTTATGTGACCGTATGCAAGCACATGTGTTCATGATATAAATACTATTGACAATGCTATTATACACGATTGAAAGATATGTACACTAGCTGTTTAGTTTTGTCATAAACAATAAGACATAGCTGAAATGCAAACTTTTACCATTCTCATCAAATCGCAATTATTGTTCCCCTTATATAGTCACATATATATTGTTCACCTTATATAGTTACATATCAGACATTGTTCAAATAAATATTTTAAGTGCATACTTGTTTTACAATATTTACATATCAGTACACCTTTTTTATTGTTAGGTAAATTAGTTTTTATAACGTACCTAAATTACGTAGGTTTTGATACTTTTTCAATTATTTTAGCGTATATGATGTTTAATATTTCTAAAACTAAAAATTATGGACACATATTATTTTGTGTGAACAAATGTGTTTATAATATATAGAGATTTTTGTAAATTGGTTTAAACGTTGTAAATTATTTTAATTTAGTTGATTTTTCAATTGATTTTGCATATATTATATTTTCAATGGATAATATTATTTTGTTGATCTTTTAATTGATTTCGCATATATTATATTTTCAGTCACTTTCAGTCATTATATTATAGTCACTTTCCTAAGTGACCGTGTTTATGATATAAATTCTATTGGCAATGTTATTGCACACGATTTAAAGACCCGTACACTAGTTTTTTTTTAGTTTTGTCATATACAATAAGACATAGCTAAAATGTAAACTTTTCCATCCACATCTATACGCATATATATTCAGCTAAAATAAATTTGTGAACACCGTATTAATTAATATATTTTGTAAATCTCGTAAAATAAGTGTGCAAATACTCTTTTTATCATAAAGATTTAAATATAAACAATAATATATAAATATTGTTTTATTTAATTATTTAAATAAAACATTTAAATATAAACATTGTTTATATTTAAATCTTTATGATAAAAAGAGTATCTGCACACTTTTCTTACGCGATTTACAAAGCAGTACACGTTTTTATTGTTTTAGCTTATAAGATTTCTAAAACTAATGTAATTATGGACACTTCATTTCGTGTAAGCAAATGTGTTTATGATAGAAATTGACTTGGTATTAAAACGTTGTTAAATTATTTTAATTTTATTTGTTTTTCAATTCAATTTTCGAACATATTTTCAGTGGGTAGCAGAAAGAAAGACTTTTAAATTATTATTTAGTGCAGGAATTGTTTTGGCCGTTGGAGCTTCGAATTTATATATTTCGTCTAATGACAATGAATGATACCATCCTGCGCGGGTCACCTGCCCGAGTCACCTACCCAGGCAACATAAAAGACCGTGCATCGCTTCCTCGATCTCTTTTCGCTTCCTCCTTGCTAGCAGCAAGAAAGTCAACACGAGAGAGGACATTTTCTCTCTATATATCCCGCAGCAGACATCTCAACACGAATGAACACATTCAACAGGGTGCCTGCACTTCCTTTAGGAGGCCATTCCTTACCAAATATTTCTTCCTCTTAAATCAAATGGACCTTGGAACTTCTGGCTGAATTCCTGCTCACGAAATTTACAACTGTTTCCTTCTACCCGCAACTTACAGCACAAGGGTTTCTTATTGTCTCAAGCTGTTAATAAAGTTTCTTATTAACAGAAAGAAATGATGTTAATAAAGTTTCTTATTGTCTCAAGCTGTTAATCAAGTTTAGCGGCTGGTGAGATTTATTTGTTTGTTGTGTTTATGGCGAGGAAAAGTTTATTGTTTTTTAGCGTTAAAAGAATATTTGTTATTGTTAGCGAGGAGAAGTGTTGTTACATGCATGTGTGTGTTTAGTTACTTCCTCGCTAAGTTTTAAAAGTAAATAAAGGAGAAGGTTCATGATGTACGAAGTCGATATGTGTTTTTAGGAATAGTTTTTATTTGCAGCATGAAATATTTAGTTTGCTTTTTTGTGCTGCAAGTCTCGTAGGAAAGATTGTGAGTAAGGAGACGAAATAGAGTTATGAGAAAGTTGAGAAGGCAGCGCGTATCTTCGGACGTGCGAGGGGTTGTGTTCGCCGTAGTTTAGCGAAAGTCTTGTTTGCCGTTGGGGGAAATAAACTTTGGAGTCACCTTGAGTTTTGTGTGTCTGGTGATTTGGGGAGAGGCGTGCGTTGTCTCCATTAATGTGGCTCAGAGGTGAATTGAGAGCTAGGTGCCGAGAGCGGAATAAGGCATCGCATCGACATAGCCAATTTTGGAGGTGACATAAAGTTGTTCCTGTGGTGGCATATTGAATGTATCTAATTCATATTCAACTGCTTGCCTCATCAGGCTCACATTGCACAAAGTGAGCCGATGAGCAGCATAGACCAGCAGGGTTCGTGTCTCGGCTCGTTCCCGACCTTCCCCTCTCCTTTATCCCCACTTCAATCGGCCTTCGGGCGTTTGACCATGAGTCAAGTCGTGTCTGGCCGGGAGACAGCGACAAATAAACAGTGGTCCCCGCGGACTTTCTCGACCTTCCCCTTCCCTTTATCCCCACTTTAATCGGCCTTCGGGCGTTTGACCATGAGTCAAGTCGTGTCTGGTGGGAGGCAGCGACAAATAAACAGAGATCACCGCGGACTTTCTCGAAACCTAAGTATAGCACTAGACCTTGGTGTCTAGTTCAAGCCATAACCTGGCATACGTGCCCGGACCCATATTTGGGTTCGTGAAACTGCTTGCCTCATCAGGCTCACATTGCACTAAGTGAGCCGATGAGCAGCATAGACCAGCAGGGTTCGAGTCTCGGCTCGTTCTCGACCTTCCCCTCCCCTTTATCCCCACTTTAATCTGCCTTCGGACCTTTGATTATGTGTCAAGTCGTGTCTGGTGGGAGGCAGCGACAAATAAACAGAGGTCTATGCGGACGCTCTCAGGGGCCTCTCGGCACCACGTGGTTAGATCCTCCGTTATCGTGGTTGCATTCACCTCACCGCTACTTCTAGTGGCAGATTCAACACCTTTTTTCCCTACAAATTGCCTTGCTACAAGGCTTAATCCCATTTCCAGTGGTAGACTATCTCTCCTTTTTTTTTTGCATTGGTATGCATTAAAGGTTCCGCTTGTCCATTTAGCTGCGCAGCGCTTAAGGCACGGGTTAGCCTTTAGCTACCACTTCGCTACCTGCGCAGCGCTATGATAACGCCAATTTTAGCCGCGGCCTCCTGGCATATTTGCTCGACAGTGCAGAGCTTTAGCGCACAAGCCTTAGCTACCGTCCGATACTCCCGCTCAGCTTTGGCGCGAAACAGCCTTAGCTATTGTCCGATACGCACGCACAGCTTTGGCGTACAAGCCTTAGCTACCGTCCCGACTCGTCCGCACAGCTTTGGCACGACAAAGCCATAGTTACCGTCATCGATACTCCCGCACAGTTATTTGGCGCGACAAAGCCATAGCTACCGTCAACGATACGCCCGCACAGCTATTTGGCACGACAAAGCCATAACTACCGTCAACGATACACCTTCACAGCTATGGGATACGACAAAGCCATAGCTACCGTAAACAATATGCCCGCACAGCTAGTGGCACAACAAAGCCCTAGCTTCATCCGTCCGCTCGCTCGACTTCGTATGTGTTAAGGCCTGGCAAACCTTAGCCACGGTTCCCCGTCCGTTCACTTGGTCCGTAGTACTAAGACACGGCTCACTCTTAGAGTCGCTCGACTCTACACGACCAAGCTGACAACACCGATTTTGACCTCGACACTCTCGCAATGCAGCCCACGTAACGACTCGCTGTTACGGACTACCCTAGCATTGCAACATCTGGCTTACGTACGACTCGCTGTACGAGCTAGCAACCAAATCGACACGCCCCCGGTTAACCCAATGTCAAAACCGGGATATCGATCTACCGACCACGACGCTCCAGCAATGCAGCATCCAGTCCACGTAACGACTCGCTGTTACGGACTGCCCTAGCATTGCAACAACTAGCCTACGCACGACTCGCTGCACAGGCTTGCAACCAAATCGACACGTTGCCGGTTAACCCAACGAACTGTCAAAACCGGGACATCGATTTACCAACGACTCGACCGCTACGATCGTCCAGTTGCATTCAATGACTCGACCGATCTCAGCTGCCCGCAACGATCGTCCAGCTGCATCCAACGACTTGAACGACCTCAGCTTACCCGCATCAAACATCCAGCTGTATCTCCACGACTCGACCTACGCCAGTTACCCTTGTCGAACATTCAGCTGTATACGTCTACGACTCGACCATACCAGCTATCGACATCACCCAAATAAAAACCGCCACGGACTTTACATACACGTTTGTAATTCCGGTAATGAATCATCATTTTTGTTGTAACTGTTATGTCGCCTTTTGTCTTCCTTCATTGTCTTTGGCTGTCACTACTCGCACGCATTTAATTAAAATTCATTTGCGGGGTCGACACGCTTATCGGCTCCGCAACACCTTCAATACATTTTAATATTGAATTTATTTGTTTTTTTAAAAAACAAAAACAAATTTTTTTAAAAAATCTCTGTTTCAGATTTTTTTGTTTATTTTTCCCAATAAATAACTTGTTGAGTATACCAGTTAATTTTGTTTTTTTTTTAAAACCTTTTATTGATTGATTTAATTTTTTATTTAAATTCTCACTTGAGATTTTAAACCATTCTGATCGGTAGGATTATTAAAGACATAAGTAAAATAATTAATTAATTAATTTTTCTTCTTTTTTTTTAAAGTTAATGTTTTTCTAGAGAACACACACACACACACACACACACACACACACACACACACACACACACACACACACACACACACACAAACAAACATATATATATATATATATATATGTATATATATATATCAGCCTTTTTATTTTTTCTTTGTTTTGGTAGAGGCACGAGCATAGCACGTCGCGATCACGGAGGCGGCTTGGCTCTTTCAGAGTCAAGCCGGGGTTACTGTCGGAGCTGATATGATGCAGAAATAACCCGAAATCGGCAATGAAGACAGCGCATCACTGAAGAACTCCCTGATACATCTAAGATGTAAGATTGAAATATATATATATATATATGCAGTAGCGTCAAAAACTAAGGGTCAAACTAACTGGTAGTCGTTATCATCCATAATAACATACTAAAATTTGAATTATTTGTAAAGGATAGAAAAAGAATTATAACAATTATTTATTTATTTTCAAATTTGGAACGTCCAAAAGTAAGGGACAAAATTGAGAAAAACAATGTAAACAGCCAAAAAACAATAAAAATACATGTACAATCAATATCTATTAAATGGGCCCTTGCTCTCAATGACAGCAGCTCATCTTCGACTACAAGAACGAATCAGTTCTTGACAATCCTCGATACTAATTTTAGACCATTCTTCTTGAAGCTTCACCCACAAATCCTCCGTGTTAGTGGGATTTCTTTCCATAACTTTCACTCCTAAGGTATTCCAAAGATTTTCTATTGGATTTAAGTCAGGACTTTGCATAATTTCGAAATCTTGCTCGCTAAGGTAACTCATTACCACCTTTGCCTTGTGACATGGGGCATTATCTTGCATAAAGGTAGCCCTATCGAAACCTGAATTCTGTATGATTGGCACAACATGATCTTGAACAATGTTTTTATAGATCTGCGCGTTTACACGAGTTTGTAACCGGACAAGAGGCGTTGTACCTTGGTTAGAAAACATTCCAAGTACCATGACGCTTCCGCCCCCAAACTTGACAGTTTTCTTAGTACACTTTGCACTTAATCTTTCACCAATACGTCTCTTTACATTTGCTTTCATCACTGAAATATACTTTTGCCAAATTTTCATATGTCCAAATTACATACCTGTTTGCAAACTCTAATCTCTTCTTATTCTTCGAACTAACAAGTGATTTCTTCCTTGGGGTTCGATTAAACAGCCCTATTTCTTGCAGTCGTCTAGAAACAGTCTGTATTGACACATTAACACATGAGGTACTATTCATAACCCTTTTAATTTCTGTGCAAGACTTAAAACGGTCCTTTAATGACATACGCTGCATTATTCGATCTTCTCTTGCCGAAGTTTTGCGGGGTCTGCCGGTTTTAAAAGCACTATTTTACCAGTATCATTGTAGGATTTAACAACCCTGCCTACAAAACTCTTGGAACGTTTCACTTTCTCTGAAATCTCTCTAATGGTGTGCTTTTCCTTGTGTAGCTTCACAATAGCTTATCTCACAGAATAATCAAGTTTTTGGCGTTTCGCCATGGTGCCGGCTGATGCAAAGTTTACAAATGACTAAGTAAGACTTATTCTTTAGAGAAAAACAAAAAATTTGAATATAGCATACTGTTTACATTGTTTTTCTCAATTTTGTCCCTTACTTTTGGACGATCCTATTTTGAAAATAAATAAATAATTGTTATAATTCTTTTTCTATCCTTTGTAAATGATTCAAATTTTAGTATGTTATTATGGATGATAATGACTATCAGTTGTCAAAATTTCAGCTTTACACAGTTGTTATTTCTAACAAATATTAGGTTTTAACATTTTGTCCCTTAGTTTTGGACGCTACTGTATATATATATACACGAATCTTTATTTGTGTATATATATATACAAAGTCTTTCTTCCTTGTTTTTATCACTCTAAAAAGAGCGATAAAAACAAGGTAGAAATACTTGAGCCTCTTGATAAATTATAAAATGGAAGGTCAGTTGCTGCACTAAACCTGATTTCAGTGCTCATTTTCGGCTCGGTAAAATATTTGGAGCAATTAATTTGGGAGATCGAACGGTTGGTAGGTTGGCTGGTTAGTTTTTCGACAGCTTGAACAAATAATAAAAATTTTATGAGTCTATCACACACGTGCGCGCGCGCGCACACACACACACACACACACAACATCGTTACATGCACATCCTGTACCCGACGCCCAGTTTTCACTGGTCGTTGATGTATCGGGCACAGCTGTTTTGCAACACCAACAACAACTACAACCTCTCACTTATTTTTCGAGAGAGCTGAAACCAGAAACGTAACAGTTTGTTTGGCAATGAACTCCTTGATTTGTACCTCACAGTGAAACACTTTCAGCATTCACTAGAGGGCCGGCAATTTGTGATTTTCATCGGTCACCGTCCGCTTACTTTCACACTGCGTTCTAAGCCGGACAAGTATTCTCCACGCGAAACACGCCACTTGGATTTTGTTACGTAGTTTGCCAACAATATCCGACGCCTTGTCCCGTCTTCCGATCAATTCTTACCTACGGATATCGACTTACGTCAGATAGCCTTAGACAAGCCACGTCTGGACACCTTGGATTTACAACTTGCAAGTTCACACTGCGGACACGCAGATCATCTGTGACACTTCAACAAATTCACCTGGACCTTTTGTTCCGATGTTTAAAAAAAAACTGCTAGATTTTTCTAGATACGTTCCTGCGTATCCTGCCAAAAGTCAAGAGTGCACAAACATATCCGTGCACCTCGTGGAATATTCATCGGTTCAGCCATGTTAATATTAATCAGTCAGAGATATACCTACTTCCTGACCTGTATAGACACGGTGGCCCGCAGAAAAGCAATACTCCCCGAGAGAGGTATTGAGCATAATTTTTGCTGTGACTAAGTTCCACAGATACTTCTAAACTACAATTTCAAAATTGAGTACCTATCTTCTCAAAACATTTGTCATGCCGACGGTTTATCCAGACTTGTTCCGAAGAACACCGACGTATTCGAGGATTCAATCATCGCAACATAAAGGACTAACTGCGAAATATAATGTCTTATAGTATCTATAGCTATTGCAGACATTAAAAGGGAAGCTCTGACTTTATCCATACCACAAAGAATAAAATGTATAATAAAGATCCTAATGGGTAGGAGGTTTTTTCACTTTGCGACGATGTTCTGCGACAGTGGTCTGCATAAAAAATCTTGCAGGACATCCGGGAATTAACCGCACTGTTTTGTCTATTGTGCTGTTTTGTCTATTGGATGAACATAGCAGACATGGTTGATTCATGTAAAGAATGCGAACTCGCCAGCAACTACGTGGCAAAAAACGATCCAACCGATTCACGTCGAATTCGCATGGTCCTTTGGATGACCTCTTTCTCTTTGTCGCTGACAACCACACTAAATGGCCGGAAGTCCTGAAATGTAAAAGATACTACCTATTAGTACGATAAGGAGTTATGATATTTTTCATATTAATTTTGTTATTTGTTCTATTTTTTATATGATAAGGAATCATATCATTTTTTATGTTAATTTTGTTATTTGTTCTATTTAATCCGATGTTCTCAATATTTGTTCTATACAAATCCGATGTTCTCTGACTGCACCCATGAGAGATCTACAAAAGAAAGAATCTGAATACCAATGGACGGCCAGTCACCAGAAAGCACAGCAAAAATTCAAAGACTGCCTCAAGTAACCGCGGCCTAGATATGGTGTTGCTATGGATTAGTGTCTATTCGAAAACTTGTGGGAAACTTACCAGTAAATAAACCCAACAATGCAAACCAAAAAGAAAAAATAGCAGCCTGCCTGAATCAAAGGCAGTTTGCTATTGTACAATTGGTATGTCAATTCTCTGCATGAAAACATCCTGGGATATCAGACCAAACGACACTCTACGAAAACAGAATCTCCTAAATAGTGAGTGAAATACTTTTCACTCACTATTTAGGAGATTCTGTTTTCGTAGAGTGTCGTTTGGTCTGATATCCCAGGATGTTTTCATGCAGAGAAGTTGGGATTCAGCGTCAAGCGGTAAAGACCAATATCTATTTTTGGCATCTAATTTTAAGAAGTGTTGAGCACCTGAGAGCTCCTACAGAGTGGGAGTACTGGTAAAATAAGTGTGAAAATACACTTTTTATCGTAAAAATATGCATCTATTAATGAGAATGGAAAATGTTTGCATTTTAGCTATGTCTTCTCTATAACAAAACTAAAAAACTAGTGTACGGATATTTCAATCGTGTAACACATTACCAACATAACATATACACGGTCCGATAAATAACTATAATATTACCTATTCAAAACATCATATATTCTTATTGAATAGAACTAATAACAAAATTAACATAATTTAGCAACGTTTTAATTAAAACGTTTTAATTAAAGCCAGTGACATAAATTACATTTTGTAAATTCAATTTATGTCACTGGCTTAATTAATTAGTGATAGAAATAGTTAACATCATATAAAAATAATAGAAACATGATCAAAACCTATTTAGAAATATGAAGGTTTTGATGATGTCGTAATTGTTTTAGCGTAAAATAATTAAAACATCAAAACATACATAATTTAGCTGTTTTAAAATTTATTTACCGAAAAATAAAAAAACGTTTACTGATGCGTAAATCTGATAAAACATGCGCAAAAACACTTTTTATCCAAAAAATATATATTTGAAAATAAGTCAAAAAATAAAGTGAATAATGAGAATGGAAAAAAATTTTACGTTTTAGCTATGGTTGGTTTGGTTAATTTGGTTGATTGGGTTTTATGGCATATCCATATGGTTTAATTGGCAAAAAACATTTCTATTTCAAGCTATTCGATTTCGTCAAACATTTTTAATTCAAACAATGCAGGCTGTATAAATCATTCTATTTACTTTCTCATTTGTTTGCACACAATTAAATTATTACATGAGTTTCAATGTAACAGCATTCATTTGTTAGCACACATTTAAATAGATATAATATGATTGACAATTTAAAAAGTGATTGAGCATATAAGTTTACCGATTTCAAGTTTTTGATTATTTCTTCAAGATTAAGGCTGGCAACTACATAGTCTGACAAAAACTAAAAAAAAATAGTTTACAGGACTTTACTTCTTGTAAACATGTCAAACATTGCCAATAGTATGCTTGACTCTGAATAATCTTATTTTTCGTCCCATAGCTTTATTCTGTACACCTGCAGAAACTGTTGCATTGCCTTATGCCTTTCTCAGAGCCCTCTTCAAACCTCTGCGCCTGACCATTTCATCTTTGATGGTATTGCGGAGTTTTGATGTGCTTCACCGGTTTGATAAATGATTATAATAATATTACCCATAAAATCCACTCGATTTTCTTTTTTCCTTTTTTTAAAACCTTGAATGGAACGCGACGCCTGCCTCTGGGTGAAAGTAGAGAATTCCCTTTTCTTTGTTCGTTGTTGAAATCCTTGCTTTGTTGGCAAGGATCCTCCTCGTCAATTCAAGTCTTTCTCCTTCGCTTTCTTCCCCCAGACTGAGGGAGATCAGCGGGCTAGCAGTCCTTCCTTCTACCCCCTTTTCGCAACAACAGGCATCCTGTGGTTTGATTGGCCCATCAACCTTTCGTCATTCAAAATGAAGGGCTGACTCATACCGTATTAGAGAATTCTCTCCCTCCATACTAGACTGCATGTTTCAAACTAAAACAGGGGAACATGTGCCAGAAAGTCTCCCTCAATGATTCCTCCTCACGCTTGTGGGACAGAATATGTAAATATACCCCCCCCCCATCTAAGAGGTTTTTTTTCTGAAGAAAAAAATGTTTTGTATTTTCTCCTTTTAGGATCGACGTAACCTTTCTTTTCCTGTTTGAACATTTAACCTCGAGTGCGTCGAGGTCAAAATTTTCGAATATGATATGTGGTAGTGAAGCGTTCGAATCTCTAACTAAACATTTTCTCAGTTAATTGTTATAGAAATAGTTAACATCATATACGCTTACATATGTATTTCTTGGGGCTTGCATAATGGTAAACTAGTTCGCCCACTTCCCAAAACGTTGGAAACTTTCAAAGTTTACAAGAATAACATAACGTTGGCGTAACGGTTGTTAGGAAGGGTGACTGTCTTTTAAAATCTTGCTTGACTCTGAATGATCTTATTTTTCTCACAAACATTCTGTACTTTATTCTGTACATCTGCAGAAACTGTTGCAGTGTCTTGTGCCTTTCTCAGAGCCCTCTTCAAACCTCTTTGCCTGACAATTTGACCTTTGATGGTATTGCGGAGTTTTGATGTGCTTCACGTATCGCAAAATTGCTTGAATAATAATGATAGACGTGAACTGTGTCCCATTATCAGTAACTACATAATCAACCACGCCGAAGTGTGCAAATATATATTTTTATGATAAAAAGAGTATTTGCACACTTATTATATCAGATATACATACACGTGTTTTATTGTTAGGTATATTAGTTTTAAAACATAGCTAAATTATGTAGGTTTCTATTGTTTTAGCGTATGTGATATTTACTATTTTTTGATAATGTGTGATAATTTCGGGGAAGGGTAATTTTTATGCATGAGATTTCTGGTCGCTCGTTGATCAACTAGTTTTTATTATTTTTTTTTTAATTTGAAATCCTCATTTGTCTAATTCGGGAATTTTGCATGAATTTTGTTTGTCACTTGACGTGTGAATCAACTGGGATTTTGCTTTTGCGTGAGTAAGTAATCACGAATCCTTGTCGCCAGTTGATATGTGAATCAACTAGGAGTTTTTCTTTACTTTTGCGTGAGTACGTAGTCACGAATCCTCATCGCCAGTTGATATGGACCCAGTTTGGGACCACGAAAACATAACTCGGAACACGGTATAAGGAGTATAATGATATAGATAAAGATAGATATAATATAAGGATAAAGAAAAAAAAGTGGTGACGTAAGCTAGGCTTACTTGTTGGTTGAATCTCATGACGATTGACCGACCAACGAGAGTACCCTGCTCTCGATCAATATAGTATTTGGAAGTATCAATGGGTAGGTAACGGTCCCAACAACAACAATTATGATTGACATCTGATTTTATGTAAGCAAATATGTTTATGATTGTAATAGATAACGAATCAAATATGTTAGAACTTTGTAAAAGAGCTTCATTCAACAAAGAGCTAGTCTCTATTCACGGATAAAATGGCTACAAAGGGGAACAGTTCCCAGAAAGTAAGGGAGAATATATAGTACTTTCCACAATAGACTTTTGTAAATTGCTTTTAAAACATAGCTAAATTCAATGTTAATTTTGTCAGTTGAATAAGAATATATGTTATTTTCAATGGGTGATATTATTATACTATTAATATTATCATTCAACTAATTAAAGATTCCTGTATTGTCACTTATTACACATTGTTCAAATATATTTTTAAGTAAATAGACTTTTGTAAATTGGTTTTAAAACGAAGCTAAATTTAATTTAGTTAATTTTGTCGCTTTTTCTATTGTTTCAGCATATATGATATTTTCAATGGGTCACTTATCACACGGTGTGTAAGAACATGTGTATTTAGGCGATAGTATTGGCAATACACGATTTAAATACCCGTAAACTATATTTTAGTTTTGTCTTAGCTAAAATGCCAACTTTTTCCATTCTCATCATTATTTAACTAATATATATAAAACATTCCTGTGTTAACACGTATTATATATTGTTCAAATATTGTTCGAGAGAGCACATTCCTTTAGGAGTCAATCTCGATTGAGCACATTCCTCTAGGAGTCCATTGCTTATCAATTATTTCTCACTCCTAAATGAAATGGACCTCGAAGCTTCTTGCTGAGTACTGAATTCCTTCACGGCTTACAAGTGTTCTTCTTCTATTGAGTAATTACTGCACAAAAAAAAAAAAAAAAACTTCGTCTCAAGCTACCATTAAAACTATCAAACTTAAGCTTCCCATTTAAAAACTATCAAAACGCTTTCATGATTTATTTTCTTTCTTTTAAGAAAGAGGCAACATAACTCTACAACCTCAACTTACATTTTTGTATGAATTGTAATATTATCAGCCGTCTTACTATTTTTATAATTTTATGGCTACTTCACTGATTATGGTTACTTAACTGATTATTTGTTAGCAAATGTTTTTATTTTATGAATACTAAATTGGTTTTTTATTGATGAATCATATATGATATTTTCACTTATCAGACCGTCTGTAAGCACATGTGTTTATGATATAAATTATATTTGCAATACATGATTTTCAAATTCCGACAGGCCCTGATGAAAATTCCACGTATGATTTTTAAAACACCGACCGAGAAATTCTGCCCCGAATCCTACAAGGATGTTTTGTCTTCTAAAATTGGAAGAATGGCGTTGAGGGAAAATTCCTTCCTAAAACAGGTTCTAGACCAAGCCAGAGTCATAGAATTAGCTCATGTGCGTGCTACTGAGATGGAACAAAAAGAAATTCACGCAGTGTCTTATAACAGAAATGAAAACGACAAGCGACATACACGCAGGAATAATAACCGTAGTACCGTAAAGGTACTAGTAACTCCTGTAACGGCCATTCCATATACCAGCAACATGACAGCCGCTGAGTTACCTCGAAGCCCCAAGCGCGTGGAGGATACTGTCATTATTGTGGATACTCTTCAACACACCCTACCTGTCCAGCTCGAGATCAGGAGTGTAGAAGCAGCCATAAGACGAACAATTTTGCTTGAGTATGTAAGCTGGTAAGACAGATTTGCGTCACCCATTCTTCAGTATCCCCTTCTAATTCGAGTGACGAGTCTGATTATACCTCACACGTCGGCAAAGACACCTTTCGTTAATGATTCCCCTGTAACATTCGTTCTAGACACTGACGCTTGTGTCAGCATAATTTCTGGGCGCGTGTATAACGGTTAATAACACAGACCAGTCATACACCGCACGACAGCACGATTATTTGCCTACAAATCCCAACAGGCGATATCTGTCCGAGGATTTATTGATACCACGATGAAATTCCAAGGAAAATGCTACAGAGCCAAGATATTCGTCGTTGACGATGAAAGCCCCCTACTTGGATTGCAGAACTTGTTTAGCGCCCACTCCACCGAAGCCATCCAAAGGATAAAACACCCAATGCCGACCATGGACGACTAATTGCAGATCTAAACGACTCGACAGTTTTCAGCAAATTAGATCTCTCAAATTCATACCACCAACTTAGAGAATGTAGCGGGCATATCACAGCATTCACCACACATGCAGGGCCATTTTGCTACAAGTGCCTACTGTTTGGAGTAAACGCAGCTTCTGCACCTTTCAAAAAGGCAATTTCTGACCTCAGAGGCATCCCAGGTGTCAAAAATCTTTCGGACATGACCTAATCTCACATGATAGCAGCCACACTGGAACGTCTACAGAATTCTGGAGCCAGCTGAATAGAGAAAAATGCCTTTTCTCTGTGAACTAACCTTCTTTGGACATATTTTCAGTGAAATTGGAGTGTCACCTGATCTAGATAAAAAGTGTATTTTCACAGATGGTGAATTTCAAGAATGCACTCTGGACGTGAGGATTTAAGAAGTAGAAAAAAATGCCACATAAACGTATGGAATACTTCAGACTGCTTTTCGACCATCTTGCATGAATCAAGCATAAGTTTTTGAGTGGCATAAGAGATTCAAGGGAAGGCAGGGAGTGTGATGATGAGAGGTGTGGGAGGAGTAAGGAAGTCACTACACCAAAGTTGATTGGCCAAAGGGTTAGCCTTAAGGGAGTTCAGGAAGAGATTCCGTCGGAAGAGGCTAGCACCCTTCAAATCGGGTCAGTGGTATTTCCACCAGGACAATGCACCAGTCCACAACTCTATCCTTGTCACAGACCAAGATGGGCATCAAGTCCTTGCTCCCTGTGACTTTTGGTTATTCCCTAAGCTCAGAGGTAGTCGTTATGAGTCATTGAGGAGATGAAAGAGGCTGTGACGAAGGTCATTGACACGGACTTCCATAAGTTGTTAGAACGGTACAACAAGTGGATTGCAGCCGGAGGAGATTACTTCAAAGGGGTTTCATGATTGTACTATCTTTTATTGATAGTACAATCATGAAACCATACTAAAAAAAAGTTTTGAAACTTTTTTAATGATACTCGTATAAAAAAGGTGTATCATTAAATAAGAGCATTCCAGTAATTTCGGAAGAAAATAATGATCCTTGTATAAAAAAATAATGATCTTGGTATTAAAAAAAAACACAGAATAAGAACATTCTAGAAATTTCCGATTAAAATAGCATTAAGTTACATTTTTATATTTTTCAACCAATCAACTAAAAATACAAAATAAGTACATTCTAGAAAATCCGACTCAGAAACTAATTAGCAGAAACATATTTAGGCTCCAAAATACATAATTAAATATACGAATCTGATTGGTCAAGAAATTTCTGCACGCCCCCCGCTAAAACCTAACAATATGCTAATTTTTTGATCCACCCCAAAAAATATAAAAACGAAGAATTTAATTTTTACGTTATTTATACTTTTAGGGCATTCGACTACCACTAGAGAGCCACGCCATGCAATCTTCTTTTACCAACGACTAGACTGCGATACGTCGTCACCAAAGATCGTTAAAAACGCATGTGCAGACTTATGAAAGCAAAAGGCACATTTTTACGGTCCATATAAACACCCACATACCTATGTATGTCAACTTTTTATCTTCTTTACTTCGGCCAACTATGGACATTGATTTAGTAGACTTTCAGTCGACTGGCAAACAGATCATATTTTCTTGATATACATACCCGTACCCTGATTTTTTACTTTTGTAATTTAGAGTCAAATCACAGCTAAATTAACGAGGTTTTGCACTGTTTTTTATTGTTTAGCAATTTCACCTATAAAGTTCAGAAGCTAAGAGGACATGGAAGGTGTTAAACATACTTCGAAAATCCTTGCAAATCCACTCCAAGACGGGCAGAGTTTGAAAAATTGTGAGTAATCTATTGTCTTTACTACATTCTTTTAAAAATGCACGAATGATTTTATTTTTTATTTGTAAAATCACTGTGCAAAAGACATTTACAAGTAATCCTAAGCCAAGAGAGGTCAATAGTATTGGACTTTTTTAGAAACTGTAAACCAAAGTTAGCGTAAAATGGAAAGAAAGTAATCGTGAACTTTTATTAAGATAAAATTTAATATTGACTGAATCGAGTATGAAAGAGGGTTAAAAAGAAGAAAAGAAAAAAATTATTACGAAAGCCATGGGAAGCAGCATGGTAGACGTAAAGGCGCAACTTCAGTGCAATGCCTAACCCAGTCCTGGGCGTATGAATCCTACAGTTCAACGGCTAGGATCAAATAGTTTGATCGGGGAACTACTGCTTCTGTAGATGAGAATAAAAATAGCCATCGAAAGATTACCATGACCCACACCCAAACCCCCTGTCCAAACTGCGTCGCTCTTCACGCGAATAAAAAAGGGCACTGCATCTGCATGGGAAAACTCTATCAATGCCACGATAGTGGGTGTAGGACCACGATCCCCCCAAAACGAGAAAATTCAATCTAGGATGAGGGCAACTCCAGTGCAACAATCATCTCTGTAGTAACAGCCCCACAGCCTTCCCTTGTTCGTAGCATCCCAAAACACAACGTTCTCGTCATTGGTGGAGACAGGAATATCCAAATTGGTAGAAATGCAAACCACAAATGGGCAACATCTAACAGATTTCACGATAGAAAATAGATTAATGTGCAAACTTTCAGAAAAGGGAAGGAAACTATGGACCTACAAATACGCATATAATACTAAAGCACAGATAGACTACGTCATTATAAATAAGAAATGGAATAATAGTGCATTGAATTGAGAGGCATATTCCTCATTCGAGGGTGTGTCCTCCGATCACCAAATTGTCACGGCAAAAATTCGACTGAGCCTACGAAGGAATACGACAACCACTGTACACTATGACTGGTCCCTGTTTGATAACAGGGATATTAGAGATAAATAATGCGTTAACCCTAAAAAACAAATTCGAGGCACAGCAGCAGAAGATAGAAACACATACTCCGAATGATGAATATGAGAATTTCGTTAATGCCCATTTAGATGCGGCAGCGGAATGCATACAATCAAAGAGCTAAACCTAGAGCCCTATTAGCGGTTAGGAAAAATCGTGCAGACCTGAAACTTAAAAAGACAACTACCTAAAATAACAAACAGATTACATACAAAATCAGATCGATAAGATTAGAAACTCGGTTGAAGATAGACAATCTGGGATAGCATTGCAAACGGTAAAGCATATCACCGCAAAAGCTAAACTGAAAGCTACCAACCAACAAGAACGAATACAACTATGGAAACAACATTTCGAGAATTTACAAGAAAACCCTCCGAAAGTTAAACATGAACAAATCACAAGAATTATTTGTAAACAATTTGACATCAAACAGGGAGAGTTTACGCAAGAAGAACTCGAGTCCGTACTAAGAAAAATTAAAAATAGAAAAGCAACAGGGCTTGATGAAATACCCCCAGAAGTATGGAAGACCAGGCAATTCGACGACATACTGCTCTGACTCTAAAATGCCGAATATAATCAAAACACAATTGACAGATGGATAAAGGGACGCATCCTAACTTTTTCTAAAAAGGGCGACCTCGGATTATCCAAGAACTACCGAGGTAAAACACTTACATCCATAGCGACAAAGATGTACAATGCTCTACTTCATAGAACCCAAAATTGAGGACATATTTAGGAAGAACCAAAATGACTTTAGGAGGAATAGATCCACGACGTCACAAATTTTGACTATCCGTACGAAGGTGTACGTGCAAAAAACCTAAAGGCAACAATATCATTTGTCGACTTTACCAAGGCCTTTGACTCCATTCACAGAGGAAAGATGGAGCAAATACTACTCGCCTGCGGCCTACCAAAAGAAACCATCACAGCCATATACAAATACAGAAGTCTGTTCCCGAATGGAGACACAGACTACTTCGACATTGTAGCAGGTGTTCTGCAAGGAGAAATATTAGCCACATACCTCTTTATGATCTGTCTAGTTTACGTGCTCAGAACATCTATTGATAAAATCAAAGAAAATGGTTTCAAATGACATAGCACTTCCGGCAATTACACCTGCCCAATCCGAAACCCTGCTACATAGTCTGGAACGAGCTGTTGCACATATGACGGAATATATGTATGTGCTTTAATCAAACAGGCGACATCTCCACATTGCTTCCTAGTTTCAGAGAGCTGTCTGTGGTGTTGGTACATGAAGGGTTAAAAGCGAAAAAATGCCGTTGGTACATGAAGGGTTAAAAGCAAAAGGTTGAGCGGGTAAAGATATTTGTCAAGAAGAGCAGAATTGAAAATTCTCGGAAAAAAGAACTTTTGATAAAAATCTGAAATGGGAAATGGACGAAGTTGAAAGGTTAAGAAGATTAAGTTGTTGACAAGTACAGGCGGAAATTTAAGGAAGAAAAGATGTTACTTTAAAATGAGTAATATTGTTAAAATGATTTTCCCATACCTGGGAAAAGGGAAAATCAGAAAACGGACAATGAGATGATAAGAGGAGTCGTTTGGTACGAATACTGGTTGAGTTGGCGCCCATTTAGGGAACGATAAACAAAGGGACCTTTGTTGACGGTGAAAAGGCTATCTGGTATCTGATTGTGTTATATTGTCATATGCAGATTCATGCACATATATACATATATATGCTGGATACATACCGACGCAATGATAAACAGACGCAGGAAGACTTCTCTATAAATATATATACCTCTCACTTTATTTGTAAGGGTTCGAAAAGGTTGAGTGGGGTTTTACTGTGAGAGGGAGCTGGAGACCGAACATAATTGAAATATTTTGACCCCCAAACTTATGGCCGTCAATGTTGTGTCTTTCTCGTTCTCCTGATGCTCAACCGGAGGCCCTGGGGTCCACTCTGCTGGGTGCTGGCTTTCTTTACTGCATCTTATCAGCATCTTCTCTGGACCCAAACTCATCAGGGTTTCCCGAGGGCCCCTTCGGCCGGGTGTGGCTTTCCTTACCACATCTCGTCTATAACTCCGTCTCCAGCTCTACTGCAACTCCAACTGGCTTGACTTCTATCTTGACTGAGCTATATAATAGTTCAACGCCCACTCGATCGCCCACTCGATCTTTGAAATCGCATGTTTAATCGTAATCAAGCGGAAATAACTGTCATGCAGTTCAGAGGTCACTCTCTTCCGGTGCGTCAGTCTAAGAGAGTATCATGGGATTTTTTAGCTCGTCCCATTTCCGCTCACGCCATTTCCGCTCATAACTGCCATTAGAATGTGTCACTTCTAACTGGTGCATCACCTTGGAATGGCATTTTTGGCCGGGTTCGAAGGTCAAAATATTACAATTGCAAACATGCCTTAGCAAATAAGTGTGAAGAAGTTGTTCGGAAATGACTATCGGGCTGATTAATAATTGTTAATTAGTCTGGGACGAAGGGCCGCCTTCCACCCACAGGGTTTTGGAATCGGCCCTATCAAATTGACAGTTCAGCATATTTGGGTATAAGGGGAGGAGTCTCTGGTCTGACTTCATATGCGGGAATATGAGAAAGAATGTGCTGGTAGGAGGAAAGCTATCCTCCCGTTGTCCTCATCACGAGTGGTGATGATTGGAAGGACTTTGTGAAGTAGTGTAAAAAGGGTTGGACCCTTTCTGACGACGAAAATTTAAAAAAGTTGAAAATGACGTTATGGAGATCACCCCTGCCACAGTCGGAACCTACCTCCAGAATATTGGCAGATATTATATAAACAAGCTGATTTTTGAGCTCATTGCAGCTGGCCGCCAGGACGCACCGAACAAGTTGCCGCTAAGAAGAACTCAACCCTCGCCAATCTGACGTCCTTAGACCATTCCTGAAGTCACACCCGCAGTTCATCTGTAGAACTCGAGAATTTATAAAACTTTTTGATATATATACAAAAAGCAGTGTGTTATTTTTTTCTTCAATATACCCCTCCGGTTTCCAGTCGTTGGCTACCAGCAACCCTCTTCTTTTCAGACGTGAATCTTCGCTGCTTTTGCCACTTAAAAAGGAATCACAACGTGGGGGGGGCAATGTACGGTCACTTTCCCTGCGGAGAACTCTCCGTCTGTTTTTGTCCCCACGCTGTAGCAGAGGCCGTTTATAGAACCTACATACAACAGCTCTGTGCTAGTACAGGATGTAGTCCTGGATACCGGCTGGAAGCGATGGACGCTAGAGAAGGGTGGCGAGAAAGGATCAGGGATATCTGAGCTGATGATAATAATTTTACTAGATTTATATACTGTTTTTAAGCCTAAAAACTGAGCAAAAATATGGAGTTTTAGCATTTTTTTTATTGCTTTTTGCATAGTTTATATCAAAGGTTTTTTGTATTGCCACTTATGATATCGTGTTTCATGTTAAAATACTAAGTGCAATGTTTTTTTTACTAGATTTACATACCCGTGCACGTTTTTTTTTTTTTTTGTTTGTTTTGTAAGAAAGCATCAAAACGCTGAAATACATTGTTTTTGCATCGTTTTCACTGGTTTTAGCATAGATAATGCTCATTGATGTTATCAATGTTGCCACTTATCAAACTGCTTGCAGGTACATATTTTCATGATAAGAATACACGGGTATTTTTGCTTCGTAAAAAAGCGTCAAAATAGAGCTGAAATACATTTTTTCAACTATTTTAATGGTTTTTAGTGTACATAAAGTTCACTATTTATGTCAAAGGTATTGCTACTTATCAGATCGTTTGCAGGGGAATATTTTTATGATAAAAATACCAATAGCAATTTTATTATACTAGATTTACATACCCGTATACGTTTTTTGTTTGTCCAAAGCGTCCAAACAGGGCTTAAATACGTTCTTTTTGCATTGTTTTCAATGGTTTCACAAATCTATTTGTTCAATATTTCTTTTTTCTCAGCGTTTTCGCGTACAGATAGACACCTCGAATGTATGACCATACGCTCATAGGTAGTATCCGCGCCCTTATTTACAAAACTGGGTCAAAGACCTTCGCTTAATTTCAAATAAATTATGTTTGAATACAGAAATACATATCATTTAAAGTCTGACCAAGAAAAAAACATTTTCTCATTTTCCCAAAAAATCAAAACCAAAATCAAATCTTCACATCAATGGCTTTGGCAATTTTTATGAAATGAGTTGGAGAAAAATTAGGAAATTGTCGCCGTGAATTCAAACAATTATTCTCTTCCCAGCTTCTCAGTGGTTGGCGAGAAAAAAAATTCAAAAGACAAAATTCAAGACAAAATGCAACAGTCCAACTTGAAGAAAAGTTCACAACAGAAAAAAAAAATGTCAAAGAAAAAAATAATCATCTTTATTGGGAATCCTTTTGAGATGAGGCTTCTTAATCTGAGAATCAATTTTTATTTATGGCGGACTTTTTGTCCTCATCTTGGTAGTTTTTTTTTTTTTTTGTTCTTGTTTCTTCTCACTACGTTTCGGCCATATTTCACCTCTGGCCTTCTTCAGGTAATCACTGCGACCTCCAAAGTAGTGAGAAGGAACAAAAAAAACCCTATCAAGATGAGGACAAAAAGCCCGCAATAAATAAAAATTAATTCTCAGATTAAGAAGCCTCATCTCAAAAGGATTCCCAATAAAGACAATTACAAATTCGGTACGGACCCGACAATGGAAGACTAGATAAGAAGAACAAATAATTCAACCTTGATCGCCATTCGGGGCCCGTGGCGAAGCTGATAGAGGCGTTGAGTCTCTACGGTTCCAGGTGTGCATTGTCAGAAGATAGCGGTTTCAATTCCTACCCAAGCCGGCCAGATGTTTACTTGGTCAAAAACGTGGTGCGATAGACAACAACTATGGAAGGCTGTTATTACTGGGGATACGGTTAAAAGACTCAGCATTCCTATCCGATGTCGCGGTTAACCACCTGAAGAAGGCCAGAGGTGAAATTTGGCCGAAACGTAGTGAGAAGAAACAAAAAAAAAAAAATACCAAGATAAGGACAAAAAGTCCGCAATAAATAAAAATTAATTCTAAAAAATAATCATGTTTATGTCAGTTCTGTTTTTGAAATGTCTGTTTTCTTCTTTCTCTTCCTAATGCAAGGTGTATGGTTTGCATGAGTATAAACTGTTTCTTTCTCTTCTTTCTCTTTTTTTTCAACTCTTAAAAATGTTGCTCTTTTTTAATACTGAGTTTCCTTGTCTTTTTTTGTCTGTTTCCAATTCTCTTCTTTTCACTTTAATAATTTTCATATACACATATATTTTTCTGTAGATTTGCTCTTTCTCAGTGCTCTTTTCTTACGGGTAACCTTAGGTAATATTGGTACTATTTACCAACCCCTCCGTTCGGGCAGGATATGACACAAGGTCAATTTTTAAGCGGAGTTCAACAGGTTTTGAATTCAGAGTTTTCCTTCTCCTAGACTAGTTGCCTCACCAAGGCTGAAGAACCTAGTCCGTCCTACTATTTACCCATAGCTGGAGGGAGAATAAGGGGGTTCATACCTTTCCCAAGGGTATTTGCCCGAAAGTGAACGTAATAGCGCGACTGGAGTACGAACTCGCGTACTACGATTCCGCAGTTCGTCGCTTTAACCATTACACCACGAGGACACCCCCCTTACCTTAGGTAATATTGGTAGGCGCGCACCCTTTTCCATTTTTTTCTCCTCAAAATAAGCATGACTCGAATCCAGCCATCGTCCCCTTTTCTCATCCATTTCATAAAAAAAACCCACTGTAATTTCTTGCTCACTTTCAAAGATGAGATAAAATTTCCTGTGGATAAGCAACCCAAACCTTTTTCTGAGTTCATCGATTCCATTTTACTTTTTCAATAGTTGATAGTATTTCTCCCTCAAACAGGATTCGAAATTAAGTCCGTAATTTTCTAGTACATTTTTTGCACACATACTCCCTAAATTTCCCATTCCCTGTTTCAAAATATTTGCTAGAATTTGTAAATTTTGCAGTTAATGTCTGCTTGAATCTGATTCGATGTTTTGAGCTTGTGCCGTTCGTCCCTGCACCTACTGAAACCATCTTTTTTTTCAGCACGAGCAGAAAACTGTCTGGTTCGCTCTTTTTGCTTTGCGAATTCTTGCTTAAGCATTTTTTTCTTGAGCAAGGTGGCTTGAGTAAAAGACCCATTAGTTGTTTAGGCCAGGCGTCTTTTCCTTACAGGGTTGTTTTTTTACTTTCAGGCCAATTGTGGTTTTGGTATGCTGTTCCCTTTAAAAGAAAGCTGTTACAAGACGAGATCTTGCCTTGATTTGAAAAAAAAAAAAAAAAAGAAAGAAAAGAAGAAAAGAAAAAAAAAACGGAAGTTAACACTTCGAGTTCTCAACTCAAAATAAAAAGTTAGTCGCTCACGCATGGGCTCCGCGCAGAACTTCCGTTTGCGATAAATTAACAAAAAAAAATACATTAATAAATATCCAATCGGAACACTTCCCGCGGGGCACAAAAATTGCCGTTTCTGAGCCTACAGAAAATATATAAATAGACGGACCAAATAATTATCAGCCAGACTTGTTCCTTCACACGACCCGTATTAAGGATTCTACGCACCGTCCGGCGCCTGTCATCCGATACATCAAACGATCGCCGCCGCTAAGAACATTGCCCTAGTTCCGAAGAAAACCATCCCTTCACTACGAGAACTTTGTAACTATCCCTTCACCACGAGACAAGTACAGTACATGAACTTTGTAACTACTACCACTGAATTCATTCTTTAACTGTGAACATATTTCTCAATTCTACTCTCTGTACTTAATCTATTTATAAAAAATTTTCTATAACATCATTACTGTGTTATTGTGAGTATCTATACGTTCTTTGTTTTGCAACCATACGCATTTCTCGTCCACAACTCAGAATATAACACTGGTGTCAAGCGTGCAGCAAAACAAGTATGGAATACTCCGGCCTTTCTCGATCAGAAATCTTGGAACTTATAAAACAGCAAAAAGCAGCGATTCTCCAAACGAAAATTGACATGGAGTCGGCAGATAACCTGCAAGCACAATTAATCATGAGTGAACTGAAAACAGACCTCCACGAACTTTTAACTGCTCTGCAAACTACCGCACACGATCGATCGCACACATTGCAACAACACACCACAAACTATGAGCTTCTATTGCGACAGCAGTCACTTCGGGACGCCACAAAATCCATCCGGACCTTCGAACCGGGCAGCGATGTAAGCCGCTTCATTACCGACCTTAATAAGGCTTACACCATACATGTTAAGCCAGAATTAAGGGAATATCCTGCAATGGAGAAGGAGTTTGTCAAGCTGGCAAAGCAACTACTGAACGAAGGCATCTTCCAGCTGATGGAGGACTCAAGACAGCCTACGTCCACGTTCGAGGAACTAAAGGCTTACCCACGGGAGCCAAATGACAAACTTTCAGTACCTAAGCCGAGCATGGGACCTTCAGCGACACGAGGGAGAGAAACTCACTGATTTTGCAGGCCGACTTGAAAACATAATCCGAGAGGCCACAGTCCACATCACGGCAAAATTCAAGTCGGACAGACAAAATGCTGAGATGACGGCCGAAACTGCGTTTTCCCTAATGGGGGCCATGCTCATGAGTGAAAAGATCAAGGCATGGACACCTAACATCTATCCACACCTCGTCAAAACTATGGACAGACACTACTCAGCGGGTGGTATAGCCAGCGATGCGCAACGCTACCTTGATCGTGGTATCAAAACGGACATCACCACCGCCGCTGAAACCACTGCGCTGATGGCGAGCCAACCTACACACTCTGACAAACCTCGTATCCTTGAAAGTGACAAGATACTAGCCGACGTACAGCTACAGTTGCTGGATCTGAACAAGCAACTGCGGCAAACCCACAGGCGGAACCCATCCATTGTTGACTGGAAAAGTCGAACCGCCCCCACCTACAACATGAAGCACAACCGGGCACAAAGAAGCGCTGGCCAACCCAGCCAACAAGCAATGTGCAAAAACTTTTACGAGGCCGCGCATGCTTTAAGGGCAACAGGTGCCCATATTTTCACCCCCCTCATGCTCAAGCACACATAGCGACCACTGACACCGGTTTACCTGGAATAGATAGCGATCAGCACAACCATGAACACGCGACGCGCTTCGACGAACTGGATTTTCGGTTGGGACCGAACGAGATGTGATGACTCGTTCCCAGGTCCATGTATCCACTCAGCATCATCACACATTTAACGTTCAAATCCAACCTGATCTCCGATCGCCCCTTGTTCAGATCAACCTCCACAACAACGGCATCACATTCTCCGGTGTAGGCATGTTGGATTCCGGATGCACGACTTGCATCATTCCCATTTCTCGCTTACCTGAAGATGCAAGAAGACACATGTCCAAATCCAACATCCGAGTCAAAGGAATCGGAGGGAACATCTCTATTCTGGGCAAGCTCACCTGCGACATTACCTTGGGTGACGATACTTCCCCCGCTTTCTGCAACGTCGACACACTGATCACGACATCAGACATTCCCATCTTGATCGGTCAGAACATACTCGGCTACCACACACTGTTATCCTATACTATCGATAACCAGAAGGCGACTGTAGAACTTGCGCGCACACTCAATCTGGCAAGCTAAAACATACTGTCCCGCTCTCTACAACCGTCCATCCAAGGATAAAACCGATCCACAACCTTTCACACGGCGCCCTAACCGTTTCTAACGAGGAACCACGAGCCACAGCCAGATCATCGCCTAACGGGTTGACTCTCAACCAAAAATCCATTGGCTTGAGCAAACCGTAGGCCTATCGCTTCCAGACCATCATAGCCATAGTGAATTAGAAGCTACCGCCGATTTACTCATCAGCTATGCGGACATTCTCGGCACCGACGACAATAGAAGGGGCACTTTCATCAAGCCCATACGCATACCAACCAACGGCCAGTCCAGGAGCCAAAAACAGCACCCTATAGTCCAAGCACTGGAGGGTGACGTTGACGCGGAAATTGCCCGCATGGCAAGTGAGGGTGTTATCGAACCTTGCAACGACCCTAAAGGATTTAACAGTCCCGTTTTTGCCGTCCGCAAGAAAAACGGAAAGATTCGAGTGGTCGCAAATTTCAAAAGAACCCTCAACAAGGTGTTAGTCGATCTCGACCCATACCCAATACCTACCATTGACTCGACATTCAACAAGATTGGCGAAGGTAACAAGTACTTCTCAACACTCGACCTCCGCAATGGCTATTGGCAAATCGTTATTGATGAACGTGACCGCCATAAAACGGCCTTTACTTGGAAAGGACGCTGTTTCCAATACACCCGTCTGGCCTTCGGTCTAACATCCGCTGGACAAATCTTCTCTCGATGCATAGCTGAGGCTCTCGACACAGTGGCCTCACGCGCGAACATATCGTCATATATCGACGATAATCTTGTCCACGCCAAAACCTTCGAGGAATATATGACAGCGCTGGAGCAATTATTTATTGCTCTACGCAAGTTCGGATTAAAACTAAACCCAGAAAAATGCATTTTTCTTGCGTCCGAAGCTAAATTTCTCGGTCGCATCGTGAATAGCGACGGGTTCAAGGCCGACCCCGAATATGTCCGCGCCATTATCGACATGAAACCCCCGACAACGAGAAAAGAACTACAAAGTCTCATCGGACGTCTCGTATGGATTCGGCAATTCATCGAGACACGCCTTAACGAGAGCATCAGAACCGACATGTTCTCCAATCTAATGGCCCCCATAAACGAACTAAACAAGCCCGGACGGACATTCGTCTGGACCGAAGGGGCCAACAAGGCTTTCAATAAAATTAAGAAGCGCCTCGCTTCCCCACCAATCATTTCATTCCCCGATTTCACCGGACTCTTTACCCTCACCACCGACGCCAGCGATATCGCATGTGGGGCCATTCTCATGCAAGAGAATAAACACGGCCAAAAGAAAATAATAGCAGTGGCCTCACACACCTTTAACGAGACGGAGTGCAACTGGTCAACAACTGAACGCGAGGCATATGCGATAAAATGGGCCATCACTAAATTCGATTACTTCTTGCGTAGTCGTCCCTTCGTCGTCCTCACAGATCATCGATCTCTCACATACTCGGATCAACGTGAATTCAACAATGTGAAGATACGACGATGGCAGGAGGAAATATCGTGCTACAAATTCGTCTTGGAATATGTAGAAGGTGAATCGAATGTCTGGGCAGACATGCTCAGTCGGAGATATGGCCACAGCAAGGACAAGCTTACGGCAGACCCCACACCTGCAGGGAAGCGCTTCAAACTCCAAGGCTCCAGTCTAAACATCTACGTTCCATCCTGGTGCATGGACGAAATCAAGAGCTCCCAGCTGCTCCCTGGGACTCACACAACACGGAACATTCAGCATCATCTGCAGGCCATCGACGCATTCCTCGCGTTTCATGCCACATCGACCATCCCGGTTGAAGAGATAGCTAACCACATGGGTATTGCAGCGGAACAAGCCTCTGATGACACACTTTCAAAAATCATCAGAGCTCTTCAGTTGGCAACCCCAAGACCGGACGCTACCCTACTCGACCCCAAAGATCATCGTACCGGGCTATATAACAAGCACATGCACCAATTCTACTTGGAACCTGGTACATCTGTATTGATGATCAGGGATACTACAAACACACCAAAACTGGTAGTACCCTACAAACTCCGGACAAAATATCTCCACCAAGCCCATGACTGTGTCAACCACTCAGGGATCTCCCGCATGCAGGAACACCTATCCAGCTACTGGTGGGAGTTCAAAAATCGCGATATCAGGGCGTATGTTCAGTCATGCCAAACCTGCGCTAAACGCAAGGGAAATTACGGCATGCGCCGAAACTGGTCCACGGGCCATTGCAAGAGAGGCGAAAAACCATTCGAGGTTGTCTACATATATTTTGTCTCAATGCCCCTCTCAAAAGGCAAGCGGTACATCCTTACTATTCTAGACAGCTTCAGCCGCCACCTCATGGCCATACCATGTGCCAGAGACCGCGCAATCGACGCAGCCCGCGGACTCTACCAGTTCTTTCTTCGTCACCGCGAGATTCCCCGCATTGTCTCCTCCGACCGAGGAACCCACTTCACTGGCGAGGTCTACAAGGAATTTTGTGACCTAACCTCGATCACCCGGGAACTTCACTGCCCGTGGCGACCACAAAGCTCGGGGAACATTGAGAGGCAACACCGGACCTTAAAAACGCCCTTTACATGATCTGCGAAGACAGAAATTGTGAATGAACGGACGTTCTCGAATCGGCAGTTTCCTCAATGAATGCCACAGCCAACACCGCCACTGGTGCATCCCCGCATTACATTATCACCGGCTGCCAACCAAACATTGGTCTACCGAAGATCCCCTACCAAGACATCGTTAACAACAACCCAGGTGCTTACGGTATGCAGATAAACGCTTTGCTCCGACAGGTGCATCAAAGAGTCGCCTTGGCGAACAACGAGGCTGACCACAAAATGGAAGCCAAACTGAACCGCAGCATCTTCAAAGACCCGATACAAGTCGGTGACAAGGTGCTACTCCACCGACCGCTATCCGCAACAGCCCACTTGTATCAACTGCCTTGGATTTGACTTTGAGGTCACCAAAACGAACGGTTTGGTGGTTCAAGTGAAAAACGAAAACTGTGAAACGCATTGGGTTCACCGCGGACACGTCCGTCGACTTGTACCGCGACCAAATAACCTGCAGCACATGCACCGACCACCCCCACCCCTACCTCCTTGTCCACCCCGGCAACCTACCCATCGCCCGTTGTCACGACTCCCTACACTTTCGTCAAGGGAGCATCTTGTCGCAAATGATTGCAGTTCCGGAGACAATACCCAAAATCCAACGAAACGAACAACATGCGGGCAACTCCCAGCACGCTTTAAAGACTTCGTTATGTGCCAAAAAACAAAATAAATAATACACACACCAACAAACAAAACAAAAACACACACGCAAGCAAGCACTAACAACATAGCAACCTCAAATCATGGTAAGATCTAGGGGAGATCAAGACGAGATCTTGCCTTGATTTGAAAAAACAAAAAGAAAGAAAAGAAGAAAAGAAAAAAAAAACGGAAGTTAACACTTCGAGTTCTCAACTCAAAATGAAAAGTTAGTCGCTCACGCATGGGCTCCGCGCAGAACTTCTGTTTGCGATAAATTAACAAAAAAAATACATTAATAAATATCCAATCGGAACACTTCCCGCGGGGCACAAAAATTGCCGTTTCTGAGCCTACAGAAAATATATAAATAGACGGACCAAATAATTATCAGCCAGACTTGTTCCTTCACACGACCCGTATTAAGGATTCTACGCACCGTCCGGCGCCTGTCATCCGATACATCAAACGATCGCCGCCGCTAAGAACATTGCCCTAGTTCCGAAGAAAACCATCCCTTCACCACGAGAACTTTGTAACTATCCCTTCACCACGAGACAAGTACAGTACATGAACTTTGTAACTACTACCACTGAATTCATTCTTTAACTGTGAACATATTTATCCATTCTACTCTCTGTACTTAATCTATTTATAAAAAATTTTCTATAACATCATTACTGTGTTATTGTGAGTATCTATACGTTCTTTGTTTTGCAACCATACGCATTTCTCGCCCACAACTCAGAATATAACAAAGCTGAGTCTAAGGTCTGGAGGCGGTATTATTGGACCTTTTGCCGACAAAAGAACCTGTTGGTCGGATCAAAAGATGTGGTAAAAGACTTCGTAGACTCAACAGAAGAAAATTCGAATTGAAACAGAAAGATGTTCATCTCTTAGATGAGGAAGCGGTGGTCTACACGAAGTTCACTTAAAGAAATAGTAAACTTCGTTTTCAACAAGTCTACACAGGAAACTAGAAGAACACGGTTGTTCGGTTTGATACCACGAAAAGAGATGCCGAGAAAAAGAATAAACCCAAAAATTGGCTTCGAAATGAACTTTGACTAAAAATACCAAAGAACGGTATTTTATCATTAAGGAAAATTAAACTGACTTTAAGTGGTTGATGGCATTGCTTCGAGCAAGTCAGTCATTATATTTCTTTATACCCTTCTTTTTTTTTTTTTTGTTATAATATTGTCGTTACTTGAATGTATTTTTTTTTTTTTAATCTTACCTTATTCAATGTTTTCAACAAGGGAAAATATGCAAAGCCGGATTTTGGGAAGTTTATTTCTCTTGAAATAAATTACTTTGTGGGAACTAGTTTTTGTTTTTAAGATATATAGACACTCTTCTCTTTCAGATACAAAGTAAGCTTTCCAATTCCCTCTTTTTATCTACTTTATTTTCATACATTTCTCTACCCTTTGCCTAGCCTGGCAGTTACAGTTAGATTTTTTGGGCTAGACAGATAAAGCCTAGCATTTTTTTTAATTGAACACATTTCTCATATATTTTCTTCAACAAGTTGTAAAACTTCGAACCCATGTAAACACATGGGTTCGAAGTTTTACAACTTGGCCTTATTCCAACGCACCAAAAATTCTCAAACCCATTCACAAAATGCTGGCCTGTAACCAGTACCTTAGAATTCTCGACCCCACTCTAGGGGAAGACCTCACAGAACCTAGTATGGCTTCTACCAGTACCTCAAAATATCAATTCGATCCACAAAAATCTTTTCGAATTCTGACCACTTTTCCGTCTCAAACCCCCGCCTCCTCATCTGACTACGCATCCAAAGCATTCTATCGCCCAAATCATGGATGTCTGGACCTTTCGGAGCTTGTAATCGACACAACCAGAAAGAAATTCTAATTTCAAAACGCTACGCGTTACGACGAGCACCTGCAATTTTCTACAGAATTTCATTCATAAAAAATTTTGTTTACGCTATAAAAAAACACGCATATTCTATTTACTATCAAAGTCCATTCATGAAAAGCCAAAATTCTCACTGTCCTACAAATTCGAAACTTATTATTACAAATTTGTCAACTTTCTGACGTATCACAGAAATAATATTTCCTGCTGTTCAAACGACAATTGCCTGTCCTCTTTCTCTTCTCTTCTATTTCCTGTAAACCCCTCTGTTTCTCTCTTAAACCAAAATCTAGCAGTTTTCAGTATCAACTCGAGCATGTAAAAAATGCTTCTAATTGTTTCCAATTTTCTTGGACTTGTAGAGAAGAGAAAAATTTCGTATTTTGGTTTGGCGCACAATTTAATTCGACACTTAATTTCACCCAATCAGGATGACTTATCCTATTCACCCCGGACCTTCATTTCCGGCCACCAAATCGGATGAGGTGCCAAACACATCCTCTTTGGCTGGAGAACGCCGACCAGTGCAGACGTCACACTGGCCGTTCTTCAATAGCGATGCTTTTTAGCTGGCCAACGCCGCCCAGTGCAGATATCTCACTTCGGCTCTAGAATAGCACCAGCAGCAGCATGGACAAACGAGGGAAACCATATAATTTATGGATTCCTCGCGGGGAATCCCAGTCGAATATAAATTAGATGTATTCAACATGCCTCGCAAAGGAACAACTTTATGTCACCCCATAATTGGCTATGTTGATCTGAGCGTAATCCCGCTCTCGACACGCATGGAGATAACGTCTACTCTCCCCAAATACCAGACACGAAACTCACGGTGACATCCAAAATTCAATTCCTACAACTGCAACATGTCTTTCGTCAAAAATGCTAAAAACACAATACCTCACACGTCCAACGACACACGCTGCCATCTCAACTTCTCATAACTCAATTTCGTCACAGTACTCACAACCTTTCACGAGTCTTGCAGCACCAAAAGCAAACCCAAATATTCCATGCTGCAAATAAAAACCTATTCATAAAAACACCTTTCGACCTTCGCCATCTTACTACTTCTTCATCATCATCCTCCTTTTATTTCTCACAAACTTAGCGAGGGACCTTACAAACTCAGCGAGGAAACAACACAACGTAAACACACATACGTTACACACTCTTCATCGCTAACAACAAACTTTCCCTCGCTACTAACAAACCATAACTTCTCCAGCTAAAATCATCCTACAAAAACTCTGGCTACAAAATGGTTCCCCCTCGCTAAACAATAAACCCAGTACAGACTCGACTCTTAAAGCATTGAAAGACAGATAAAGCCAAAATATTGTTTAAATCACCATCATCATGTCGCGCCATCAGCGCGGATATCCCTGGCCCTTTCTCGCCACTCCTCCCTATTGTCTATTGCTTCCAGCAGGTATCCTGGGCTACGTCCTGTATCGGCACAAAGCTGCTGTATGTAGGTTCAAGCTGGTCGTCCTTCCTTTGCTCGTCCATGTAAAGGGATCCACAGGTGTACACCATTTATGAGATCTTCCCTACTTCTCCAGCAGTGTTCCACATGTCTGGTTCGTCTGAATTTGATAGTCTTCGTGATACTATTTACCAACCCCTCCGCTCGGGCAGGATATGACACAAGGTCAATTTTTAAGCGGAGTTTAACAGGTTTGAATTCAGAGTTTTCCTTCTCCTAGACTAGTTGCCTCACCAAGGCTGAAGAACCTAGTCTGTCCTACTATTTACCCATAGTTGGAGGGAGAATAAGGGGGTTCATACCTTTCCCAAGGGTATTTGCCCGAAAGTGAACGTAATAGCGCGACTGGAGTAGTCTTCGTGATAGGCGGTAGGTGGCCGTACATCTGCGGCTTTGCGGGCTGCTGTCTCCAGGACTTGTTCAGTATTGCTCCAAGAATTCTTGTGCAGTTGCCGTCAAGCTTTTTCTCCACACGTTTAGTTAGCGTCCATGTAGTGCATCCATATAGTAGTATCGACACAACCACTGCTTGGAAGAAACTGCTTTTAATTCTATCAGTCAGGTCTGACTTCCATATGATCGATAGCCTATCGTTGCTGTCCATACCTTTGCTAGTCGCGTGTTGATGTCTGTGTCGGTTGATGAGACATTGCTTCCCAGGTTGGTGAACTTGTCTACTTGTTTCTGAGGCATTCTAAAGTAGGCATTTTAGCTCTATTTTCATACGTCTTTTAGTGAAAATTCAATGTTATGAACGGGTATGTAAATTTAGTTAAATAACATTGCAAATATATTTTTTCTCATAAACGTATGTATGTGCACACGATATATACGTTAAAATAAAATAAAAACTTTGAAAAACACTGAAATTTATACTAGAAAAACTACATGAACTATGAGGAAAAACTAATCATTTATACTATCAAACTAACAGAAAAATCTTGAAAAAGTTATCGTTTTTGGTAAAATTACGATGCAAATCTCGATTTTCTTATAAACAAGTGCATGAGCTTACGATATATACGGTTTGCATAACTAAAAGAACGGATAAAACGCTGAAGATTATACTAGTTAAACAAAGTAAAACATTGTTAAAACGTAGGCATTTTAGCTCTATTTTCATACGTCTTTTAGTGAAAATTCAATGTTATGAACGGGTATGTAAATTTAGTTAAATAACATTGCAAATATACTTTTTGTCATAAACATATGTATGTGCACATGATATATACGTTAACATAAATAAAACCTTTGAAAAACACGGAAATTTATACTAGAAAATCTACGTGAACTATCATGAAAAAGTAATGTTTATACATGTGCATGAGCTTGTGATATATACGGTTAGCATAACTAAAAGCACGGATAAAATGCTGAAGATTATGTTAGAGTTACGTGGGGTAGAAAATAGGAGAAATATATTTTTATGTACATTACAAGTGTGTTTTGTTTGTCTTTATTATTCCGAGACGAAAAATAAAGTTGGGAAGGAGAGGCGCCAAGCCTACTCTTTCTCATCACGCATGATTTGCTCGGTAGTTCACGGGGCTAAAGGAGGAAAAGGAAAGAAAGAAGGAAGACGGCAAGAAATGGAATTGCAAGTCAACCCCTTTCCACTATTTACCCATCTCAGCTAGCCTTGAACTCTTGGAGTGAACTTTGGGTGACCTGACCAGCCACGTGTCCAGCTATAAGAGTCAGGGAAGAGACCATTTTTTCGGCACTGGAAAAGTGACAGTAGTAGTAGCGGTCCTGACTTTGAGGCGTCAACATCCATTCAGGAGCTTCGTTCCAGTACACCCGAAATGTGACTAAGAAATAGACAGTAGAAACCTAACAAAGTGAAAATTCAATGTTATGAACGGGTATGTAAATTTAGTTAAATAACATAGCAAATATACTTTTTCTCATAAACATATGTATGTGCATACGATATATACGTTAACATAAATAAAACCTTTGAAAAACACTGAAATTTATATTAGAAAACCTACGTGAACTAACAGGAAAAACTAAACATTTATACTATCAAACTAACAAGAAAAACAACGAAAAAGTAATCGTTTTTTGCTAAAATTACATTGAAAATCTCAATTTCCTTATAAACATGTGCATGAGCTGACCATATATACGGTTAGCATAACTAAAAGCACCGATAAAACGCTGAAGATTATACTAGCTAAAGTAAGTAAAAAATTGTTAAAAAGTAGGCATTTTAGCTCGATTTTCATACGTCTTTAATGAAAATTAAAAGTTAGGAACAGGTATGTAAATTTAGTTAAATAACATTGCAAATATACTTTTTGTCATGAACATATGTATGTGCACACTATATATACGTTAAAATAAATAAAACCTTTGAAAAACACTGAAATTTATACTAGTAAAACTATGTGAACTCTCATGAAAAACTGATCATTTATACTATCAAACTAACAGAAAAATCTTTAAAAAGTAATCCTTTTTGGTAAGATTACATAGCAAATCTGGATTTTTTTACAAATATTTGCATGAGCTTACGATATATACGGTTAGCATAACTAAAAACACGGATAAAACACTGAAGATTATGTTAATTAAAGTAAGTAAAACATTGTTAAAACGTAGGCATTTTAGCTCTATTTTCATACATCTTTAATGAAAATTAAAATTAAGAACGGGTATGTAAATTTAGTAAAATAACATTGTAAATATACTTTTTGTCATAAACATGTACACACGATATATACTTTAACATAAATAAAACCTTTGAAAAACACTGAAATTTATACTAGAAATACTACGTGAACTAACAGGAAAAACTAATCATTTATACTATCAAACTAACAGAAAAATCTTGAAAAACTAAGCGTTTTCAGTAAAATTACATTGCAAATCTGGATTTTCTTATAAACATGTGCATGAGCTTATTGCGGAGTCGATAAGCGTGTCGACTCTGCAAATGATTTAAGTTAAATGCCGGCGAGTGTGCATGGCCAAAGACAATGGAGGAAGATAAAAGGCAAGATAACAGAGACAACAAAAGTGAAGATTTTATTGCCGGAATTAAAAACGTGTATGTAAATGTCCGTGGCGGTTGTATGTGGTCTTCAGCTAGGATGGGTTACGCTGGTATGTATTTGTAGTTATAGTTGTGCGCAGCAGGACGTTCGACGAGGGTAGCTGGCGTAGGTCGAGTCGTGGTGATATAGCTGGATGTTTGATGCTGGTAAGCTGAGATCGGTCGGGTCGTTGGATATAGCTGGATGGTCGTTGCAGGCAGCTGAGGTCGGTCGGCCGTTGGTAAATGTGCAGACGTATCGAGACGATAGCTCAGGCTTGCGCGCCAAAGCTCTTCACTGTCGAGTGAACGGGCCAGGAGGCCGAGGCTAAGATTGGCGTTATCTTAGCGCTGCGCGGATGGTGGAGTGGTAGCTAAAGGCCAACCCCTGCCTTTAGCGCTGCGCAGCCAAACGGACGAGCGGAACCGAGCGATGGTTAAGACTGGCTGGTCTTAGTGAGTCCTCTTCGTGTTTGCCTCCAGGCCGTCTATTTCAACTGGTCATTAATGACCAGTTAGAGATGCTCTGACTCGCAGAAGGAGACCTCTCATAGCCCTTAAAAAGGACCGTAAAAAAGGTTGTTAAATCTACCACTAGAAGTGGCGGTGAGGTGGGACCCGAGCCTCGTGGAGCCGAGTGGCCCCTGAGAGCGTCCGCGTAGACCTCTGAATTTTCGCCGCCTGAAGCCTTTTTATAAGGAAGAAAGGGAACTCCACTTCTGTCGCGCCACGTGGATAGAAAGTTCTTCTACAAAAAATGGACACAGAAAATAAGTATTTCTTTTGCCCGGTATAGGCTACCGAAAAGTATTACTTCCATTTTTATAGAATTATTTCTGGCAGAAGTGTTTTGCAAATGTTGATAAAAGTTAATTTATCCCTTTCTTAGCTGTAATGGCCGGTTAGAGTCGAAAAAGGGCTTCATCATTTCCGGCCGCGCCCGGATGTTATTTCTCTAGGGCGAAAGGTGTAATCCGATCTGTTTACGTTCGTAGGCCGGTCGCGGCAAGCTTACGATATATACGGTTAGCATAGCTAAAAGCACAGATAAAACGCTGAAGATTATGTTAGCTAAACTAAGTAAAACATTGTTAAAAAGTAGGCATTTTAGCTCAATTTTCATACGTCTTTAATGAAAATTAAAGTTAGGAACGGGTATGATGTTTTTATTTCAGGCATAGTCCGCAGTTAAAATCTGGCAGAATTCGACCTTCCACCAATGACAGCCGAAAGATCCTGTTATAGCGTTTCGGGAAATTGTTAATTTCCCTAACACTATATTTTTTAGGCAACACAAATGAATTACGAAACTTTTCTCTAACAACAGAATAAAGAATGTTTTTTATTTGCAGCATTGAATATGGTTTGCTTTTGATGCTGCAAGACTCGTGGAGTTTAGGCTTGTTAGTGTTGGAGAGAAATGGCGTAGCGAGATATTGAGAGGGCAGCGTGTTGCTGGACGTGTGAGGTATTGTGTTTAGAGTCACTGTGTATTTTTGTGTGTCTGGTATTTTTTGGGGAGAGTCTGTGTTATCTCCATTAATGTGGACTAGAGGTGAAAAGGGAACTAGTGTCGAGAGCGGAGTTACGCTCAGATCGACATAGCCATTTTTTGGGGTGACATGAAGTGGTGCCTGTGGAAGGCATGCTGAATGCATCCAATTCATATTCAACTGGGATTCCTTGTACGAAATCCATAAATTAGATGGTTCCCTCGTTGAGTGTCCATGTTGCTGCTGCTAGTGTTAAAGCCACAGAGAAATGTCCACACTGGGCGGCTTGTCTAGCTAAAAAAGCATCGCTAAGTAGGGACGGCTAGAGGAACGTCTGTTCTGGTCGCCGTCTCAAGCCAAAAAGACTGGGTTTGGCCGCTCACCCGTTTTGCTAGCCGGAAATGAAGGTCCGGGCTGAATAGGATAAGTAATCCTGATTGGGTGAAATTAAGTGTTGAAATAAATTTGCGCGCCAAACCAAAATACGAAATTTTCCTCTTCTCTACACTGTTTCTATTTTTATTGTATTTTGCATGATATCCCGTGTGTCATTTACTAGTAAATGACTGATGGGTAAGGGAGGAATTGTGACAGAGAGAACTCTACCCCACCCCAGATTGATTGATTAATTAACGATTCTAGGGAAATAATTAAGGAAAATTCATATATATTTTTTCTTTCTCTCTTTTTCTTATCCTTTCATTTCCTATCCTATTTTATTTATTAAACTTTTCACCGATGTCCCAAGAGTCGTTAAAGTGAATCTTGCGATAATAAAAAAGAAACTAATAATGAACTCTGTACAGGCTAAAGAGGTGAAAAAAGGTTCAAGCGAGAAATAAAAACAACTTAAGTGGATCTTATGGAGGAGATGGTAATAAAGTCCATATGGTCTAGAAAAGTAAAAAAGGATTTAAGCTAAAGATGAAAACAACTTCAGTGTATCTTACAGTGGAAACAGTAATAAAAGTATGTGTGGTCAAAGTAAAAATAAGTTTAAGCTAAAGATTGAAACGATATAAGTGGATTTATTGTGGTGAAAAATCATGACTTACCGGACTTGCGTGTGACCGCGTTCCGCACGTTTCAGTCGCTCAAAAGGAAAACAAAAAGCCAAAATGGCGACACACAGTCGCTTTTATACTTGCTTAGTCTCGCGCAAAGTAACGCAAATTCTCAGGTATCTCATCTAAATGAGATAGTCGGGTATTATAAAAAAGAGCACTCGAAGAAACGGAGACAGTTTGAACCGAAGGAGAGTTGCGTGTGTCCCTGAGTCTTTACCAGTGGTAACTCTGTACCTTGGAAAGTCCAGATAAAGAATCCAGAAGACCACGAAAAAGACCGGATGGGCAAGTATGCCCAGTACTTCAAGGACAGCGAAATCTTGCCCATCCCCGAGATCATCGAGTAGCTGGAGCCAAGAATCTTGTCGCTGGTGGTTTCAGACCTCAAGACGGCTGGTTGGGCTGAAAAAAGAGACATTCGAAGACCTCCTTCGGAAAGCAGGCGTCCCCTGCCAGTACTTTTGCAGACGGAGTTTCGCAACTTGGGACGTCCTGCTACCCACCAAGGAACAGGCAACAAAAGCAGCTACAACAACAATCACGACCAAGTTCTTCTGACTGCAGCCGGAATACATGGGGACCCGTAGGGTCCGTGTTACAGTATGCAACGTCCCGGCTACTATCACCGGAGAGGTGCTGGCCGCGTTCCTTAGTAAATATGGACGAGTAGAGGAAAGCAACCTCCTAATGTTAGCCGCCGGGACAGCCTACGGGGACCATGTGTTCCGGCTATGTTTGACAAGGGAGTGATTCCAAGGCATCCCAGAAGTTATCATCAGCAGAGAGAGGCAGATGATGGTGGTGGTGGTGGAGGAACGACGTCCATGCTGCTGGAGCTGCAAGCAGTTGGGGCATATATCAAAATTTTGCCCCAAGAAGGACCCTCCAAAAGCTGTAGCTTCCACAGCCTCCACAACAACTACTACAACAGCAACAATCACCACAGCCACCATCAGCAGGAAAACTAGCAGTCCAACAGCTAAGGAGTCGGGTCAGGTCCAGCCTAAAAAAGCGGAGGAAGGCTGGACCGAAGTGACCAGGAAAAAAAGGAAATCCCCCATAAAAGCGGAGGATAAGTCTGCGACTGCAACTGCCTCTCCTGCTAAAAGTACATCACCCCAATACATACCCACATCAGTGACGGCGCTTATACCGCTCAACATTATCGAGCACCCAGTACTCCCAGTGACCAAGGCCCTATCAAAAAAGAAGCCCAAAGCCAAAACAGCCCTCACTAACACAGAAGCATTGGATCCTCCCATGGAGACAACAACTAATTTAAAGAGGAGGAGAAACAGCGGAGAGAGAGCCGCGTAAAAGAAGTGCGCAGGGCCACCCTGCACAGACGACCCCTTGGAAGGCCCCCTCCAATGCCTTTCAGCCAACTCTTCAACAGCCTCCCCCTCAACAAACCCTACCACAGATACCAATCCCATTCTCTCCTCCACCACCACTTCCCCAACTACCTCCCCCTCAATACCGAACTCCACAACATGTACCCCCTGAACCCCTACAAATCCCACATACATACTTACATACTTGGGCCGATCCTTGGCGGGGGACGCAGTGTGGAGACGAAAGGCGAGTCGGACTTTTCCTCGTCTCAAGTCAGACCCAAAGGCTGAAGGTCGATGTAAGCTTTTGGGCAAAGCACTGTTTGTCCGCGAGTGCCGAAAGGCCCTTCGTAACCTTCCTGGGTCCAGTGAAAGAGCTATATCGGGAGCTAGTGGTGGATTCCGCCTCGGACCCTCTTAGCGAGCGGCGCGGCTGGACGGCTCGCATCGAACCCAAACAGCTCGTGCTGCTCGACGTTGGTTATGTCGTAGACAACGTTCTTCCTCCGTTTCAGGGTGAGAAGCGTGTGGTGTTTCTCGCGATCCTAGCTGTAGCCCGAATGGTGATTTGGACGACGGGAAACAAGGGATTGTATGACGATGCAAACTTTTCTCATCGTGATCTCCATTTTGTAGACGGGGGGATGGGAGGGCAACCAAACGGGGAATTTTTCCTTCGTTTTTCGGGGTTTTTCTCCCACTCCCATCACACAGTCGTTGTAAATAAATCATAAATTGTAAATAAAATCATCCATCACTTTCGGGGTTTTTCGTAGGTCTTTTTTATAAGAGCAAATGTGGTATTTTGGTGGTTGCAGCGCGCATGGCGATGGATGAGTGATGGATATTGTATTGTTGAATGGGTCGGCGAATGTGGCTAGCTAGGTTCCCTTAGATTACATAGCGAATGCAAGACCACTTTCTTCCCCCTCAAAAAACTTAATGCCTTGTGCCTTCCTTGTATTTTCAAGGAAATAAACAGTTTGAACAGAAGGCGTGTGACGTTATTCAAGTCTTTCAAACTACTAGCTATTTCGGCGAGAGACAACTTTTTGGCGATGGAGGGCAAGATTTTCGACGTCAGGCTGATTCTGGAGTTTAGTGGTGCTGCAACTGACATGCCAATTGTCGAGCGGGTCGAAAATGTTGAACTTGTGTGCGAGCTTTGCGCTATGAAGAATATCGAGCGCGTCCTGCCATCGAGATTGCGAGGGGGAGCTCTAGCCATATACAGGCAACTTAGCGCGGAGCAGAAAGCGGATGCGGAACAGATCAAGCAGGCCCTCATAACTGCCTATGCTGCTGATGCATTTAATGCATATGACCAGTTCGTCACTCGACAACTTCGCCCGGGTGAGACGGTGGACGAGTTTTTTGTTGAGCTACGACGACTGACCCGGTTGGTTGGCCCGAATGTTGGTTAACGTGCGCATTCGTCTCTGGACTACCGCAACACGTTAAACATCTACGTGTCTCATCCAGGATGGAAACGATGAGTGCGGAACAGCTATTGACCCGAGCGAGAGCCGTCATGACTGACAACGAAGGCCTTGCAGAATTGGCCGCCGCCTCCGCCAGTCGAACACCTTCAGAATCAAAGATGCGCAGTGACGATAGAAAATTTGCCTGCTACAGGTGTGGTGGTCCCAACCACATGGCCAGGGACTGCTTGCAGGATCGCCAAGAGAAACCGGACTGTTGGATGCGCAAGGTTCGTCGTGAGACGCGTTGCTACAGGTTCAGTAGCCTTGGACATGTAGCATCGCAGTGCCAGGGAAACGCCAAAGGGGAGGAGGCATCAGCATCAGTCTCCTCCCCGATCAACTGAACACTTGAAAACTTCCCTCGATGAAGGTACATGTAGATGGGCAAGAGTGCACGGCGTTGATTGATTCCGGGTGCTCACAAACGTTGGGGAGTAAAGCTGTGTGTCGCTTTTGGAAACGGAAATCAGCGGGAGTCCTAACAGCTGACGGAAGGACACTGAATTGCCGAGGATCCGGCAAAATAAAAGTGGAGGTTGGCCGAGTCCCGGCTGTCGACATCGAGGTATTAGTTGTGGATAAGCAGCCGTTGGGCTTCGATTTGCTATTGGGGATCGACGCGATCAAGTTACTCGGTGGTATTTACCTGACAGAATCAGGCGAAGCACGTTTTGGAGGCCTGAACAGATGTGCTACTATCTCTATCGACGAGCCGGACTTTAGCGTGACGTATGATCGCAAGAACAAAGAATGGACTGCGTCATGGAAATGGGTGAACGGTCACTCTCCCAGTGAACTGAGTAGTAGTGTGCAGGAATACGTAGTGCCCTGTCATGCCAGGGATGCCTACGAGAACGAGATCCTACAGTGGCAGCGGAATGGATGGCTGTTGCCATATTCAGAAGGACTTTGCCCACCCAAGGCGGTCGTGCAGGAGCAGAAGGTGCGTCCGGTGGGAATTGAACGGTTTTGTGGATGCTTTTACTGCCAATGTAGAAGTGTGCACGCAGAAACTAAGAGTGTCGGCGACAAGGAGTCAATGTGTCGCTTCTAGACCTGCGTAATGCATATCTTCAAATCTACGTTGACAAGGCGCTGTGGCCGTTTCAAACAGTAATTTTTAGGGGTCAGCGCTTCTGTCTTACACGGTTGGGATTTGGACTGAATGTGGCGCCGCTTATTATGAAGTCTGTTATAGACGCTATCGTATCTCAAGACCATACGATCAAAAGTGGCACATCGGCGTATGTTGATGACATTTTGATTAATGAAAACCGTGTTCCCGCGTCGCGAGTACAGCAATATTTCCTGGACTATGGTTTGGTTTCCAAGGATCCGGTGCGACTGAGAGACGGAGCCAGAGTCCTTGGCTTGCAAGTCTGGGAAAAGGATGGCACTCTTCGATAGAAACAATGAAGTCACATTCCGGAAATACCGAATAGATTAACCCGTCGACGCATATTTTCTCTCTGCGGGAAACTTGTTGGTCACTTCCCCGTATATGGGTGGCTCAGAGTGGCAGTTGCATTTATAAAGCGCCTGGCAACTGCAGTGACAAAAGGCTGGGATAATAGAATCAAAAACGCTTCCCTCAGTCAGATATTAGTAGAGACTTTGACCAGAGTACGAGAAGCAGATCCCGTTGGGAGGGGGAAACTGGTGTACAGACGGTAAAGATATTACAGTCTGGGTGGATGCTAGTTCCGTAGCTACATGAGTGGCATTAGAAACGAACGGGACGGTCATTGAGGATGCATGTTGGCTACGTCCAATTAACGACGCTCAGCACATCAATCTAGCTGAACTGGACGCGGCCCTCAAAGGAATCAATTTGGCCCTTCAGTGGGAGGCGACAGTGTTACACTTGGTCACTGATTCGTCGTGGGTGCACCGGTGGATCTTCGACACTTTAACTGGAAGAGCGCGTGTGAACACGAGGGCAGCCGGCGAGATGCTAGTCAGGCGACAGCTAGGAATCTTGCGATCGCTGACTATCGACGTGAAACTCGTGAAGTCTTGTTAGAACCGCGCAGATAGTCTTACCAGAGTGCCGCACAAGTGGATGGATTTGCTCAAGGAAGGAAAAGAGCCTGTGCTCGAGAGTTGCGCAATGGTGAGGAGACGACTGGATAAGGACCAGGTGGCTGACATCCATCATCAAAGTGGACATCCGGGTGCGAAGCGGACTTTATACTTTGCCAGGTTGGTCGAGCCGCAAGTGTCCAAAGAAATTGCGAACTCTGTTGTGAAAGCGAAACATGTCGATCAATAGATCCAGCTCCTGTTCGCTGGAAAAAAAGGAGGACTTGGTGTGACGGATAACTGGAAAAGATTGGCGATGGAAATAACCCACCACAATGGTGGGAATTTTCTATCATCGACTGCGGCCCCTCTAGATTTGCAATATGGCGACCACTGCGCCGACAAGATGCGCCCACTGTTATCCGACAGTTGGAGAATGTTTTCCTCAAGCTAGGCCCACCGATGGAAATACTGACCGACAACGACACTGCATTCACAAGTAAAGACTTTCGAGAATTTGCGAGGAATTGGGACGTGCATCTGCGGTTTCGGTGTGCCTACTCACCGAGTGGAAACGGAATTGTGGAAAGAAGTCATCGGACCGTTAAGACTATCGCAGCTAGAAAGAATTGTTCGATATTGGAGGCGGTCTATTGGCACAACGTTTCCCCTTGCACAGCGCCGCATAGATACCATATCCGGATAAAAGGTGTTGAAAATAACCCGCTCCCCGAACCAGAGGTGACTAAAGGGATGTATGAAAAGGGAGACGTGGTTTGGGTAAAGAATCCACACGGCAAGTGCACGACAATATGGCACTGGTCACGTTACTGAAGTGATCAGCCCGCAGTCTGTGAAAATTGATGGGGTGCCTCGACGCGTCAAAGACCTCCGACCTGTAATACAGACGCAATTATCATCGAGTGACGAAAGCGATTCCGATGCCAGTAGCCTCCCAACTGATGAAGCGTCTGTTGAACCTCGAACAGCAGACGAGAGTACGCATGAAGATGAATCCTGCGTGATTCCCCTTCGAGGAAGTACCCGACAAAGACGAAAACTACCCCCCTGCCCTGTTTGTGATCATGAGGGAGTGTGGTGAAAAATCATGACTTACCGGACTTGCGTGTGGCCGCGTTCCGCACGTTTCAGTCGCTCAAAAGGAAAACAAAAAGCCAAAATAGCAACACACAGTCGCTTTTGTACTTGCTTAGTCTCGCGCAAAGTAACGCAGACTCTTGGGTATTATAAAAAAGAGCACCCGAAGAAACGGAGACAGTTTGAACAGAAGGCGTGTTGCGTGTGTCTGTGACGTTATTCAAGTCTTTCAAACTGCATTTATCTTTTGAGTACTGACCGTCTGCACAGGATCAGCAGGGAGTACTGAATCAAAATTTGCTAGACTTTTTTCTTTATTGTATTCTATACACTTTTGTAAATACATACCAGTTAGATAAAAAAAATAGCTTTGAGAAATTTGAAAGCGTTATTTTCCTTCTTGTGTACTTTTGTGAGCCGTTGGGAGAGAGATTGTACCCGTCGCGGGTACAATCTCTCTCCCAACGGCGATTTTATTTCAGCGTTGATTCCAGCCAAAGTTGGAAGCGATCTGAGATAGCTAGAACACTGCCATTCGGATCAAAAGACACAACGTGGCGAATAGTAATAGTTATCTCGGATTGGCAAGCAGAGCCGAGGAATTGAATGTCGGCGAAAATTCCCAAGCGGAACTAGACGCATCAGCCAGGGCAGGATTTGCAACGTCAGATGCCACAGTCAGAACCTACCCCAGAATCTTGGCAAATATTATATAATGAGTTGATTTTTGAGCTCGTTGCAATAGTCAGTGCATCTTACCAGCATTGAGCTCTGAGCATTTGTTATATTTACAAAAAGCAGAGATTTTTTTCTTCAATATACCTTTTCAGTTTCCAGTCGCTGGCTACCAGCAACCCTCTTCTTTTCAGACGTGAATTTTCGCTGCCTTGAACACTTAAAAAGGAATCACAACGTGGGGTGGGGCAGTATATGGTCACTTTCCATGTTTTTTCCCCACGCTGTAGCAGAGGACTGAAGGGAGGTGGGCGAGGCTGAGGCGGCAGGGAGGTTTATATTTGGTGCCGTTTAGATATTCCATAAGTCCCTTGCTGTTGTGCTGGCCAAATTGGTAAAGCATAATAGGGGAAATTGGGATCTGTTTCTAACCCAAGCCTTAGCAGCTGTGAGATTCTCGGTGAACGAAACGACCAAGTTTTCTCCTTACTACTTGGTATATGGCCGGGATGTGGTCTTACCTATAGACAATCTATTAAGGCCTAGGAAGAAATATCCAGGAGAGGACCATCATAGGATAATTCTAGAGCAGCAGCATAAGATCTTTACGCAGGTGAGGAGAATAATTCGAAGAACCCAAAAAAGGCGAAATGATAGGATAAATAAAAATAGAGAAGAGGTTTCCTTCAAAATAGGTGATCTGGTGTATTATAAAATACACCCAAGGGACGGTAAATTGGACCAGAGGTAGAGTCCCTATTATAGAATAGTAGAAACAGACGCAGTGTCCTTTATAATATGGGACCAATTAGCGGGCAAGGTAAAGAGAGTACATGCAAATAATAAAGTTAGCTGAGATAGAGGAATGGAAAGTGGATGGTGTAGAGACAAAACAGAAAAGGCTGAGGAGGGCCACTCTAGTGGAACCCAAACTATTGGGAAGTGATAGTGAATCTAGCGAGGAGATCGAAATTAACCCCACTATTCTCGAAAGGCCGAGGGAGATAACTCGACCTCCCGTTGGGCTCCCTAAGAAAAAGACTAGTAACCCTAGTGATAACGAAGAAGACAGATCGAGCGATTGGGAACCTGACGACGAGATTCCGTTAGCTCAATTACGTAATCAATGACAGGCTGAAAAAAAAAAACAAAAACAAAAAAAACACACCGGATAATGGGAGGGAATTACCATTGAAGTCGCGTTTACGGGGAGCGACGCCTTTAGTGTAGACGGATTAAATGAAAATAAAAATTTTGTGCAGGGGTTGTATTGGGTGAGAGACGGTCTAAGGTCGATTATGCAGTTGTGATCGGCATTACGCAGGCCGCGTGGAAGAGCCCCCACCCGGACTCGGCGCTAGTGGTGATGAGTTGATCTTGTGTCGCGTCATTCTGCAGTGCAGCCATCTGACGAAAATTATAACGGGATAATTATGCAAGATAGACTGTACCCCTGTCCCTTTTAGACAAAGACAATGAGAGTTATTCCCCCTTGACCATGTGGAACTCAAAGGCTGAATTATGGGATTTGATTACGAAAGAGGTCCCTCAATTTTCATTAAGGAAAATGCCGAGATTACTTAAACCTGCTAATAAGATTGATTTTGGACGATTGAAGTTGGAATTAACTAGACTGAGTAGGTAAGAATCAAACTGGGGAGATAAAATGGTTACTATGGTAACCTGGCCAACTGTTGTGGGGATTATGCTAATTATAGTTATAGCTTCTTTGAGTTGGTGGAAAAAGAGACATGAAAATGTCAGGTGTGAAAGTTATATTGGCAGGAAGTGCAAGTGCCAGTGCAATGTGCATTGAGAGCCCAATTGGTGCACCTTTTCAAGATCGGCTCGATCAAGATGCAGTAGAACCTCAGTTGCTGTGAGAGACTTAGGACCTGAAAAAGGTCTAATGAGTCCTGTTGTGAAGACGCGGCCCAATCGTAAGACAAGTGTGTAATATATATATATGAAGTTTAAAAGAAAAAAAAAAAAAAAAAGGAAGCAGTTAGAAAAAAAAAAAGAAAAATTAGTGTTTCATTTTGAAAAAAAAAAATTGTTGAAAAATAAAAGAGAAAAATGAGTTTAATTTTGAGAAAAAAAAAAATGTTTATATATATATATATACATATATACATACATAGGTATTGCATCTATACCTACCTATGTAAACAAATAAAAAAATAAATGAATTGGAAGATATGGGAGCATCCCAAGTAGTGGATTAGATGGAAATACAGATTGTAAGATCAATGAAAACATATATCCTCATAATAACCAAAGTCATTCTTTTTTTTTTTGTATTTTGCATGTGAAAATCTGGACAATGGACCTTATTCAGTGAAAGCACAACAATATGCTTTATAAAGAAAGAGAACAGACTCAGAGCGCTGTACCTCTATTCATTTTTTTTCTTCTGTTTTTGTACATTTTTATTTCGAGCATGGTTCACTGTTAGAATCAGACAGGATTGCCAGAGAACTTCGATCTTCCACCAAGGACAGCATATCTCATGTCATTTGCTAGTAAAGGGAGGAATTGTGAGAGAGAACCCGCCCCCAGATGAATTAATTAATTAATGATTCTAAGGGATTAGAATGAATTTATTAAATGGATAGATTAAGAAATAAGTTTATTTTTCTATAATACAGAGAATGAAGAAATGCCTATTATTTTTTTTTATCATTTTATTTTTTCTTCCTTTTGGAATAACATTTCTGGAGCTGAGTCTGTAAGGTGATGGTTCGGGGAGTGGAGAGATAGATTCGTTGATTGAATCTTGTGATAAAGGGTTAATGAAATCTTGTGTGGCCTAAAGCAGTCCAGAGATATGGGGACAAGATAGTATAAGTGGATTTTTTTTCAATTTAGCAATATTTATCTGGACAGATATCAGCGGGGCGTCCAGAATTCATTTTTTGTACGTCTTAAAAAACGGCCATATGGAGTTTTAAAAAGATATACGAAATAGTTGGTCCAGGCAATTTACATATTATTCATGGGCGTAAACAAAAATTGTTGATACCGCCCTTTCCCACTCATAAGCAGTGCACAGAGTCCAGTCAGCAGTTGAGTTAGTAGAGTTGGGTCAATTTGAGGACTAGTCTGAGAGTTGAATTGAAGCTCTTTTAAGTCATTTTATCTGACCACCTCCACTTAGCAGGGCTGAATGTGGTTTTCGCACAAAATACATATAGTCACACACACTCAGATTCCCATGTAAATATGTCTCTATATGGATTGGTTTCGGTTTCTTTATTTAATAGCATATCAACCCTTGTGGGTTATTTAATGCCAAAGCTATTCTCCGAGAACAGTAGTGGTACTATTTAACCCATAGCTGGGAGGATTAGGGGGTTCATACCTTTCCCAAGAGTATTTGCCCAAAAGTGAACGTAATAGCGCGCTTGGAGTACGAACTCGCTTACTACGATTCCGCAGTCCATCGCTTTAACTATTACACCACGAGGACACCCCCTCTCTATATGGACATAAATGGTCAACTTAACTACCAGGCACATATGTATACACCAGCACGTACACATACTCACACCTCATGTGTACATATAGTTAAGCCTATAAAATTATACACCAGAATCTAAGGTGTCACATAAATTGAACACCTATATCCGTTATGTTTCAGTTCCTAAGAATAAATAAAAGTGCAGTAAGGGTAACCCGAAGTCAAACTTTTTAGACCTTATTTTTTCGATGCAGGCATCTTTGGGGAACAAGAAAAGTTTTGGAAAATAACCCATGCTTTTAACTTGGACTAATTTGGATTTGTAAAGATTTTTTCTCCTGTTAAATGAATCTAATTTGAAAGTTTTTATGAATCTTATCCATTTATAAATTGTTCAAAAATTAATTTTTGGTACATAGAAGCGAATACCTCGTGTAAGAAAAAATAGCCAATATTCTAAAGATATTTGTATAGCCAGTATGGAACTTTTTTTTTTTTTAGTAATTTGTAGTAGTTTCAGAATAACTTTTTCCACGAATAATATGTATTCATGAACACTTCATAATTTCTTAGAATTTTTCACCTTCTTTCTGAATCTTAAAAAAAAAAGAAAAAAGTTTTAATTTTCAGGTTACTTACAACTGAAAGTTAGCCATGTAATAGTGGACCCTGCATCTTTCCACTTAAGCAACCGATGTTATGAGATTTGAATTTATTAATCATTTGCATATAAATTAACATTTTCTTCAATGAAAAAGACATCCTTTTCAATTCCTAAGAAAATAAGTTTTCATTGAGTTGAAAGATCTATTCACAAAATAATTGAGTAGACAAGGCACTTTGGTCTTGACAGGCTTGTATAACCCAGCTTGCCTAACTAGTCTAAATGAATAAATCTGAATTCAAATCATTGAAGGATTACATGCAAAAAATATTGAAGTAATATTTGTTTGTAGATTTCTCAAAGAGGAAATATTGAGCAAATACTTCTATATGGTCTCTCCAAAGAAACAATGCTGATTTCTTTGACATTGTTTCAAGAGTTTTGCAAGGAGATACCTTAGCATTATTTCTATTAATAATATGCTGTATTATGAACATAAACAGATATTCACAGAACAACATGCTGCAGAAACTATCATGGATGCTGACTATGCAGATGATCTAGCGCTTCTAAAAAATTCATCAGTAAAAGGCAAATTTCTGCCATATAGCCTGGAGTAAGCAGCCAGAGGCATTGACCTCTATATGAACTCAGATAAAACAGAGTTCACGTGTTTTAAATAAGATGGAATCATTTTCACATTAAATAGCAAGCCTCTGAAACCAGACTGTTTTACATGCAATTTACATAGCAATATCTCATCTAGAGAAATCTGATAAGACAGGAATTCTTACATGGCTATACCATATCAATACTATTATACTGACATGGTTACATCTAGCCCACCTGGACTAAAAGCTAGATTTAAACTACACAAGGATGCTGCATACCGTTTTGAACAAATTCTGGAAACAGCAACCTACAAAACAATTGCAGTACAGCCACTTACCTTCCATTTCACAAACCATCCAATTAAGATGAACAAGACATGCTGGGCACTACTGGAGAAGCAAGGACAAACTCGTAAGTGAAGTTTAGTTTTGGTTGACCAGAAAATACTTACATTAATCAGCTAAGTGCAAACCTGGATGTCATGTAGAGGACCCGCTAAGAGTGATGGCCAATAGGAATGAATAGCAAGTGTCACATTGAGGATTCAAAAATATAGACTTACGCATGAAATTTCATAGTGGTTATACATAAAACTGCTGAAAACATTAAAAATGTGTAAAACACTTGTTGCAGTGTTTGGATCCCATTGGTAAAAAATGTCAATAACAGCCACCTATAAAATTTTCAGCCCAGCCTCATGCAACAAATAAATTCAATGACTTCAAATTGTCAACTAATCTATTACAATTATATAATTGTCAACATGATTAATTTGATGTTAAAGACAAGATACCTACAGATAAGAACAATAATCAAGCAGTTATAAACAAGTGTCCCGTGAAGGGGGATAGAAAAAAAATTCAGAGATAAATCACAAAACATAATTGTATCAAGAGCATTTATTATTAACTGGAGTACAATCAGCTAAATTATTTGGTTATCTAACAATTCTTTTAAATTTTGCAATTCCTTGGGAATTTTACAAAAATTTCATAAAATATGTGCAAAATATATTAAAATATTCTAGTCCAGTTGATGATTTTTGTAATTACAGGATTCAATTGAAAATTTTTATTTCAAATTTGATTATGAATGAATTCATTTGACCTGCATACAAAATGTAATGTGTATTTTTTTTAAATACAATTTGAAAAATGAATAATACCATAAAAGTTGAAATGGAATGTGCAAAATGACAAAAGGGGAAATTTATAATATTGTACGTCTTTTTTTTTTTTTTTTTTTTTTAAAAATTGTTTTAGATGTATTTACATTTGAAAAAAAATTTCCTAAATTGAATATGTTACATAAAATGATATATTAAAAAAAATCCCAAACAATGAATATTCATACTCTGGTAGGCTTTCAATTTGAATATTAAAAAATCATAGCTAACTAGTAAATGTGCAGATTGCTCCTTGGCTTGAATTTCAGACACCAAAATTAACAAAATCAATAATCAAGTTATAACTTAAAGCTGATTTTTTTTGTAAGTGAATAAGAACCAGATTACTTAAAAATAAATTTATTTTATTGTTGACTTAAAATCAAGCATAAAACAGTATTTAGGTTGGTTAGGATACTGAAAAAAATTATAAGTTGTAAAAACATTTTATTTTATTTTTTTTTTTATAAAGATTTTGATTTTAAAAAATTGATAAATGCTAAAAGTTAGCCCAGCAGGAAAGATAAGATGTAGCAGTGATTGAGTTCATTTTTGAAATTTTTTTTTTTATAAGTTTGAAGAATAAAATTTGCATGAATATATATTTGAAGAATTGTGAAATTTCTGGCTTTACCATTTTCAAGTGACACTTTCTAATGATTTACTGTCATGTTTACTACAGATATGTTTTTGTGATTAAATTTATCAAATGTGCAAAAAAAAAAAAAAAAATTTGGGTGAATATCTAAAAATTCAAACTCTGTTACAAATTCCAAAGCTGAAATTTTTTAAACAATATTCTGTATTGTTATTAAAAAAAAAATCAGTCTTGGAATTGTTTAACAATATAAAGCCAAAACATTGAAAGCAAATTTTGCAAAACTTTCTACTTAAACTTTTCAGTTTGCCAGAAATTTTCAGTATGATCATATAGAATATAATTGTTGATATTTTATGAAAAAGGAGGAATGTCAGCATCATGAAGTGCTCGAAATAATCCTAAAATCTCTAATGCAACTTAATAAATTCACATTTAAAAAAATCTTTTCAGGTTTTAGATTTTGGGGCCCAAATAATGTATATTTTATGTAGTTCTTTTTTAAAAGTATTTAGTAAATATGAAAGGGCTTAATCTTTCAATGACTTTAGATGATTGTGATGATTCTTATACAATTTTTTAGCTATCAATCTAAGAAATTGCACACAATACCCCCACCCTGCTAAATAAAAAAACAAATTATCAACTAGGTTATCCTCATGTGAATTTTATCAAAAGAAAATTCTAATTCAAATATCTTAATTGAATTCTGTCCAATCTACTAGATAGTAACAGATCACTTCAATTTGTTTACTAATCTAAATAACCATATAATTGAATTTTTGCCTACATTAACCTTTAAAATAACAAAACTTAAAATCCAGTAAAAAGTTCACTTTTAACTGTTCACAGAAAAATTAAAAGATTAAACAAATAAATCAAATAGGTTAAATTAATGAACAGGAGAAAAATCTTTTTAACTATATACATATATATATATATATATATATATATATATATATATTAGTGAAATGATTTTTTTAACAGGATGGAATTAAATCTATGACCGATTTTTTTTTTCTTTTTTTAAATAATTTGCTCTGGATTTTATTTGCATTGAGCTCTTGACTGGGATTACTTAAATTTAATATTCTATTTTTGGACATTTTAATTGTTTTGCTTGGAATTATTCCCAACTTTGGATTTACTGGAGTAAATACTATATACATATATATATATATATATATATATATATATATATATATATATATATATATATAGTACATATGCATAAATATGTGCACACAAACACTAAATATATTTGGATGAAAAATAAAATAAATCAGATCAATTACAATAATTATTCCTAATTTCTAATATTTCTCATTTTTTCATTCATTTTCTAGAGAAATCGAGCCATCTGAGAACTGGATATTTATTCAGATTGTTGAATTGAAGAATTTCAAATATTACACACTTTTATCCTTTAGATAACTGTTTCATGTCAGAAGAAACAATATACTATTTTTCTAATTAAAAACATATTTTTGAAGATAACAAACTTAATGAAAGAGTTAATTTTAAACAAGTATACAACATATTGCAGTGATCCTTAAAAAAATTCAAGTTTTAAATTATCTGTGACACAAGAATGAGTATAAAAAATTTTAAATACTATGCTAGTGGTATATACAGATACACATCAAGTTCATCCCAAGTGTTTTTATTCTGCATGTGTAAATCAAGTGAAAATAAATTTCAATAGGTAAAACACTAAGTTAAGTGCTTTTACCACCATAAGAGCTAATCAAATCATTATCAAGTTTAAGTGGTTAAAGTTACTAGCACTAATATTAAAGAATGAAGATTATGGATTTTAGAGTTCTTTGGCTTTCCAATAAATTATATTTTACTCTTTTTTTGAAATAAAATAAAAGAGGAACAAAAACTTCAAGATCATTTGAAAATTATGATTCTTGACTTTTCAATAAAATTACAATTGAAGTTCCCAAGAAAAAGATTTTAAAAATATCTCAAATGTAAGCTCTTCCTAGAAAAGTAGCAAAATAATTAATGTGAACAGCCAATAGCTTGGTTTTGAGGTAGACATTTAAAAAAAAAAAAATATATATATATAAATCTAAGTATGAACATTATTAATCATACTTTTATTGAAAAATTATCATGAACAAAAATAACAGTGGCTGAAAGAGGTGATAACTATTTAACTATTACTTTTGTAAATTAAATACTAAAATTCTAGTCACAAAAAGCAATTGACTGTTCGCCTCAATGTGTAAGTAGAAATAAAAAGTTAGCATTATTCAATATTATTCTCTATTTTAGATAGGACCAGGCAGTTTGATCTGATATAAACAACAGAATAATTCAAGATTTGTAATAGATATCTTCAGTTAAAAGAAAATTTTAACTAAATTAATTTCTTGAATATCAGGAATTGTTCAGAAAAAACATACTAATAAAATTATGCTAGATATAAACTTGATGCATCAAAAATTTATAGAAGAAATAAAAAAAAAAAAAGAAGAAAACCTGTCAAAAGTTGTAAAAAATTTGGCAACTTAATTTCTATGAAAAATTAATAATTATCACAAAAATATATTATAGAAAAATAAACTTAAAATGAAAATTAAGGTGATATAAAATTGGATATAAAACAAATTTCATTAAAAAAATTGTTAAAAAGTGCTTAAATTTACTGAATGATTTTGTTAATTCCAAATAATTAGCTGAAACTATCACAAAGTAACTTTTTATCTTGAAAGCTGGCAGACATCCTGAATAGTTTCCCTGTTTAATTAAATAACAAATGTAGGAAGGTGTTCAAAGTGGATTAACAGGCAATGGAAGAAGCATCAATAATAGGAAAGTATTGAGTATTATGCGAATACTATAATACATATCACAGCAATCATTGGAGAAGAGGTCATGGCAACAGAAGTAATCAGAGGATTGGGAAGAACACAAGTAAAAAGCTCTTGCCATTGCCTTGATCCACAAACTGGATTTCCACAAAACTACAGAAAAATTCAGTTTTGAAAACAAAAAACAAAAACAAAAAAAACCTCCAAAATAATGGGAGGTTGATTGCAACATAGTAAAGCAAAAAGATGAAAAATAGTCCAAATTGTGGGTAGATTTAGAATTGCTATACATAGTAAAACATGATTTTGTAATTGGAAATAAAATAAAGATACATTTGTATCCAAAATGAGTACAAAATGTATTTGAAGGATAATTTTTCAGTTCATGTGAATTAGCTTAAAATAAAAAAAAAATAGATAAATAAAAAAAAATATCTGTATTTACATGGGAGGATAACGTCAAGATAAAATATTTTCCCAACTTCAGATTATTGTTTATTTAGAGATGCAACTATATATTTCAGAAGCCAATATTTACAAAATCCTTTCTCATAAAATTTTTTTTAAAGTGAGATGTTGATTTTTAGTTATTTTTTTGTTTGTTTTATAAGCTGTTAAGTACTATTCTTTTTGATTAAAATTGTTTAAATAAAAATCTGATTATAAATGAAATTGTATACTTTTATTTATAAGAAATCTACATGTTTTATTACACATTTCAGTGAAGTGTGTCAGTTGGAGTGTCTTTTTTGAATTGCATATAATGTTGAATAAGAAAATAAAACTAAAAGGAATTCAAAGTAAGTAGCAAAATTGATTGGCTAAATACCTCAAGAGACAAATCTGGTGGAGCAGAAAAAAAAAGGGAACAGTTTTTAAAAATCCACAGTAAATATTTATTGAGGTTAACCATAAAGTTGCATTGTATAATACCAGCTGATTCCTGTTACATTCTTACAGTCTTTGTCTAACAGTGCCATATGTTCTTAACAATCAGCTGAGTGATCACAGAGTCAAGTGGCATGGCTGATCTGCCACAAGAATAAGGTAACCAAAGTCAGAGTTGGGTAAAGCAGTTGAAAACTGGGTGTAAAAGATGATAAGGGATGGATTTGTCAAAGAGCACCATTTGTCAACAAGTCCTTTGCTCTTTGTCGAAGAATTGGAGAACTATTATATTCGGTATCAGGACTGCTATTACTACTGCTAGGAGTCTTCTCAGGAGTACAACATGATCGATGTTGCACAAAGTACTGTTGATGGACAGGTGTAGCACGACATGCACTGTCACTATCCATTCCATCCCCATCTGCATCCATTTTGTGCTAGAGGGAAAATATAATAAAATAGAGCAAATAAAATCTTATCAAAAATAGGTTTATTCTAAACAAGTAAATTTTCTCTTTTCATTTAGACTAACAGACTTGTTAGTTACAAAAATTGCAGATAGTAAAATCAAGCAAATAACACAGTCTAATAAACAGTCTAAATAGATTTGAATGTTCATACTGATAAAGTGGTTAGGATCAACTACAGCTATTAGTTGACAAGGGTTTGGCTATTATTATTTGATTTAGTTAAAACAATTCTTAAGAACATTAGGTAAAGGCAATTACATAGGCACAATAAAAATATTCTAAAGTTTATTTATGAAGACCGTGAAAAGAATGATGAGAAATTAAAAATTTTTGAATATCATTTTATGCAAATTCATTTATTCGTTCAAATTTCAAGTATAGAGTTAGTATAAAATATTTTAGATCTATAATAAAAACAAACATTAAAAAATCATTGAATGCTAAATCAATTAGTATAAAATAATGTCCGATGAACAATGATATACAAAATAAAAAGAAGTTATTTACACAAACCTCATTCCTTTTTGCAAAGAGTGCACATAAATAAACACAAGCAAGGCTTCCAAGAAGCTGCAATAAAATAACAAGCTCTTAGATCAAGAAAATATTTGCACAATTATTTTCATTTTAGTTTAATATATTCTAAATTTATAAACATGCCAGTTTCTTTAAAGTACATTTGAGTTAGAAACTGAAAGTATTTTAACTGATTTCTTAAGAGAGAGAAAGAGAGAAAAAAAGAATCATAAAAATAATTGTAAAAGGAACTTAAATTGAAATAGTAAAAAAGCTATAATTCATTACAATTAATCAAGAGAAAATTTCATTTAATAATTTAATTTCATGCCTTTTACAAGTTATTCTTAATCAACACTTAGGTTTTAAAGAGAGACTAGCAATCAATTAAAAAAAAATCCAACTTAAAGTTTTTGTTCCTAGAGTAGAGTACGTAGCAAATGAAAGTAAACATGTAATTATAGAAAATTAAATTCAGTATTTGTATTTTAGTAGATAGACAAGGTTGGATATATTTACAACTAAGATCAAATAAAGATATTACTTCATAAATTCAAGAATTTACTTTTCCATGCAAGTAAAAAATAGAAAATCTTTTCTAATTCTTCTTCATAATTTTACTATTAAAAAAAAAATTTTGTTAGATAAAAAATGTTATATAAATGTTGAAATGCTTTGATTTTTGGAATTAAACAAAATGCTAATGAAATCTATTTTCAGAAAAGGCTATTACTTAAAAATTCTTACCTGTACACCAAGCCAGAATACAAACCATCCCATTTCAGCATTCTTAAAGAGATCCATTCCAAACTTAATACATACAATGGCTTCAGTTAAAGTAATTGCACTAAAATCAAAGATGGTGAAAAAAATTAAAAAAAGACAAAAACAATTGTTAACACGAGATGGGTTACAATGATATGCATGTTATACTTTACAAGGTACTGTGATTAGCTCGGCCAGTTTCAATCCTCACAAGGTGTCTTATATTTCCAGCCTTGTGTTATAACTAACTTAAGCTTAGTAAATACCCAGTCTTTAGAATGGTCTTTTTTTTTTCAGAAAGCCTAAATTTAACCCTTTTTTAATATCATTCAATGAATTATAGCAATTATTACAATTCAATTATACAATCATTTGTTTACAAACAGTCAAATAGTCAAACAGTTCTATTTGACCCATAGATAGGACCCAATCAGGTGCTACCATTCAGGGTCAACATGAACCGGAGAGTAATAACAAGAAGGGGTACTCTACATTCCCCAAAGGTCCAGGACTGGAGCCTCACCATCATATCCACGACACTCATTAGGGTGGGGTCTTACCCCTCTGCAGAGAAGCAGTCAGTGTATTCTACAGCCTCAGACAACTGGGCTTGTAAAAGTTAGTGATATCAATTATTGTCTTACTGTGTAACTAATTATATCTACAGGGTAACTCAATATACAAGAGACCCATGTGACTGCTAATAACTCTACTAATGATAATGTAGTGTTCTTTTTTGTTTTTTATTTGAAAATAGTATACTATAACAATTATTAATCCTCAATCACAATGCCTTGGACAAGAGAGGAAAAATATTTTGCGTCACTACTTATTTGGAGATAAAAGTTATTCAAAACCGTGCAAGCAAAATTTCACAATTATTTAAGAATTATTCCCAGAAGAGGCAAATTTTTTGTTGGGTACACGAATTTCAAGCTACAGGGCCAGTAAACAACCTCAAAAAGAAGGCAGAAAATCCAAGATCTGGCAGGAAGTTGACTGCAAGATGTTCTGACAATGTGGATGCGGTGAGAGATTCTGTTGAAAGGAGTCAAAAAAAAAAAAAAAAAAAAAAAAAGTCCCTCCAAAGATGTTCCCAAAAACTTGGTCTTTCATGAGTATCAATGCAAAGAATCTAGAAGAAAGATCTACAGCTGTACCAATACAGAATCCAAATCAAGCATAAACTCATATCAGCTAACATGGAAAAATGTTTAGTGGTGTGCTAGTGGTTCAAGAACAAGATGGAAGAGGATCCTAACTTCCTTGATGATATTTGGTTCAGTGATGAAGCACATTTTTGGCTCTGGAACATGTCAATAGCAATAATTGAGTGTACTGAGGTAAAGTAATAAATGTCTTTATGATATTAATGGATTGCATCTATTTTAAGACACTCTATGTATTATATTATTACATAATTTACTAAAAAAAAAAAAAAAAAAAAAAAAAAAAAAGGATTTTTAATAATAAGTAAATTTGGCAACCTTAGTCAAGGGGAACCTGAAGGTTCCCTTTTCAATAGCTACTACACCAATGTGTAGGGAAGGGCGCTGCTCCCTTCTTTGGATTGCTCCACTTTACCCTTGATACGTACCTTATAATGTCAAGCAAGGAGATATCAAGTACCATTTTGAGTTTTTGTTTTGACTCGACCTGGGATTGAACCCTGGTCTCCTGGGCCATTGGTGAACACTCTACCCTATAGGTCAATAATAATATATAAATAATTTAGATTCTAATTACTTTGAATAAATAAAATGCAGCTTGTGCTATTTTGAACAAATCTTGGAACCAGCAACCTACAAAACAGCAGCTTTACAGCCATTTACCTCCTATCACACAAACCATCCAAGAAAATAGCATTAGAATCATAATGAAAGAAAAGAGGCAGCACCACAAAAACTGTAGTCCTGTAATGGATCCATCAACTTCTCAGACCTTCTCCTGCAGCCACTGTAGCAAATTCTGCCTATTTTACAAAGGTTTTATCAGCCATCAGCATGTCTCCACAAATATTTGTTTACAAAGCCAAAAGCTATACCAAATGAATGGCCTCTTATATCAAGGTTTGAAATTCAAAAATAAGATAGACATTCAAAGAAAGCAGTCAAAACATGACAAAAATAAAGAAAAGAACATTAATTCAAATCAATCAATACACAATTTTATATTTTGTAAATATTAAATCATGATAGTAAACATGTACAGCTTTACAAAGCATATTTTATATATAAATCAATAATTACCAGAATACCCAGCACTGTGTGCCAACCCTCTTACACTGGGTGTCAGTGACGTACATGTAGTATTGCCTGTCAATGAAGCAAAAATCTAATGTTATATAATTATAACTTAGTGTAATTACAATTTTAGATTACCCATGCAAGATAAAACTATATTAATAAAATTGGTTAAGTATTCATTTACTGTATCAACATTGCATTACAAGAAGTGATTTATTTCATAATAAATACTTATTTTTTTCCTATTTCTGTTTTGATTAGAATCTTATCAGATCATTGTATTGTTAATCAAAGTGCCAAAATTCTGAATGCAGAACTTTGAAATTTTTTAAGAATTATTTATTAAGTCAGACTGTTAAATAGCGACAGAAAGATTTCTTTGACAAGCCATGTAAGTTATGTGGGTGGTAAATAGGATGTACACTTGTGTCTTAAGGTAAACAAAACACTAGAAATGCCACATGAATTGTGTGGGTGGCATGTCAGAAGAAAGAGTGATCACAAGGATTGTGTTGGTATCTGGAAAATTATATAATCATGCAAATTCTAGGAGAATCTAAGATGATTGGAATGTCTTGAGATAATCTAAGATGATTGAATGCCTTGAAATAATGCCAGGGGCACGAAGAGAGAGATGTGAAGAAATAGACTTGTGAAAGCAAGGAGAATCTACGATTAAATGTATTGAGATAATGCTAGACACACGAAGCAGAGAACTGTGAAGAAACAGGCTTGTGAAAGTAGAAGAAATCTGAAGAAAAAGGCTTGCTCAAGTCAAAAACTACCATAATCCCAGAAGAAAGGATGCCTTGCAAAGGCCCTGAAGTTGAAAAACATGTAGAAGTGGAGATGATTAGATATTTTGAGTTGACCCTGTACCAGTCTTGTGAAAGCAGAATGAAGAAGCAGTTCACTGAAGATTCTATATCTCCTCAGTGTGTGTATATATCCAAACCATTTCTTTGACTCACTCCTTCAACTCCACTATTTCGTACATTTTTTAATACAAGAAAAAGAAAAGAGTTGTAATCTCTTCATTCCTGGTATATAACATTTTCACCGATTTGGTGCTTTCTGGCCAGCTACATCACCAGAGTATTTTGATAAAAAAAAAAGAAAAAAAAAAGAAAGGAAGGATGGTATGTGACCTTAACTATTGTCTTATGTGGTTTCTGGTCTTTTAAGAGTATTCATATATTGGGGGGAAAAAATGGAGAAGGAAGAAATTTGTAAATCAGTAGGTCCTTGTATGTGCCCACAGAATGGAGAGAAAGATTAAAATTTGTATAATTTACAGTTTCAATAAGACATGAAAGATAGGGTAACATTGATATTCTTTTGAATCAATCCATGAATCAGTAACTGCTGCTGGAATAATTTCTAAACTATAGAAAAAGTAAGATAGTTTAAAAATAGGGCAGGGTTTGTGGCTCTTATGGTACTTTGTTGGACATGTCTCTTATAGAATCATGTCTATGATGATTTTCCCTCCCTTTTTCCCCACCTTCATTTCATTACTTAATTCTTTTGTTATTACATTGGTTGACATGCACTGTACATGATGTTAGCTACCAGAGTTTGAATATAGTATGTTCGAAATTAAACAGTAATGTGCGTTGTTATTAAGCTTGAGTAGAAAAAATGTCTGGTATTGGCGAAATGGTTTTGAAAATAAGGTGTGGTTTCACCATGTGTGATACAGTCTGAAGGTAGTGAACACTTTTTTTGTTTTAATTATGGAACTAAGGTATCTATATATGTTGACTGAGAACACTTATGAAAAAGAAAGAAAAAAAGTTGTACATCATAAAAAAAAAAAAAATACTATTTCTTTTACGGCATTATATGGATGAAATATCTGAGATGAACTGTAAAGGACTTTGTGAAAGTTTTTTTAACATGATTTTGTTGTTTGTTGTTTCTGGAGAAAGGCCTGAGCTGTACAAGTTTCACGAAAGCGAAGATGATTGAATGTCTTGAGATAACGCCAGATGCGTGGAGAGAGAACGAAGGAGTTCACTGAAGATTCCATATCTTCCTCTGTGTGTATATCTTAGCCATTCCTCGACTCTCCTTCACTCCACTATTTCGTACATCTTGTAATAAAAAAAAATAATAATAAAAGCAGATTACATTTTTAGGCATAAGAGTTGTTTCTTTATTCCTGGTATACCACAAAACCAACTTTCCCAAACACTCAGATTATCAAAGGATAGCATGGTGCTAACAAAACAATCTTAATTCAGGTTGCCAGTCAATAATGCTGCAACATAACAACCTTGTATTTGCTCTCTTCATCCTGTTGTATTTTGTTAAATTATAACAGGATATAGAGCAAGAGAATAAAAAAATAATTATACAGTCATCTTAATCCATTTTTATTCAAAGAAAAATATTACCATTTATTCAACAAGCCACTATATTTACTGATTATATGGAATCATAAAATGAAATTTATGTAAAGGAATTAAAAAGAGTTAAAAAGGGGAATTCAAAAAATAATAGAAATGTGATAACATTATTGTTTAAATTTCTAAATAACAATTTTATTTTTCAATATTAAATACAAAAATCTTTATTTAAAATTTTGTATATAATCATCTGTTTTTGTTTAAATGAAAAAAAATATTTTAGAGAAAATAAAGGTTGAAATGAAAACTAAAGATATTTCTTAATATTTAAACTAAAAACTTTAAAAATTTTCATAGATATGATCTTTTTCCCCCCACCTTACATTCTCCAAAGAAAACTACACATTGAAATCTGTATTAGCTTGGCTTTGCAAAGCTGATATGTGTCCCCACTTTCAAATGTCTCACTTCCCAATGATGTTCTGTTTATTACTTCGACTTTATTCCAGAGTCGGTTGTATATACCATTCCAAATAGGGTGTTTATATGAATTTCGTAAAAATAAAAGGTTCTTTACTTTTTTTTTTTGTTGAAAAGATTCTGTACATATATCTAGTTTCTGGTAATACAGCTTCTAGGAATGAATAAATGTTTGAAAAGAGATTGCATCCTAACAAATGGTCACATATTAGAACAGAACATATACTCAAATAAAGCAACATTACATACACACATAAGAAAAACAAATAAGTGAATGAAAAATTTTGTACCACAAAAAAATTTGCATTGAAAAAAAAAAAAAAATAAATAAATAAAAATAAATAAATAAATAAATCCACATTATTTCTTTTACAAATTTGTACCCCAGTATATTCGCTATTCAGCATTGTTTACCACTATTATGTAACACACCCAAAAACTCATATTTACACATTTTTATCATATATATGCCAATTTGACAAATTGATAAAACAAATTTTTATAAAGAACACAAGACCAAAATAATAAAAAGCAGTTGAAGACAATAAAAGAAAAGTTCAAGGATAATTGGTACCATATTAATAAATATTTTTTCATGAGCATCATTGTTTTTGGAAAAAGTACTTACCTGATTGAAGGTGCTGATACTAAAGCAATAAGCATGGCTCGGATTACATTAACAGGATGTGCAGGAGTAATCATGAATATATGCTTAATGAAAAATAAATTTAGTTCTGCAACCTAAAAAAAAAAAAAAATTAGATTAAAAATAATGAAAGCTAGGTATTATAATTTCCACAACAAATATATTCATGTTCAATGGCAAAAAAAGTAATTATTCAGTTATCTTTAAAAGTAAAGCTTATTTAAGGAAATGTTTAGATAACTATTCACTTGCACATTATTGTAACACGATGCGTAGCAATTCGTTTCCGTTTGTGCTGGCACCACTCAGATGATCGTTTTGTCTATTTTGGTGTGAAACCTGCACAAAGGGCCTGTGGATGAGATCTCCCACGAAACCGGAAGTGGAGGAGCGAAGGAAGGTCCGAGAGAAAACAGGGAGTGTCACAAAAGTGTCACACAGACTTCCCTTTCTTGCGCTTGGAGATGACCCAAGCCTGTGTTTGTTCTTTTCATCTACCTTCTTGGTTTGGTTTCTTTTGTTTAATGGCATATCAACCTTTGTAGGTTATTTAATGCCAAAGCTATTCTCCGAGAACAGTAGTGGTACTATTTAACCCATAGCTGGGAGGATAAGGGGGTTCATACCTTTCCCAAGGGTATTTGCCCGAAAGTGAACATAGTAGCGTGACTGGAGTATGAACTCGCTTACTACGATTCCGCAGTCCATCGCTTTAACCATTACACCACGAGGACACCCCCTACCCTCTTGGTTGTGTTTTGCGTATCTGTAGAGAAATGTGTGATACCCCTGGTCGGAAACCACTAGATGAATCACTGGCCATGAGTAGTTTGGTTTAAGGAAGCTGATATAGTGTGGGTCAGCTGGCCAGGGGTGTTATCACATTAACAAAATTTGTCACAAGACATTATACAAACCATTAATAAAATTATTAATACATGCAATATATGGTAATCATCATATTAAATGTCAATGAACTGCAGGTAATAGAATTTAATAATACTCAATGAATGGCAATAGGCATGACATTTTAAAGAAAATTTGTGTATTTCGTGAGATGATACTAAGATTTTGTTGTGTAATAAATATACATAAGCCCTGGGAAAAATTAGGGAATTTTGAAGATGTTCAACTTAGATTTTTTATTTAGCAGTAAATAAAATAACAGATAAGATGCAAAACATTTTTTCTTTAATAGCTGAATATTTAAACTTCATAAAATGCTCATTAAACTAAATTAAATTATCTAAATTAATGGAATAATTTTTCTCAAAGCCATGCAGAGGAAAATATTATGGAATAATCCAATAATGAGAAAAAAAAAAACTATGGAGCAAACAATTTTAGATAAAAAAATTGAAATGAAATGTTGAAAATATAGTTAATTACAATCAAACCTTTATAAATGAATCAAATTTTGGCATTAATTAACCCATAAAAAGTTGATATGCCATGAAAACTAGCAAAAATACGTGCCCTCTAGGCGCAAGTTTTTTAATGAAATATTTTAGAATAGAAAAACTAAAAAAAAATAAGAATGTATATAAAAAGATGACACTTATTTTAATTGATTTCTATATAAAATTATTCATAGGATTACTTTTATTAAGTGTGTTTTTTTTTCACTTTGCCTTTCTCATGCTGTTTTCTCTCCATGTCTTCCTAGTGATTTCCTCTTACCTTCTCTACCCACTTTCCTTCTGCTTCCTCCTGTTTTCCTTTCTCTTCCTGCACTTTTACTCTTCTTGTCATTTTCCTGTCACTCACCAATTGCTTTGATTTTGCAGAATGACCAGCAGGTGTCTTTTTATACTTGCTCACTTACCCACAATGCATGCATTCTCCTATAATAAGCCACCTCTTCTTGCCTCTGGCTTTCTTATTAGTTATAGCATGCCAGAAAGCATTGTTCAACCATCCCCATAGTTTCAACATGTCAGTAAGTACTTTTTTTGATCATATTAAGTTTGAGAATAAAACAAAAATATAATAAATCAATAGCAAGTAATCATTTATTAAACCTGGTTTTAGTTGGTTGGGTTGGATTTTATGGCATATCAACCATTTTAGGCAATTTAATTCCAGGTCCTGTTTATACACATATAGCAAATATATATATATATGATTTATGAACATATTCTGTTGATAACATTTTTAAATGAGCCTGAGCTCATTTAACATCAGTCATTTGTTTGAAAACATAGTTTGTAGGTCATTTCATCTTTAAATGAGTTAGAATTAATTTGTTGGCACATTAGTTTATTGTTTTGACACAGTTAAATGGTTTCAATTATTACTAACACTAATAATTCTATTCAATATTAAGCATTTTTTGCAGACAGAGAAATGGTAACAAGTATTGCTTTTTAACACAAATTATCTGAAGTAAAAAAAAAAAAAAAGTTTTTGTTTCAGGGTGTAAAAAATTAAGTCCAATGTTTACTAGCAGATTAATCTTCCTTCTCCTTCTTGTCTTCTTTTCTTTTCTGTCTTGCCTAGTTGTCTGTCTCCAAAGCATGAGAGAAAACTGATATATTCTCCCAATAAACCTGCTATTTATGCACGTGCAGAGGGAGAGCCAAAATTTACATACACGACTCGACTCTCGTAGACTAGAGACATGCTTTCACATAAATTCAGGTTCCAAAAGTGGGCAAATTTTTCCTTTTTAGACATCTACAGGCAAGACACATACAGGATCACTTAGACTCCCCACTGATCTCATGATCACAAATATTACAGCTGTGAGCAGGTCTCTTAAGCTGGGTTTTTCTCTGAAGGGGAATATGGTAAACCTCGTCTTCCGGCAAACTATCAGGGAGAACATCCTGTTGTTATGCATTCTGGCCACCAGTGTTCAAGGAATTATCTAGTGAAGTTATTCCATTTTCAGAAGATCCATCATTAAGGGAGTCACATCAGATTCTCCTTGAGTGATTGATTTCAAGTTAACTAATTGCTCACTTCCTTCCAAATCAATGTCATGTCCAGATCATGGTCTCAACCCCATAAATGTATGCAGGTCCTTCACATGGCGTAGGATTCCATCGATTTTTACTAACTGTGGACTGTTAACCTGAGTTATGCAGCCCATCCCAAGCTTGGTAGTACACCTCCCATGTGAAATTTTTACCCAGATGATGTCTCCCACTTTGTAAACTCCTCAAGTATCATATGGTTTAATGGGAAGAGAGGGATAAGGCATCGATGCCCTGGACTCAGATATGGTACCTATGAAGTGCATTGGCTGGAGCTGAGCCAGGTGAGGGGCTGTCTTTAGGTGTGATGTTATACTAACAGACCACCTCTGCTTTAATGGTTTTGATGCTTCTGTGACTCCTTTCGAGCAGGTGCATCGAAATCACAAGTGTACTTCCCAGTCATGTAAAAACTTCTTAAACTGCATACAGGTGAAAGCAGTATCATTGTCTGTCAACAATTCAATCGGTTAGCCTCACTCATAAAAAAACTGACAAACTATACTAGCAATCTTGATGTTGACAACACAAACCAGGAGGGACTGCAATCAATGAGAGAAAATGTCTACTGCCGTAGTGGGTGATGTCCATCATTAAGTTGCTCCAGTTTTTCTCACCTTCAGCTTCCCTTTCTGCCAATGCATTAGCACTGGGTCAATGGATTGGCATGCCTCACATTCCCTAATAACTGACTTTACGACTTCTATTGATGCTGAAGGGTCCACTGACCTGACAAAATACGGAATCCTTTTTTACACCCAGGTGCCCAGTTTGCTTGTGGATATTAGCAATTTGACTTGTGTCCAATTTGGTCTCCATAGCAGCTGCATGGACTCTCTTTTCTGTGTAGTTTGAACCATCTCTGTGGCACTCTGGTAAGGCAGTCTGCTTGATTCTGATTGGACTTGACCAGTGTCATGTCCATCGTCAATCTACTAGCTCCCAAAATATTTCCAATTGTCGCCTCACCAAACGCCTTTGTATTTATATGTGCCTTGCCAATTAGGGTGACGAAATCCAGCAGTGAACACATGCAGAGTCCATGAGAAGATGTATTCGTGATGCCCACCATTGAAGGGCCAAGTTCACACTCTTTAGTGTTGTGTCAAGCTCAACCAAATTGACGATTTTGGTATCTCCTGTCGGACACAGCCAAAAAGCATCCTTGATGACGTTTCCATTCACTTCTAATACTACTCCTGTGGCCACAGAACTTGCATCTACTTGTACCTTCATTTCCTGGCTGTCTACACACCAGTTTCCTTCCACAGGATCTGCTTCATGTACTCGGGCTACCATTTCTGTTATCATACAATTGAGGAAAGCATACTCAACTTTGTCCTTCCATCACGTGGTTAATGTGCTTGCCTTTCATTTAATAAATGCAGTTGCCACTTTCAGCGAGCTACAAACTGGAAAATGACTCATATCTCCCAAAAAGGGAGAACCTACTTTGGTGAGTAATCTTTTGAGGAATATTTGGGACTTCCCCACCTTGTCTCCATTGCAGAGTACTCCCCAAGACCTACAAGCCAAGCACCTAAAGTTCTGTTTTCCAGTTTCTCTGGATCCTTGCAAGTCCATAGTCTGATAGGTGCTCTCTCATGCAATGGGCAGGAACCAAACTTTCATTGATGTAAATGTTGTCAGTGTATGTCGATGAGGCATTCTTGATGGATCTGTCATGGGACATCACAGAGTCAATTATAGATTGCATAATGGGTGGTGCCACATTTAAACTGAAACCCAGTCGTGTGAGACAGTAACTCTGAACTTTAAGTATCATTGTTTGATAAGGCCACAATGCCTTGTCAACAAGTATCTGCAGATATGTTTTTCTTAAATCCAGTAGAGACACAGGTTTATTGTCATCACCATTCTTGGAACTTTTGTCCACACACCTCTGAGTTAGTGGTATATGCACCCACAAAACCATTTAACTCAGCTACCTATTATTCAGTCATAATAGGAGCTCCCTCTTGCTTTTGCCATGGGCATGATTGGGCACTCAGAAGTTTGGCCGTTTGCCCATTTCCAGAATGCAGTCCACACCTTATTATGAGGATCAAATTTTGCACAAAAACATCAGGCTTGTTGATGGAAATGGCAGCACACTGGGACATTTCTCCCTCAAGAAAGTGCATTTTGCCTGACATAGTTATGTGCACCCCCACCAAGCTCACTGATGGCATCAATTTCAAGTAGGTCAAATCCAAGTAGTTGCCCAACCACAATCAGGACATCAATGTGCATGGTTTCAGCAACACCAATGTCCAGTTTAATTCTGCCATATCAGTGACATTTCAGAGTCTTTCCACCAGATGTTAACATGTTCACTTCCCTCTGTTGTCAAAGGTGGCATACATGTTTGCTCACCAATGTCTGTGAGCAGCCAAAGTCTACTAAGGCCGTGTATTTATATCCATCTACAGATACCTTGATGGCAGGCAGTCTTTTCCTCACTTGGGGAAGAAGCTTGCGCTGACATTCACTCCTCAAGTCATTTCCCTGGCACCCTGATAAGATGTGTCCAATCCTGTTATACTGAAAACACTGCATTCTGCAGTTGAACCTCTATGTAAGGTCATGGGGTCCATTCTAGCAGATGCTCAGAGTAGCTGTTTGATTTGTTGTGGCAGTCCAGAAACAAATGCGCATGCCATCTACCACTCAGGCAGCAGCATTCCAACTTAGCAGAGCCAAACGTTTTAATTCTGCCAAAATCTCATAAACTGTTCCCCTGGGTGAAATTATCATGTCGTAAATTGTTCAAAAGCATTGAACGGATCTGTCACGTATGCCGTGATGAGGGTCTGTTTGATCTGCTCTGTGTTAGACCTCTGTTCTTTAGTCAGTTGCTGGTAACACAGTGAGAGTCCCAGCTTGTAATCGCAATAGTAGTACCCTTTCAAATCATTTCATTTCACATAAATCTTTCTTTGGTGTGCGTGTGTCAAAAATTGAGTCCACAGCTTACTAGCAGATTAATCTTACTTCTTCTATTCTCCTCTTTTCTCTTCCTTTCTGTCTCACCCAGTTGTCTGTCCATCTCTAAAACATCAAGCCATGAGAGAAAACTGATTCTTTCTCCCAGTAAATTTGTTATTTATGCATGTATCGGGGGGGGGGGAGAGCCGAAATTTACCTACGTGACTTGACTCTCACAACTAGACATATTTTCACATAAATTCAGGTTCTAAAAGTGAGCAGATTTTTTCGTTATCGGACATTCTGCAAGCAAGACACATACAGGATTGCTTAGGATCATGAAGTAATTCATTTTGCCTTTTGCTACATTATTTTATTCAACATTATTCATTCATTTGCACAGTCAAGTAGTTTCAGGTATTACTATGTATCAGTAACAGTTAAATGTCAAACAGTTCTATTTGATCCATTAGATAGGGCCAGTATGCAAATTATCCACACTGTATACTATGTAAACCATTATTTCGTAGTGGTATATAACACACATTTCAGTATTTTAAATGCATTAATAATGTGCTGCTTTGAGGTAAACCTAACTCAACTAGGATACATCGTTAATAAGTAATGTAAAGTTGGCGACCTTAGTTGAGGGTGATTGAAGGTTCCTTTTTCAATAGCTACTACAAGGTGTAGGGCAGTGTGCTACTCCATTCCCTGGATTGCTCCACTTTACCCTTGATCTGTATCTTATAATGCTGAGTGTTAAGCAAGTCGGCATCAAATACCATTTTTTGAGTCTGTGGTATGACTCGACCAGGGATTGAATCCAAGTCTCCCAGACCATTGACGAACATTCTACTCATTAGGCCAATTGTTAATAAACAAGATCCTTATTAAGATTAAATAATGATTACTCAGTAATCATTGAGAATATAATGCAAATAATGAAGGGAATTATGACATTGGCGGTGACTTAGTTTCAGTCACACACACAATTCCCATTATAATTGTTGTGTTTATGCCGAGTGGTGCATTTGTTGAATGGAAATAATCACCAAGAACGTTTTTAGTTAACAGTATTTTATTATAAAAAATAATAATTAAGGGTTACTACTCTACATATGGAATTTGTGGAAAATAGAGAGAGAGAGAGAGAGAGAGGTCTACACGTGTTTAGTGTCAGTCCGCCATCTTGAATTGTCCCCTTGACGTCAGTGGTCATGAGACATGCTCCCATTTCCAGTGGGATAACTCTTAATTAACCTAGGAGTTATCTCCCTTTCTTGTTACTTCCAACACCTCCCCTTGAAATCAGATGCTTGTAGGATGTTTGTTGTGGATCTACTTGTAAGGCTGAAGTTGGTTTACACTTATGCCGCGTCCTTCTAGTTGGGAATTTCTTTTGGGACTTACTTTGTTCACTGCATGTTGTTTGAACCCTTTGGGGTAATTCGAATGTTTCTAGTAAAACATTTAAGGGAATGACTGTGTCATTTGATGGTCTCTCAGAAAGGTATGAATGACAATGCTAATTTGCATGTCAGACCCAAATAGAGGATTGTACATCTACATCATAGATTACATTACCAGAATGACGTATTATGTAACCTTGTGTCCATTTTTCTTTACCATTGCGGTAATCTTTTGCCAATACAAGTTGTTCAGGTAGAAATAGATGTGAAATTGCTCCCTAGCGACGGTTGAATTGTTTTTCCATAGTTTTATTTTTCTTGAGAGAATTGCTTGGCGATGGAGGAATTACATCAATTGGTAACGGTATTTTCCTGTTCATCAAGGCTTCTGCAGGAGACTTTCCATTTGGACAGTTTGGATCTGTAGCTACTTAGAAATATCTCTATGATCTCGTGTAGATCCTTCCCCTTTTAATTTTAAGAGTGTTCTCTTAAATGTGTTGATGAAGCGTTCAGCTTGACCATTTGATTGTAGATGGAAGGGTGGTGATCTGAGGTGTTGAATACTGTTCTGTTTACAGAAATCTGAAAATTCTGCTGATGTAAATGCAGTACCATTGTCAGAAACTAAGATTTCAGGAGTACCAAATCTGCTGAAGATCTCCTGTATTTTCCTTACAGTTTCACTGGATGTAGGGTGGTTCATATGAAAAACCTCTGGCCATTTACTGTAAGCATCAACCAGTATTAAGTAATGTTGTCCACTTATTGGTCCAGCAAAATATGGAGTTGTGACCAAGGAAATTCTGGGATAGGCCATGAATACAGTCTTGTTTTCTGAGGAGACTTTGCAACTAGTTGGCATTTGGTACAACTCTTAACAAGTTCCTCAAGCTGTTTGTCCAATACATGTATTCGCATGCTAAGGCTTTCATCCGATTAATCCTTTGATGTCCATAGTGAAATTGTTTTAGAACTGTTTTGGAGTTTGACTGGAACAACAACACGTTCAGCAAAAAGTAGAATCCCATTGGTCTCAGATAAGGAAGATCTCCACTGAAAAAAATGGTTGAAGTTTCTGGTCTGTGCATATATTTGGCCAGCTGGTAGAGTGGAAGTGTAGGACTTTCTGTAGTATTGGGTCTGCGGCTGTAGCTTCTTTAATCATCTCTGAAGTGAGAGCTAGTGCTCTAACTGTGGAAACAAGTCCTGAGATAACTTCAGGTTCTACCGATATAGCTGCGATGACTATCCTCTGGTGCTTTTTGATTGGAAGAGATGAGTCTGGACAACGCATCTGCTTGACCAATTTTGCTGCCTGGTTGGTATTTTATAGAAAAATTGTAATCTAAAAGCATAGTGGCCCATCTTTGCAAACAGTTTGTTGTATAAACCGCGATTCCTTTCTTGGAACCAAATATACTAATCAACAGCTTGTGATCTGTGATCAGGGTAAAGTGACGACCATATAACATTTTGTGAAATTTCTTCACAGCGAAAATAATTGCAAGAGCTTCCTTTTCAATTTGACTATACTTGCGCTCAGTGGGTGTCAAATATTTGGATGAGTGTGCAATAGCCTTTTTGCTTCCGTCAGGGAAAATGTGTGATATTACTGTCCCAAATCCATAATCTGAAGCCTCAGACACCACGGTAATGACTATGGATGGGTCATAGTGAGTCAGTAATAGGTCCAAACTGAGAAGGTAGGTTAAGTTTGTTGGGTTTTATGGCATATCAACCTTTGTAGGTTATTTAATGCCAAATCCATTTTTATGTAAATAATCTGTTCTCTTTAAAACAATTCAGTTTAGCATAAGTACACAGTTTAATTGTCAAAAACATTTCCATTTCAAATTATTCAAGCAGTTATATGTAACAATTCAGTTAAGTGTAAATACAGTTTTAATGTCGAAAAACAGTTCTATTCCAAATAATTCAAAGCATAAGCAGGCAGTTTAAATGTCAGTTAGGTTTAATTGTCAAAACATTTCTATTTCAAGCTATTCCGGCCCAGAGTGGACCTGGGAGCAATGGCAATGAAGGGGTAGTCCGCATTCCACAAAGTTCCAGCACTGCTGGAACCTCACCATCAGATTGTTTAGTGTCATAATCAGGACACTCGTTGGGGGGGGTGGTCTTACTCCTCTGCAGAGGTGCAGTCAGTGTATTCTACAACCCCAGCTGACTGGGCAAGAACTGAGAAGGGATTTAATCTTCTCAAATGATTCTTTACATGAATTTGACCAGTTCCATTTACTATCTTTTTGCAAAAGATTGTTAAGGGGTCCACGTAACTTGTGCAGTTCGGGTAAAAAAGAACTATAATGATTTACGAGGCCCAGAAAGGAATATAGAGTCTATACATCCATTGGTTCTGTCAGCTGCTTTATCACATGAATATTTTCTGGATCAGGTCTTCGACCATTTTTATCGAATATAAATCCAAGGTATTTTACTGAAGTTTGGAAAAATTTGCATTTGTCCAACCTTAACCGAAATTCATATTGTTGGATTCGATCCAGCATAGACGTTAAGTGACACAGAAGTTCCTCTGGGGTTGTGCCTGTAATAATGATGTCATCAATGTAGGTGAAAATTCCTGGCAATCCTGTGAGCATTGTATCCATTGTTTGTTGAAAAATTGCTGGTGCTGACTTGATGCCAAATGGAAGGCGGCAAAATTGAAATAGGCCCTTGTGTGTGTTGATTGTGAGAAGATTTTTGGAATCTTCATCAACTCCCCTTTGTAGATAAGCATCTGCAAGCTCCAGCTTTGCAAAACAAGTTCCACCATTGAGTTTTGTGAACAAATCTTCCGGTGCTGGTAGTGGATACTGATGTATATCCAGTGCATCATTTAATCCTGAAGAGAAGTCTGCACATAGAAGTACCTTGCCGTTTGCCTTTTTCACCATGACAATGGGTGCTGCCGAAGATTAATAACTTATAGGTTGAATAACTCCAGCTTGTTGAAGGCAGTTTAGTTCATTTTCCACTGTAGCTAAAGCTGCGTATGGTACTGGACGCTTTGGTCTGAAAATTGGTTTTGAATCTGATTTTAATTTCAGGGTAGCTTTAACTTTTGTACAACATCCAAGACCTTCTTGAAAAACATTGTTGAATTTAGCTTTTAGTATGCTCATAAAATGTTTATCAGTATCTGCTGCAGAATTAACTTGGCATGTATTAAAAATTGAGTTCAAGGGAACCTTAAAAAGGTCAAGTTCTTCAATAATATCCAAACCAAGAAAGTTCAGGTTTGATGAGTCCGTAATGTAGCAGAAAGAGACATCACAAATTAGTTCACCTGTTAGTTGTATCTTTTTTCCTGATGCACTACATGCAACATGAGTTGTGTCTTTTAGAGTTGGTGTAGTAGTAATGCCACGAACATTCTTACCTTGAAGAAACGGAAGGTGTGCTCTCTCTGCTACTGGCACGCGGAAACCAGAAGAAGAAAAGGACGCAAGAGGTGTGACTCATGGAGGAGAATGTGATAAGCCCACGTGGAGTGGCGAGATTTAATGAGCATATAAGAAACTAAGTTTGAGGTGGAAAAGGCAGAGCAGTATTTTGCTTATGTCTGATTGATGAACATCCATCAGTTTATTTTGAGTGTTAAATAATTTGACTATCCCCCAATAGGTTGATTCCACTTTGACTATACTTCTAAAACCACAAACAAGCTATTTCAGTCTACGTGTAACCAGACGCAAATGGTAGGCAAAGCATTTGACATTCGGCTGATTCCCGGATTTCATGGCGTCTCATCCGACCACACAGTGTCAGAATGGTTGGAACAGGTGGAGCTGGTGTGTGAAATGTGTGGTGTTGACAACGTTGAATGTGTTCTACCACTCAGGCTGAGAAGCAGGGCTCTGTCAGTATACCGAAGGTTAACCCGTGACCAAAGGGAGGATTTACAGCAGGTAAAACAAGCCCTCCTCGTGGCTCTTGCGCCGGACCCTTTTGTTGAATTTGACACATTTGTCTCGCTTCGTTTGTGCCCTGGGGAAACTGTGGACGAATATTTGGGTGACTTACAGGACCTAGTGCATCTGATCAAAGAAAACACCTCTGACCAATGGTTCAGTTGCGCTTTCGTGTCAGGACTCCCCGGTCCAGTTAGACGACAATTGCGTGGGTCCTCAAGGATGGAGCACATGACCCTAGAACAGATTCTTGCTAGGGCTCGAGCTCTTATGATGGCAGAGGTCGATGAGCCTGTTGCTGTGGCGGCCGGGTGACGCTGAGTTCTTCCTCGTGTGCCTGCATCCCCACCTTCAACCCCCGACAGGCAGAATGCAGTTGCAGTGCAGTGCTACAAGTGTGGAAGTCCCAATCACTTTGCCAGAGACTGTTGGCAGCCGGGGGCAAATCACAAAGAGTGCTCCCGGAGATACGCTGTTATTAGTGCCAACAATAAGGACATGTCGCATCGAGGTGTCCGGAAAACTAAGCAATGGGCGAGAGGCCGGCACTACTCTCTCCCCACATAAACTAGAAGAAGTGCTTCCTGTAATGAAGATGAAAGTCAATGGAAGGGATCGGATAGCGTTGGTGGATTCCGGTTGCTCCTCATCTGTTGTGAGTGGAATGTTATGTCAACCTGAAGTATGGAAAAGTACTGCAATTCTGACAGCAGGCAGGAAGTGCCTTTTAAGCCATGGTGTTGGTAGCATAACTTTAACAGTGACCAACAGAAATCCCTTAAAGACGAACGTGCTAGTGGTAAACAGCAAGCCACTGGGATTCGACCTCCTTCTGGGAATGGATGTCATCAAGAAATTAGGTGGCGTGCACATCGACGAAGGAGGCAAGGCACATTTTGCTGAGGCGGCTCACACTTTGGGTGCAACAATAGAGCTACAACAGCCTGACTTTCGTGCAGAGTTCAACCAAGGCACCAAATCCTCGGAGTACACAATCCCTGCAAGAGCTTGTGCAGAATACGATAAAGAGCTACGAAACTGGATTGATAATGGGTGGTTAGTTCCTTACCCGGAAGATAAATTGGGCCCTCTCGAAGGGCCTGATCCCTTTAATGGCAGTCATCCAGCAGAATAAACAAAAGGTAAGGCCGGTCCTCGACTATCGGGAGTTAAATGATCACGTGGATCCATTTACGGCTCGTGCAGACATATTCACCGAAAAGTTGAGAGAATGGCAGCGAGCAGGATCGAATGTATTCGTGTTAGGCCTTCGCAAGGCATACCTTTAAGTACACGTGCACCAATCACTATGGTCCTATCAAACTGTACTGTTTAAGGGACGAAGGTATTGCCTGACCCGCATGGGGTTTAGTCTCAATGTGGCACCATCCATCAGGCAGACAATTGTTGATGCTATCTTGACGAAGGACAAGTGCATACAGCAGGCAACATCTGCCTATATTGATGATGTGTATGTGGACAAGAGCATTGTGCCTGCAGCATGTGTGAAGGAGCATCTCTGCAGCTTTGGCCTCCTCAGCAAGGAGCCGGAGAGGCTACAGGATGGTGTGCGAGTGCTTGGGTTACAGGTCTGGGGAGAGGATAACTCTCTGTATTGGAGAAGAGGGAACAAAATTCCAAACATGCCTCGTGTCGTCACATGACGGAACGTATTTTCACTATGCGGTAAATTGGTTGGGTACCTTCCCGTGGGTGGTTGGCTTCGTGTAGCTGTGGCATTCATCAAGTGGAGAGCATCTGACGTCACTGCTGGATGGGATGACAAAATTGATAACGCCCCTCTCAACACCATGATTAAAGAGGTTCTCACTAGAGTGCACAAGGAAGACCCGGCGCGGGGCAGATGGTGCGTCGATGGCCAAGCCCTTAGCGTATGGGTTGACACAAGCTCTCTCACTACCAGCGTGTCACTTGTATATGTAGTAGAGGATGCTTGTTGGTTACGACCAGCAAAGGACTCCCAACATATTAACCTTACAGAACTCGATGCCATTATTAAAGGAATAAACTTGGCAATCCCCTGGAAGACGACCACCGTGCATTTGTTCACTGATTCTGCCTGTGTCCATAAATGGATCTTGGACACCCTTACCGGCAAAACCAGGGTACGAACCAAAGCCGCAAGTGAGATGCTTATTCGATGGCGGCTTGACACCATAATAAAACTGGTGAAAGAATACGCGCTGTTGATGAATGTGTCCTTGGTCAAATCTAGCCAAAATAAGGCAGATCAATTGACTAGAGTGCCTTAGAGGTGGCTTGAGGCAATTAAAAGGAACATTGGGCCTGTGCAACCTGTCTGCACTGCGTCTGTGAACTCAGTTGGGCTTGACCAGATCAAGATTGTTCACCGACAAAGAGGTCATCCTGGTATGCGGCAGACACTTTATTTTGTGAAACAGATAGCCCCTGGGGTCTCTAAGGCCACAGTAAAAAAGGTTGTCAGAAAATGTGAAGAGTATCAGTCGATCGATCGATCGAGCATCCGTGCACTGGTCAAAGGGAGCTTTGAATGTTAAACAAACATGGCACTGGGTAGCGATGGATATTACTCATTGTAACGGGTCCCATTCTTTGACGGTGATCGACTGCGGCCCCACTCGGTTTGCCATCTAGCGACGTCTTCCTCGACAAGTGTAATCAACCAGCTGAAGGCGCTCTTCTATGAGGGGGGGCCCACCAACAGAGATTCTGACAGATAATGACACTGCCTTTCAGAGCAGCCTGCTTAAAACCTTTCTAAATGAGTGGAGAGTCCGACTTTGATTCCGCTGTGCACATGTCCCCTCTGGTAACGGCATCATTGAGCGATGTCACAGAACTGTAAAAAGGATCGCCACCAGAAAACAGTGTACTGTACTAGAAGCAGTATACTGGTACAACGTCACGCCAAAGGATGACGTATCCTCTGCTACAGCACCAGCCAATATGGTCTATCGGTACCACATACAGCTGAAAGGAATCAATGGAACACCAGCGCCGACACATAATCAACAGCAGGCCGTTTTCAAACTGGGTGACTGAGTGTGGGTAAAGACTCTACATGGATGTTGTACCACAAAATATAAAGTGGGACATGTGACCGGAATTACCAGTGTACAGAACATAACGGTCAACGGAATGCCACGCCATGTGAAAGATCTGTGACCCAAAGTGGGACCAGGCCAGCTGACGGTCTGTTCTGACATGGTTTCAGAGGATGCAAGCGAAAGATTTGTAACCATTAGAGAGAGACCGTGTGAACAGGCACCAAGCATAAATGCAGGTGATGCCTCTTCCAATAATACTTCTAATGAAGACCAAGTGACTATACTACCACAAAGAAGCAAACGGCGCAAAAGACCACCTCCTGAATGTTTCAAGTGTGATCATAAGATCAGGAGGAGTGTAGTGGTAATGCCACGAACAATCTTACCTCGAAGAAACAGGTGTGCTCTCTCTGCTACCGGCACGTGGAAACCAGAAGAAGAAAAGGACGCAAGAGGTGTGACTTATTTTATGATAAGCCCACGTGAAGTGGCGAGATTTAATGAGCATATAAGAAACTAAGTTTGAGGTGGAAAAGGCAGAGCAGTATTTTGCTTATGTCTGATTGGTGAACATCCATCAGTTTATTTTGAGTGTTAAATAATTTGACTATCCCCCAATAGGTGGATTCCACTTTGACTAGACTTCTAAAACCACGAACAGTTGTCTTTCCCAATAACTCCCATGTTGAACATGAAATCAACGTGATATCTGAAGCAGCATCAAACTGAAATTTTACCGGTTTATCAATACAACTATATATTTCCTGCGAGCTTCAAAATCAACATTGAAAGTGGCAAAAAATGTCCTGTCTTTTTGTGATGTGTTTTTCCTCTTGAAGGTGCTGTGTTCATTATAGTAGTGTTATCTTTATCTCTGCGTTCACAAAATTCGTCTTTGAGCCCACGATGTGAACAGAGTTGACACGTGTGTTTTTTAAATGGGCAAAAATGAGTGTAGTGCCAATCCCCACATTACTAACAGGGTGTTGGTGGTTTTTTCTTTTAGGCAGGGATTTTTCCATGGATATTACATGGCTGGAAACAGATGATTTAAATGGATCCTGTTGTATCATTTCAGTGTCTCGCTAAAGTTTTATTAGATGTTGACATTCTGTGGTCAGTGTTTGCACTGCTATGTCTCTGTCTTGCTCCAGCATAGACAGAAGATGTGCGCGAATGTCTGCGTAGTTTGGGGATTGTAATCCAGCAATGAAAAAGAGGCATTTAAATTGGTCCTCGATCAGCGATTTCAGCTAAAAATTCTCGCATTGCAAATTTACTTTCCTAGCATACGCAAAAAAAATCTTCATTATCATCCTTCTACAACTTCAAACAATTATAGTGTGAGTTAAATAAAGGTGATAACTCACCGAAAATGTTAACTGTGCCAGTCTCCTTCAGTGTTTTGGGCAAAATAAAATGTTTATAACGTTGATATTCTTTTGTTCCGAGTTTCTGTAATAGAAGGCGTAATTTTCATTCATCATCCTGCATGTGAAATTCATGTTGAAAAATGTCTTCACATCGACTGAACCATGATGCGAATGTCTGTTTTGTCTCAAGGTTGAACTGGAATTCAGTTATTGAGTTGGTTATGCTATCAATGGAGTTCACATTTTTCTTCTGTTGTCAGTTTGGTTTGAAACTGTTGAGTTTCAATTAGACAGTTCTGTGCCTGTAAAAACTGTTCTTGTTGACTCCTAAGGATTTTCTCCAGCAGGGTGGAATCCAAGATGAAGAAAAAATATGTTGCTTTCATATTTTTTTTTTCACATGGCAGCCAGCATGGAGAAAAATTTCATCTCGTTCGACAAATTTTGTTTTGTTTGTGTTTATGCCGATTGGTGCATTTGTTGAATGGAAATAATCACCAAGAACGTTTTTAGTTAACAGTATTTTATTATATAAAATAATAATTAAGGTCGCTACTCTACATAGGGAATTTGTGGGAGAGGGAGAGAGGTCTAGACATGTTCAGTGTCAGTCCGCCATCTTGAAGTGTCCCCTTGACGTCAGTGGTCATGAGGCATGCTCCCATTTCCAGTAGGATAACTTAATTAATCTTGGAGTTATCTCCTTTTCTTGTTACTCCCAACAATAATAAACCAAACTTACTTGTAAGCAGCATTGTAGCTTTATAAAAAAAAAAAAATACAATGGCTACTATGAAAAAAAAACATTGCTTAAGCAATTATTAATGCATTTAAAATCCTGCAATGTGTGTTATAAATTACTATGAAATAAAGGATTACATAGTATATGTTATGGTTTTAACATCCTTCCCACCCACTCAATGAACTTGAACCTGTCTAAAAAATCTTTAGTAAAGATTATAAAAACCATGTATTATTTCTATGTGCACTTTTAGCGATTAAAACCTTTACTAAGGAATGTGTGACTTGACTTCTTTCTTTTTAATTCACGACAATTTTAATTGCAAAAAGTCAAAAGAAGAAAAAATAGACAGAATACTGCGACTGGAGAGATTTGACGTGGAACCATCAAAAGAAAGGTACTACAAGCATTGGAAACTGACGTTCGAAAATTATGTGTGTGATTGGTAATGACAGCGAGATCGGAAATACCTCTAAAAACTTTTTCGCACTAATCAACACCATATCTGCAGCTGTATAAGACATAAGTGATACCAATGACTACTATAGTGCTATAAAAGCACTAGATGCTGCTTATATAAAACCAGTTAACTTCATATATGATAGACATCAGCTACTAACTCTCAGACAACAACTTGCCCAAACTATCAATGCTTTTATACTCCAATTGGAGGTTCTTGCTAAATCATGCAATTTCCAAGCTGTCATTGCTGAGGAAAATAAAAGTCAATATATATGGGACGCATTCATCAGTGGCATCACCTCCTATTCTATTCATCAATGCCTACTTGAAAAATCCTCACTCACTCTTCAAGAAACATACGCTATGGCTAGATCACTAGAACAAGCAGTAAAACACTGAATGCTACGAAAATAGTTGCAATACAATGGCTGCTACTATAAGTCATCCAGAAGCTGTCCTTGTAGCCATTGTGCAGAAAAGTATTCAACAGTCTAGAGCTTGTTTCTTCTGTGGGAACCCATGCCATTTGTGGCTGCTATGCCCAGTGGCATAATGCCGAGTGCAAAAAAAAAAAAAAAAAAAAAGAAAAAAGACATTGGGCTAAGGTTACTGCTGCTATACTTTACGAACCTGACGCTTCCGCAGCCTGCCTCGCTGGATTCTGAACAAAAAATGAAAGACATTACTTTAACGAAATGTAAAATAAATGGCTATATCATTAATGCCATGGTTGATTCCGGCAGTGTAGGGACTTTCGTTAGCAAAAATATCGCTAAAGAATTAAATCTTTTTATTATACCTAAACAAAAAACAATAGCTTTAGCAGATCCTACTCAACATGCTAAAATCATTGACGAGACAATAGTAGACATTTCACTAAGATGCATTCTGGTGTAACAGTGGAAGTAATTAAAGATCTTTTTACTGACATTATTATAGGAAAAGATATCCTAAAAAAATACAATAAAGTGACATTGAAATTTAATGGTCCAGGGGCTGAACTTGTTACTGGACCTGTTAACAAAAATAACCCTTTTCCATCCCTAAATATTCCTCCTCCGCCTCTCTTCTCGCACCTCTCTCCTAAAACAATGCCTATTCTAACTAAATCACACCGCTATACCATAGCTGATACTAAATTTATAAAGGAAGAAACAGCTAGAATGTTAAAAGAAGGCATAATAGACCCCTATGTGTCTCCGTGGCAAGCTCAAGTATTAGTGATGTTTAACGAAAATCATAAGAAAATAATGGTTGTTGATTATAGCTGTACGATAAACAGATTTACCAAACTGGATGCTTATCCTATGCCTAACATAGCAAAAGTGGTAGAAGACATAGCCAAGTACAATGTCTTCTCTACACTGGATCTCCAGTCTGCTTACCACCAGATTACGATTAGTCTCGAGGATCATAAGTACACTGCTTTTGAGGCATATGGAAAATTATACCAATTTACCCGTCTTCCCTTTGGTGTTACTAACGGAGTAAGTGTCTTCCAAAGGAGCATCGGCAACATCGTTGATAAAGAAAAGTTATCAGATACTTTTGTGTTGGTGGATAACGTCACCATATGTGGTAAAACTCTAAAGGAACATGCTTATTACAGCAAATTCATTCAAAATTTCTCCAACAAAATATTGTCATTGAACAAGGAGTTTCCTCTGACACCACCAGTATTACATTCTTCTGAGGTACTGAAAAACAATTTAAAAAACGTTATGCTTATAACCGTCAATCTCGACAAAGATTTGAGGTAGAAACAGATGCTAGTAAGTACTGCATAGCTGCTACTTTAAATCAGCAAGGCCGACTCGTTGCATTCTTCTCAAGGACCCTAAGCTCCAATGAGATCAAACACCATGCGGTTGAAAAAGAAGCGGCCGCTATAGTCAAAGATCTCTGAAAATGGCACCACTTCCTACTTGGCAGGCATTTCAAAGTTCTAACAGATCAAAAAAAGCGTTAGTTTTATTTTTGATAACTATAAAAAATCAAAAATTAAGAATGACAAAATATGCCGTTAGCGAGTTGAACTTTCCCTGTTTAAATTTAGTATTGTTTATCGGCCTGGGACTGAAAATGCAGCCACAGATACCTTTTCTTGTATCTCAGCTCTCACTCACCCCTTGGAAGACTTTCGTAATTTGCATGCTCAATTATGCCATCCTGGTATTACACGATTATCACTTTACTAGACCGAGAAATCTCCCATTCTCTATAGAGCAAATAAAAAGTGTAACTGAATTGTGCACCTCCTGCCAGTACCTAAATCCCAAATTTATTAATAGTAACCAGAGGACACTTGTAAAAGCAATGTGACCTTTTCAACGACTAAATATTGATTTTAAAAAGGACCACTTCCAATGTCTGTATACGGTAACAAATATCTACTCATAGTGAGTAGATAATCAATGAGTTCTCCAGTTTTCCTTTCGCTTTCCCCCTGTAGGGATATGACAAGCAAAACCATCATACACTAAGTCAACTATTTTCAATTTTTGGGATGCCTGATATGATACACACCGAAAGGGCCGCGTACTTTCTTGCGAAAGAGACTAAAAGGTTTTTATTAGAAATAGGTATTGCAACTTCTAAAACGAGTAGATACCATCTGGAAGGAAACAGACAAGTTGAGAAACTTAATGGCACTTTATGGAAGGCGATCAAATATTTCTACACTTTTGTAACATGAAATACTCGTAAGTCCACTTCTGGGACCCCTATTCCCACTTGGACAAAACCAGGCCCCATATACATCAGATATCATACTAAACCGAGTAAGTATGATCCTTCTGTAACACCAGCTACACTTTTAGAAATCAACCCACACAATGCACATGTACGATATATAGCCCCTAAATCTACAAATGAAGATACTTCTAATAAAGATCTCTCTACAAGTACTGGGAGCCCTAAAGAATTGCCTATTGTCAAGGTAGAGGAACCAAATGCATTGCCGGAAGAAGAAGAAATCAATTTCTCAAAAAGCTAATACGACGGATTTAGAACCTCAGGAACCTGCACGAAGATCATCTAGGATAAGAAAAATGCCTAGTAAATATAAAGATTTCGTAACTTAAGACCATATCCCCTAATTCTATCCTCAGTTGTGATAATTCTTGAGGGGAAAAATGTTATGGTTTTAACATCCTTCCCACCCCCTCAATGAACTTGAACCTGAGTAAAAATCTTTAGTAAAGATTATATAAACCATGTATTATTTCTATGTGCACTTTTAGCGATTAAAACCTTTACTAAGGAATGTGTGACTTGACTTCTTTCTTTTTAATTCATGACAGTATATAATGTGGATAATTTGCATACTGGTCCTATCTAATGGGTCAAGTAGAACTGTTTGACATTTAACTGTGCAAACAAATAACTTGTTAAATTGAATTGTTACCAATACATAATAATACATGAAACTCTTTATTGGTAAATTAGAAGCAGAACCTACCATAGTTCAGTGAATATTACTTCTGTCATACTATGGTTATGCTTTATAGTACATTGGAGGATACTATTGATATACAGCCTAAGATGCTCTTAAAGTCACAGGTCATAAAATCAGTTAATTCTAAATAATCCGACATTTTTTTGGGATATATCAGTATAAACTATATACGGATTATGAGTTTGCATGAGTAATAGAAGAGATAGGCATGTACCGCTTTGAAAATACTGTAGTTTATGAACTAATCTATAAATCCCAAATTGGTTAGCTATGAGTACAGATTCACCTCATTTGTCATAGATTGCCTGCCTGAATGAGTTGTGATAAAAAGCAAATAAAATTAATGAAAAAATACTAGGTAACAACAGTTAAAATTGCAGTTAATTTCAAAGAATTTCACATTGTTTGTTTTAATGCTTACAGTTGATAATGTAATCATAATTAATAGATGTGAAAATATTCACTTCTTCAAATTTTGTTTTACCTGCCATATCATAACCAAAATACCGACAGCCAGCACCCTCATGTAGGAGGAGTTGGGATCAAGCCACCTCACATGGGTCCAGCTACAAAACAAAAAATTAATATCTTTTTAATCAATATGTACCATCACATCAGAGGAAAAATATGTAATAGAAAGAGCTTTTAAGAATGCAATAAATATTTAAATTTATCTGATATCACAAGTAATTTGAAGAAAAATCTTCAATCTATAAAGTGATGGAAATATCTAAGACCATGTTTCAAATATTAATTACAGAGCATAACCCTAGATAGAAATCAAATAGATAGAGGATTCGATTTTAAAATTCATTTTTTTTTTTTTTTTTTTTTTAAAAGGATGCTTGATTTTTCAAGGTTTCAAGCAAAGCAAGCAGTTTGTCTTTTCACACAACGTTCTTTTCTTATAGACATGTATTGAAAAGATGTCTCTTAAGTTCTCAAGAGGAAAACAATCTAAAAGGTCAGTCAGTAATCATGATAGCTTTCAGTAAAACCATTCCTTTTGAATTGGCTGTATTATCCTGCAGTAAAATAAAATTTCTTTCATAATGATTGGTTGATGCATTTAATACTTTAATGTAATACTGAAAATTTTGCTTGTCTTCTATCATTACCAACTTTACTTTTAATTTTTTTCAAGCCAAACCACTAAGTTGTCCAATTTGTTGAAGATGTCAGATTCTTGCAGTGATCACATTTATTTTGAAACTCCTAGAGCACAAGTTACATTTTGATGCCTCTCAAAGAATAACAGCCTGTAGTGGTGGTGTAGTGAAATTGAAAGGCAGAACCCGCAGACTGCTGTCTCTGATGAGTCACCTGGGATTCGTCATTCAAAGAGACAACGGGTGTCATACTGTATATGCAGGCAGAACAGCCAATGTTTACATAAATTCAGCAATTATCCACGGCTGAATAAAAAAGAGGTGGTGAACTGAGTGAATGAGGAAAATGAAATGTGACAACGAAGCTGTGTGAATTGAATTCCTTTCATAGCAAGAAAGAAAGAAAGAAGAAGTGACGAGCAAAATGGCCTACCTCAAAGTTTGAAAATGGCACGAATGTGTCTAGTGTGTAGAGTAACGGAAGTATAGAAAAACGGAAACGTGAGTGTCATTGGGAGTGCAATTAGAAGGTCATGCGTCTCGTCTCTGGTGGGATGGGGTTTGCAACAAGTGCAAATTTCGGTCAGCCAAAACCGATATAAAAGAAGCATTGTGGGGAGGGGCATTTGTTGCTTGACAGCAGAATTGTGCAAACCAGTGTACTGATGCAGTAAGTGAGAGTAAGAGTGAGAGAAAGAAACAGAGTGACAGGACAGGTGGCGAGCAGTCAAAAGTTTAACAGGTTGTTTCTTAATCCTGTACATATCCAAATTCTTCAAAAAATAGCTAATGATAGTTTTACATCAGTTCAATTTTTGTGCAATAACACTAATAGTATTGTTCTCTCATAATAAAGTAGAATTATTCCTTTTAACATTTAAAAAAAAAAAAAAAAAATATGCAGGCATCGCAATGTAAAAAAAAAAAAAAAAAAAAAAAAAATGAAACTGATATGTTCTAGAACCACTTTGAATGAAATTATATCAATAGAAAGTTCTAAAAATTTAAGTAAAGATCAGAAAATGTCTTTGCAAATTATTTATACCCTGAGAATAGGATTTTCAAAATTTGTCAATTGAAATATATATTGATTATTACCACTGCTTTATAAATACAAAAACATTATGTGAATAGTTAGATTGTTCCTAAAGTTTAATTTAGAAATAGGTTAAGCAGTAATGCAGGTTTTCAATCTTGAAAGTTATCCTACATTTAAAATTTAAGTCAGCAATACAAGTTGATAAATTATAATGACAAGTCACCATATAACATTATCCATCCTAACATTTCATTTGATGTAATAAAAAATATCCAAGAATAAAATGAATATTTAATGAAATGCCATATTAACCAAGTTATAACAGCAGTAGAAATTAATATTGAACATTATTTTAAAATATCTAAGCAGTGTTGAATATTAATTTCTATTTTTCTTGCTGATAAGTTAATGAATAGTTAAAAATTCATATTCTACTCTTCAACATCTTGATTTATTTTAAAAATTTATGTCACCTTTTCAAAAGCAGTTAACATCCTGATTATTTGAGCATTATATCTAATTGTAGTTATTTACCCACAATTTACATGATTTAAACTATTGGTTTACCATCACAATATATTAAAATCTATCATCTTGTAGTTTTTGTAAATTTGTAAAATATTTGCTTTTATTAATTGTGTTGGCTGCAAAAATTAATCTAAATAATTACCTGGATGGTGTAAACTGCAAAACTGCTCTCCTGATTTTGCCAGTTGTAGAATGGATATCCCTTAAAAAACGAGAGAGAGAGAGAGATGACAATACATATATATCCACAATTTTTATGTAGTTAAGAATTTAACAATATAATATGCATGAAAACAAATGAAAGAATTATGAAGTTCAATAAAAATAATTATGGAGCAATAAATTTATCTAAACATTAATATCTCTATATGTAAATGAAAATAATTAGAAGTAATAAAGAAAACTTCGTTAAAACTTAAAATACATTCAATATTTCTATAAAATCCTGATTTTAAGTAATGCAAATTTTAATGAGAAAAAACTTCATGGAATTTACATTTCAGAAAAAAAAATCAAAAAAAAAAAAATCACCCAAGTGAGAAACAACCCCGCCCCCAACACATTCGTTATTCAAAATTTTTTTGCATAATGGGAACTCTTATTAAGCATGGAATTTTAGTCAAAATTGGTGTATAACATTAAAAAGTTTATTTTTAATAACCTAACCTTTTATATTACCCCAAAATTTCTAAAACTATAACTACCTTTTTGTCCCGTGTGTAAAGATATACATTTTTCTTATAAGAAAATTAGTAAGGGCTTATAAACATGACATTTTGGATCTGTATATTTAATTTCAATCACCTACTTTAGTATCTTAACACAGTGACAGAATGAAGAAAAATTTTGTTAGTTATATTTTATATCATTGAAAAGTTACATATTGAAAATATTTAAACTAACATTAATTCTTCCCACAAAGAAGCAGTTTTTTAAAAGTAGTATATTGCATGCAAACACAAATTTAAGTAGATTGAATCCTATGTATCAAGCAATTTTTTGCAGTGAAAATATATAACAAATAGAGCCAGCTTTTTACAACATATCTAGAAACATTATATATTCTTATCAGCATCCTCACAGGTTTGTTGGTAATGTGTGTGTGTGTGTGTGTATATATATATATATATATATATATATATATATATATATATATATATATATATATATATATATATAAATAAAAATGTACAAATAAAACTGATGTTTTTGTCTAATCAGATTAGAAAGAAAAATGTATAAAATTGCTCACTTTATACTCTCCCAATAGTAATTTCTCATTTCCAACTTTTGACACACTAACATTCCAAGATAAATGCCAAAACCATTGCAGATTAAGACATCAAGCACCCATGCATCCCACCAGCACTCAGCAAAGTTGGGTAATAGATGCACAAATGCTGCCTGGTAAGAAAAAAAAAATAAAACAAAGTAGAAAGGAATAGATAGATAACCTTTAAAAAGGCAACAACAAGGTTTTTCATTTTTTTTTTTTGAGATTATATAATTGGTAATGATCTTTGACAAAAGTATAAAGTTAACTTTTCAGCAGGGTAAATCTTTATATTTTTTAAAACTTAAAATATTCAAAACTTTTGGTTAATTATTCAACAGTCATTGTAACACAAATGTATTTTTGACTCAAATTTGACACTGTAGCAAAACAAAGATGTAATCCCCAAAAGAACAAAGAATTATTTCACAAAAGAAAATGTAACTAAAATGGTATAAAATAAATTTTTGCTGAAAATACTATGATATAATTAGGGTTGTAACACTATGGTTCTTGAATAGATATTAGTAATACTACAACATTAAATAGACGTTTGCATCAGCAGACCCTTGTAGCACTATGGCACTACATAGATATTTGTACTACCACAACTCTAATGAGTCTATGAGTGTAGCACTGTCTTAAGTTTCATTTTTAACCTTGCCACGAGAAAAAGTGACGAACACAACAAAACACTTTTTTTTTTTTTTTGTGATACAAAGTTTATTTGCTACCCTTGTCTCTCGTTTTTTTTTTTGTTTGATGCAAAGTTTATTTGCTACCATCTTTTCCTTTGCCAAGAGAGAAACAGTGTGAAAATAAGTCAACTGCTTTAGATATATAGAGAGAAATAAACCATCCAGGACAATAGAGGCAGACCTTGATATTATCTTTGTCGATTGCTGCTGTAGTTCTCCGGGTACTGAGGTTGCGTCTTCAGGATTACCCAGCTCACCCAAAAATAGGTGCCATAATTTTTGGCCCATCTTCACATCATGGCGTCTCGTGTTCAACTACTTTCTTTTCCTCTTTTCTCCCACATCCCCTCAAAGGATTTTTCTGTTTAAGTTTCTTCCAGCCTGTTGGCCGATTTGCTGCATATACATTTCTTTTTTTAACCTGGACATTTGCTACTATCCTGACTTACACTTGGGACCCCCCTCACTTTCCCATTCATTTCTCCCTAATAGCATTTCTCGTTCTCTGTGACTACCTCAAACCTCCTCATATATGTCCCTTCTTTTCCACCATCTTGTGGTTGATCTCTAAATCTCACTAGGAAACAATTTACAATTAAAACAATCAGCCAGAGTCCCTAATTATATTACCAGGTATAATTATCTAAGTCTAAATTATTTAAGCATTAAATAATAAATGAACCTACCTCTGTTAGTTCCCACAAGACACTGATGGTCCACAAAATTCCATAGTGTCGAATGAGGAGAGCTTTGAGTGCCCAACCAAAGAAATGCGAAAAAGCAAAGAAGTCAATGTGATCCCACAACCGAGCTAGACTGATGTCTGAACAATTCACTGCATATTCCTAATAACAAAAAGTCATACATTTTATAGATCATTAAGGCATATGTAAATAAAAAAACCAAAAACTTATACTTAATGTACTAATAAAAATGTTTTGTAAAGAGAATTTTGAACAATGTTGGAAATGATGGTTGAACTTATTTATAAAATAAGTCTTTCGGACTATTGTCTTCATCTTTATTATTATTTCCACAACATTTCGGCCAATATGTCCTCCGGCTTTCTTCAGGTGTTTGTCATACTCGGGAACCTTCACGGAACTTCAAACTACGTCCTTTATTGAATCCACCTGGGTAGGGTGTCATCTGTTCCGATTCTGTTAGCCGTAACTGGGTACAAGTATTAAGTATTCCTGTATTGTTGCTTGCCTGCAGTTAGGACTGAACCTGCAATGTCCAGATGATTGTCTCCTTAGAAGCTTAGGGAAACTGTTACGCGATGTTGATTATAGGCGTCTATAACCGTTACGCTATGTGTCCTGCTGGACACATAGCATAATGGTTATAGGCATTGGTTCCCTTAGCTTCTAAGGAGACAATCATCAGGCGGTTGCAGGTTCAATCCTGACTGCAGGCGAGCAACAATACAGGAATACTTAATACTTGTACCGAGTTACGGCTAACAGAATCAGAACAGGCAACCCCTGTGGATTCAATAAAGGATGTAGTTTAAAGTTCCATATTTTGATTTTTTACTTTTTTATAATTTGTTCAAGCATTATTCATTAAATCCAAAGCATATAAATTAAGATGTCATATGTGTCAGTTTTTCTTGGAAAAAATTGTCTAACAAACTTGAACATATTATAATATGAACTTGAAAACATTTTAAATGAAATACCCACAAATTTTATACAAAATCTGTGTGGTAAGTAAAAATAATCACTGATTTTTTTTTCAATTTAGCAGCCTTAACTGAAAATCAGCTGATCAATGCTAAACATGTCTGAAAACATTCACTTCTGGTTTGTCTCTAAGAATTCATACTCAACCAAGTAATCTTGGAAAATTACAAGTCTGTTTAGTTCAGAGTGCAACAAAAATGGAACCTAAGAATTATTTCATTAAATTTTGTATGAAACTTCAAGACAATGTAACAAACACTAAACAAGTTAACAAATTTTAGAGATCAAGTTCTATACTTAGCATAGATTTTTAGATGGCCAATTGACCTGGTTGACTTCAAGAAAATGCAACATGTGAGGATCAATGTTTGAGAAAGATTTTAAATTTTAATCCTAAGATTGTTCACAGCATTTTTTTTTCATATGGAAAACTTGTGCAAAATTGGTTCCCAAAACCAATTTGTGAATGAGTATTAGTTGCAAAAGAATTTTCCTGTAGAACTGTAGTCTCTCGTGACTATTTCTTGGTCCTAAAAATCAAAACCAAGCTCCATAATTGCTCTTTGGGAACTGTTAGGAACCAACTGAAAGCAGTATAAGTTGAAGACTTCCAGCACTATTTCTGAGAGTAGGAACAATGTCCTTATTGATGAATGGGTTTTTCAAGGGAAGAGATTAAAAATGATTAGTAATTAAATCAAAAATTCTAGTTTCATTAGTTTCAAGTGTTTGATTTTAAAGGGAAGACATGTTTTTTCAAAGTTCTGAATTTCAACTTTTCTTTTAGTATTTTTTCTTTAACAAAATCTAAAGAATTCAATTGAAAAATTGTTAAACTTGAACACTCAAAATAACGACTGGAAAATCAAATGGCTAACAAAAACAAAAGTATGTGTAAACTGTTTTAGTATTTCCTGTGTTTTGTCTGACATTTTATATTTATATAAGTACTTTGAATATGCTTATAGTCAGAATAGTATTACCTGAAGGTACTTAAAATTGTATTGAAGCATTTTCATACAAGAAATGTTTTTAGATATAAAGGCAGGACTATATATATATATATATATATAAAGCTTTAAGATCAGATAATACCAAAAAAGTATTGTCACTGGGGAAAGATGGACCAAAAACTGAAAAATACCTATTGAGTTGTAAAGGTTGTGAAAGATGATGGTATTCTAAATGTGTGGGGCTGCAGAGACTCACAAAAGCAATATATGACAAGATATACTATTAGAAATTTCCAAATCGTTTTACAGTTGAAACAAAAATTTAAAAAACCCTGATAAATATGGAAGATGAAGTAAATCGTTATGTAAAAATTAAAAATGAAATTAAAAAGAAAAAGAAATTACAAACTTTATAATGGAAATAATTGAAAAGACAGTTTTTGTTTTTTTTTAAAAATACAACAAAAAAATTAATAAAATCAAGGCAAATATAATGAGAATTAGGCAAAAGGAAATTTTAAACAAAATAATGGAAAACATTTGAAAGTGCATTGTAAAAAGGATGAACTTATAAGAGACAAATATAAGAGAGAACAGAAAAATTGTTCAAACAACATAATAATATCTAATATGGAGGAAGAAAATCTAAATGTAACTAATTTTTTATTTAATTAATAAAAAAAAGGAAATATCAAAAAAGGATATTGCAGTATGTCTGCTGGAGAAGAAAAAAGAAAGAAAAAAAAAATACTGATAACACTGGTTTACAAAAATAAATTTTTGGTCTGAGGCAAGAATGGAGATAGGTGTTTTTTGTTAATTTGGGTGTGCTGAATTCAAATTTATAAATAGTGTTGCTCTATCACCTCTAGTTTTCTGGCTTTTAAATAGTCTCATTTTAGTATAAACAGAGAATATATGTGCATATTTCAAGAGTTGCAGCAGCTTATAACAGATAAAACAGGATAGATAAAGAACACTGATTGAATCAATATACCTGGATGACACAATTACACAATTCATAGTACCACAGATAGTCACAAGTGTGTTTTCTTAGAAAATCCGGTGTATTTTGCCTCCAGGATGTCACGCAAGAGCATCCAGCAGAAGTCTCCCATCATGCTGGGGTTCCATTTGCCTTGATAGTTGCTCTCCATCTTCATAATGGCTTGGTGGAATCTTTCTCCATGCTCATCACTCACTACTCCAAGATTTGGCAGGAAGAAGTTGAGGTGGGAATGGAGAAAATGAATCTTGAGTGACATTCGGCACCCCATATCCTTGTAAGACTTTAGCAACTTCTCAATACAGGCTTGGTAATCTGGTACACGTGTTACCAAGGAAGCCACTACAGACTGACTTGAATGCTTCTCATGCACTCAGTTCCTTTAAGTTAAGAAGCTCCTCAAAATCAGTATCCTTCAGCACTTCTCGGATCTGAGGTCTGACAAAGATGCCCTCTTTGAGCTTAGCAGCACTAAGACCTGGGAACATAGTAGACAAGTGTTGGAAGGCAGCACCATTTTTGTGCAACGCCTTCACAAAATTCTTCATCAAACCAAGCTTGATGTGAAGAGGAGGAAGAAGCACCATATTCATGTTCACCATAGGATTCTCCTTGAGTCTGTGTTCACCAGGAACAAAAGTGCTTCTAGACCCCCAGTCTTTCTGCTTGTAATGCTGGGATACAGCTTGACTATCCCAGAGACAGAGAAAACAACAGTACTTTCTGAAGCCCGCTTGCATACCCATAAGAAGATCAATGACCTTATTTGTTCCAATTCCTGAAACTGGTGATTCTTACATCTTCCTGGACTAGGTTCCACTGTTTAAGCCGAGAAGCCAAGCGCTCTGACTGCTGTTTTGACAGATACAAATCACGAGCAAGATCATTCAGGTCTTCTTGCGTGATCCACTGTGGCTCATTGCCACTTGTTCCTGAACATGTAAACTCAATATCTTCCAAAGATATTGACTTGGCAGAATCCTCCCTTGAAGGCATTTCTTCATCTGATGAGGAAAGAAGATCCTTATTTACTGGAGGTGTGGGTACAGGAAGATCATCTGAATGGGGAACGGGTCTCATAGCAGATCAAAGGTTGGGATATTTGATCTTTTTCTTGAAGATGCATTGAAACCAGTTATATTAGTTAAACAAAAATAACAATCATCTGCGTGGTTTCACGGCTCTCTCCAAACCATCGGGACTGCAAAGTTGAAAACCGCTTTCTTGCCATTAAACCATGCAGTTAGTACATTGTAACAGGGTTTACAACAGATGTGTGGAGCCCAAGACTTGTCCTGATCACCAATTTTACAGTCAAAATAGTGAAAGTAGGTGGTTCTGAGGAGGGAAAAGATGGTTCGACGCTGTGCAACTGTTGTGAAACCCCACACATGTAGCAGAAAGAATTGGCCTTGTTGAGGCATCCTCGAAATTTTGATGTGCTTGAAGCCATTGGAGAATCTGAAAATATAACAAAGTAAAACCAAATGTGCATTTGAAAATGTAATACTAATATTTAGTAATCCAAAAGATGTGTAACATGATAGTTGAGGGACACCAACCTCCTGCGCCGCCTGCGAGACAACCTCTTCCAATGACTGCCAGAGTGTGGATTGAGACCTGCTGCCTTAACTGTCAAAATCCGTCTTTTTATTTCTATAAAATGTAATGCTATCACTTACATTTAGTGCATAATAACAAAAAAATAAGCCATAAGTCTGACAATATTAGAATTAACCCTGAATTCATATACCCCTTTATGTACCGTATATGCACAAAATGCACACTATGCATATCTAAAAAACTAGGTGATGAGTAAAAACGGATTTCAAATTTGAATTCAGCACCCTCAAATTAGGTAAAAACGGGTATTTTTGTGCTTGCCTCAATTTCTTTGTAAACCAGTGTAATGGTCACATGAATATGCTAAATTTCTTCATAGCTATAAATCTAGAAGGATAATCGAAAATGAAGAAAATATGTAGATTAGTCCAGACTTGAACAAAAAGAGAAGCAGCATTTGAAAAAAGAAAGATAAGAAAAACAACTCAAAATCGAAATAACAATCAATGTAAATGAAAAGTAAACAAGTAAAGAAAGACAAAGAAACTTTTAAAAATATTACATACAAATGCTAATTTGTTAAGGCACAAAATATTAGAAGTAAAATCAGTTGCTAATAAATATAGAATAATTTGTATTACAGAAACACATTTGATTGCAGAAAATGTAAAAGAAGTGGAAACAATACCAAATTTTAAATCAATACAGGAAGATAAAAAAAAAATAATAATATAACACTTTGGAAATATTGAAATTGAATTGGTTTGAAAAAAAAAAAAAAAATGAAATATTTGGCTTTAAAAATAGCTGATTCTAATAAAGTTTTTGATATATGTATATCCAGTTTCTCAAATTTATGTTAAAAAAAAAGTTAAGCTTGGAAATAATTTGGAATTATACCAAATATGAAAAATTATCAAAATGCTTTAAGTAAGATAAATATGAAAAATTGAAACAGGAAAATAAAATTTTAAGAAATATTAAACACAATTGTAAACCATTATTCAAATATGTAAAATCAAAAACTAAAATTCACAAAAATGTTAGTAAAGAAGAAAAAAAAAAAAGAAAAAAAAAGACAGGTGAATTAACAAACAAACCAGTTGAAACAGCAGGTGTATTAGCAACATATTTTTAGTCTGTTCATTCTTTGGAAGAGTTTGGTCCACAACAGGAAAGGTGTTATGAGAAGAAAGCAAAAGAAATTATGGATGCACAAAATAAGAGCTAGAGCTATTATTATTAAAGTTGGATGTTTATAAAAGTTTGGGACCAAATAAAATACATCATAAATATTAAAATACTTATAAAATGAAAGTTTTATCAATGCAATAAGTAAATTGTTTGAGAAATGTATAGAATATGAAATGATTCTATATATTTGAAAAACAGAAATTGTAATACCTCTTCATAAAAAAGGTTTGATACATTTAAAAAGTAATTACTGGCCAGTTTCTCTAACATGTATCTTGTGTAAGGTTTTTGAAAAATTGATTAGAAATTATGTAAGTTTCATAGAGGATGATGCAAATTGTAATCAATACAGTTTTGTCAATAGTAAACCAACACTAATATTTTGGAAAGTACTGATATCATAAATGAATATTTAATGGAAGAGGATAATGCAGATATCACATATTTGGGTTTTAACAAGACATTTGATATGGTACTTCATTATCGTTTACAAGAGAAAATGAAAAATCTGAGTATTTCTAAAAAACAAAAAACTCCAGTATTTAACAGGGATCAGTACTGGGAGCTTTGTTGTTTCAATATTCATAAATGAGTTACCAAATGATATAAAATCAGAAATAAAACTATTTGCTGATTATGTGAAACTACGCATTAGATCATTATGAAAAGAAATAGAACAGAAGATGAATCTAAATAAGTTCTCATATTGGGAAGAAATTTGGTTTGGTTCTTTAATGGCATACCAACCTTCTTGGGTTATTTAATGCCAAATCCATCCTTCGAGAAGGACAGTAATGGTATTATTTAATCCATAGCTAGAAGTATAAAGATATTTGTCCAAAGGTGAATGTAATAGCATGACTGGAGTTTGAACTTGCTTACTATGATTCCACAGTCCAGCGCTTTAACTATTATGAGGATACCCTTGAAGATATTTGGAAATTACAATTCAGTATAGAAAAATGTAAAGTAGTATATATTGGAGCCAAAAATATTAAAGTTAAATATAAATTAAGCAACAAGGAAATGAGGAATGTGATCTAGGGGTTGGTTTTGATGATACATTTAAAGCTGACAATCATATTTTGTCTGTTGTATCAAGTGCAAATGGAATGATTAGCTGGATGGTTAGAAATTTTATTTCAAAGGAAGCAAATGCTGATTTAAAAATATATAAAACCCTAATAAGACCTCATAGAATATTGTATACAGGCCTGGGTTCCAGTGTCTAGACACGGAAATTGGAGGGCATACAAAGAAGAATGGCAAAAATAATTAAGAGTAAAAGATTACAGCTACAGGGAGATTGAAGAAATTTTTTAAAAATTTCTCAAACTGGAAATTTAGTTGAAACTGGTTTCAAAAATGAAGACTACTAATCAATTTGTTTTCTGATAGAGTAATATATTTTTGGAACAAAATGGTTAATTAGATCAAAAACAACAAAAGGGTAAAAAATTTAAAGATTAAACTAAATGATTTCAGAAATAACTGTAAGAAAAAGAATTTAAGGCATTTTTGGTAACTATTGGATAAAATACTTAACAGAATTTGATCTGTATATAGATATTTTATCAGTAGTGTACATGTTCAGTGCAAAGACTCTTTTCTTTTTAAAGATTGATATCCGAATACAGTAAAAAGGAGAGATACCCAAGGAAGCATAACAAACAAATGATAAAAACAGACTTTGTATTAAAAAACAAAAAACAAAAAAAAAACTCATTCCTGACAAACGTTCTTTAAATAGATAAGAAAAATGATTAAACAATAAGAAAATATTTTTGGTATCACTTGAATCTAATATACCTTTTCATCAGGTGTTCCATTCTTCAAATCTGGATACACCCAACCCAACATTTTGCGTGTGTCATGTGTATTCTGGAACAGCAGGAACACCAGCAACATGAAGTAGAGAACGCTGAGTCCTAAATTAAAAATTATATGATACATATTTATAAGTATTAGGATGACAAAATAAGTGACATAGTTAAAAACTTAAAATTAAACTATTTTTGGCTTGCTAGAATGAAGAGAAAAATAGCTTCTAAGCCATTGATTCTAAACATGAAAACTTTTTTTTAATTGGTTTATTTGTGCTATTGTCTTTCAGGTTTCAGTCTATTTTTCTAAGACAGCATAGCTATCTTAACATAGCTTTAGCTTCTAAAAAATTCAGATAAAAATCTATGGGATTTATAAATTATAAAAACGTCTTTCACAGTCTTAGTATCCAAAACTTTTCCCAATTCTTTACAATTTAAAAAAATCTTAAGGAATGAAAAACTGAGTTATTTCAACTACATTCATGTAATGAATCAGGCTGAATCAACCCACAAGTATCCCTTATAATAATTTTTAGAATTATAGCCAATAATTGTTAAATTTTGCAAATATGAGGAAATTTATATTACTTTCACAATTTTTAACTTGTAGTGATATTTGTAAAAACATACACAACTTTTAACAAAAACATTCTTTTGACAGATGAATAAAATAGCTAATCCTGTTTTATAAGCTAAAAATCATTTGTCAGAATTCTTAAAAGAGATTATTTACCAAACACAATTCTCCATAATGCAGGATGAGGCCTTGTGAAAGGACCTAAAATAAAACAATAAATTTAATTTAAATCTACTTGTCAGAAAATATTCCTAGGATGAAAATATTTTGAAAGAAAAAAATTTTTTAAACTGTATGAAGCCTGTTTCAAAAGTAACAGAATGGGTGAAAGGGGGATTAGCAGATTGTGTTATTATCTAACATCATGATATCTTGGGAGTATATAACTGTAATCCTAGCTTTCTGCAACTATTGCATTTTTTCACGTGTTTACAGCTCTGCCTTTTCAGGTTGTTCAGCTATGAATAAATGTAAATTTTTTTAACAGGTTGAGGAAAACTGTCACTAACACTCGAAATGTTTCAGCAAGTGTGCATACGTTTTTAGTGGCATGAGAGGTCCAAAGAGGGTTGCAAGGAGGTAAACAATAGAAGGCCTTCAACAAAGTAAAACCGAGGTCAACACTGAGCAGGCATTTTGACATTTTCGAACAAATTGGTTAAACTATTCACTTTGAAAAATTGCTTTCTGATGACAACAAATGCTCTGCATTCTATAAGAATGTGTTTAACTGTGCAAGTTGTCTGACAGGTTAAATACTGTGGGTGTGGTTCCTGTTTCAGTATGAAAGAGTAAGCCTTGTATGACCAATGCACAATCGGGATATAATGACTTGTTCTCTTCTTGATTTTCTAAAAGCTGGTCTCCATTCTCCCAAGGTGGGCTGAATTTGGAAGAGTTTATAATGGATATTAATGTCCCATTGTTGTTGCCATTTTGTGTGAAGGAATTTACTGATTGTCGGTTTCAAATCGGTATATGGAATGGAGAGAACTTCAGGGATTAGATCTAAGGCTGCTTTGGCTGCCGAGTCAGCTTTTCGTTTCCGCTCATTCCAATGTGGCTTGGAATCCAACACAAAATTATTTTTTTATGATTAGACATTGAGTCTAGTCTACTGTGCAGTTTAACAATTAATAGGTTCTCCAGCTTTTTATTTTTCAGGGATGTTAATACAATATCTTTAAGGAATGTTTCTCGAAGACATACTACTTTGGGGTTAAATTTATTTAGGAGTAGTAGCAGTTCTTCGTAATTAGCTCTAATTCCTCTACAGTTTCATTGTAATATTTTGTTAGACATTATTTATTGAACTTAATCTGGACAGTTCCACAGAATTATTTGGTGGTTCATTAGTTCTTTGCTCCAGGTTGTTTGTTGATTTATTCTTTTGGATTTTAGATTTAGTTAATTTGGGGCTGCTCTCGGTTTCCATCTTTTCTAATTGTCTGAATTTATTCATTGCTTCTGTATTTTCTGTTTTTGGTTTTGGTGTAGGTTTTTGTTTTTCTTTCAGAGTTTTTTTTTTATTTGGAGAGGAATCTGTAGAAGCGGGAGGTCGTATTGGGGATCTTCTGTCTGTTGATCTACTTTTAGTAGGAGATCTTGTTACAGGGTGTTTTATCGGCCATGTGGTTGGTGTTATTACCGTTTTCTCTTCTTTATCGGTTTTCCCCAATCGGGTCTGTGTTTGAGTGGATGATTCCTCTTTGTTTTCTGCAAGATCCACTAATCTAGTTGATGCATCAGCAGGTCTGGTTGTATCAAGCAAGGCTTTGATTTTATTGATGAAGCTTTCCCATTCGCCTGGCTCCAGTTGGATTAATGTTTTAACAATCGTCTCATACTTGTTGTATGGAGATTTGTTAGGCTGAACTGCTAGGGAATATGTAGTAGTCTTAGAGCCTACAACTAATTTACGGGCTTCAGAGTAAAGAATATTATTCCGGTGTTTTACAGTTAATACTTCCTTCCCTTGCCTCCAACTCTCACAAGATCTTGCATACACCAGATGATTGCCGCCACAATTTGCACATCTACATGGGAATTGACAGTCATTAATGTGGTGGTCAGGATTTTGTTGACCACATTTTACACACACTTCATGTCCTCTACAATTATCCTCATGGTGGCCATATTTTTGGCATTTGTAATATCACAATGGGTTGGGTATGTATTGCTTGACCCTCTCCATTGTATAGCCAACTTTTATTTTTTTTGGTATTTTTGGGG